>VXAA01000726.1:397585-420022 GCA_013399115.1 Anseranas semipalmata
CCCCCCCCCTTTTTTTTTTTTTAAGAAGCACTAAGTACCGTGAAATAATAAGAGTTACTTCTCTGGGAACCACAACAGAACTGCTATAACTGCTAAGACAGGCACTCATCCAGCAGCAAGAACCTGACCAGAGCATTTTTTCTGTCTCCTGCTTGTTTGCAGTATTTGACATGCTCTTCAATGTCATTCAAGCAATGCAGGAGAAGCGAAATTAATCTGTGGCCTTTCTTTTGTACTATATGTCTGAATAACAGTTATGTCAAAAATGGCTATTACTTCTTTCCTAAAATACAAAATTCCCTGTTAAATTTCACATGTGTGTTAGAGGACTAAGCTGTACAGGTTTGGAGCTACCTTATACCTCAGGAATAAAGACACAGCAGTGTGAAGTCTTAAATCTAAAGGTATAGAGATAACCCTGACATCTTTGATAGTGACTAAAATAAAACGGATTTTCTTCTGCCTCTTTAGGTGGACTGAATATTCAAATGGTTGTGGAGATACAAACTAAAGGGTGTTCCCGTTCTGAAGTCTGCTAAAAACTCTAGCTTTACTTGCACATAAGAGACAGCGACTCATAGCACGTTATATTGGATATTGACAGGCATTCATAAGCAATTTGCTGCAGATCAACAAGTGACTTCTCAGATGCCATGTTTATACTCCCAGATTTTGGGGAATATGAGGTAGTAGCTTAAGCAACCCTGATGAGGGCTAATATCACCTTACTCCACTGAAACTGTGCAAAGCTCCATTTTTTCCCTTTTGGTTAAGAAGTAATTGAAATGCTTACAATCAGGCTTTTCCATAACACTGCCCAGTTGAAAACAATAGGACATTGTATAGCCCACATGTATTTGCATGCATTGAGACACACAGACCTATACATTTTTGCTTAGATCCATAGTGTTTTCTCCCAAATAAAACTGACCACCCCTACTTTCAAAGCCCAAACCAAGGAAAAAGCATTATAAATACGAGAAAGTTAAATGCACTTTTTTTTTCCCATCAGTTTTAATGAATTGTAGGCTTCAGATATGGGTGATTTTTCCATACATTTATTTTCTTGTCAACAGTTCTTTTAAATGGTTTGGGGCTATTCATCAAAATATGGCAATTGTTAAGGAAGAGCAGACTTACCAAATTATGAATGACTTTATTGCTTTAGTGTAGAAATAATTGCTGAGTCTGTGGTAACCATTTAGTGATGGTGAGTTAACTGAAACACTTAGAGATTACTGTTTAATTGCAAGGAATTTTCAACCGTATGTTGACTTTTTTTTTTTTTTTAGTAGGACTGCAGTGCTGTTGGAAGATCCAGTCGGTGAAAATTATCTAACGCCTAATGCAATGAAGCTGGTGACTAATTTGTCATTAAAATGCATGTTGCCTGCAGTTGCTGTTTGTCGGCTGAAACGTCAGATCTTGGGTGTTTCAGGATGACTGTTCAGAACCACATTCTTCGAGCAGACTACCAGGCCTAGCAGGCTGTAGTTTGGACCCTGCACAAAAGATGTGAGAGTACCGGAGATGTTGTCTGGGAGTTTAGAGCTGTGAAATGCAACACTGCAATGAGCACATTGCCACCATGTGGCTATCTGTGTTACCTGCGCCCCTTTCTACGAAGCCAAACGGTATTTTTTTGCAAGGTTTTCCTTGCAAAATGCATTCTTTTCCATCCTGCAGGATCCTAACAGTCCAAGCCTATCTCCTGGGCCCACCATCTCCAGTCAAACACAGGCAAACCATTTATTCTCTGAAAACCATTTTACCTTTCCTAATGCTTAAGGAAATGCTCACTGTCCAGGAGGAAGAACATAAGCTCTTCTGAAGTGTCCTCCTGGAGTAGTAGCCAAAGCTACAGAAATGAGACCATCAGAACTCACCCAGCACCTTGCAATGGATGTTGCCCAGACTGTTTGGAGTTGTGGGTCATGCCGTACAGTGCCACATGGGGATTGCACAAGGAGGAAGAGTAAGATGGCTTCTGCATATAAGGCCTTATAGAGGTGATAGCAATCTGGGTGCTGATATAATACTGTCAGCTGCAAGTGAAAGGACAGGGTTGGCCTTTCCAGAGTAGGCTGCAGCTGATGGAGTGAAGGTTTGGGTGACACCTTTGTACCATGTATTTAGGAGAGTTGTTTGGCCCACTAGACTCGGCTAAACCTAATGCAAAATAGACTCCCCAAGTCAGAGGTGAGGACCCTCAGCACTAGACACTTCAGTCTGCTTGTCCACTTCCGTTGTACCAAATTAATTATTAGCGTAGGCAGTCCTGGACTGTGGCATCTTCCTAGTAAGCATGGAGACTGATCACCTCACTACAAATCTATCTATCTGGAAGCACAGGGATGGGGGATAGTGCACGTCTGGAGGAGCACATACTGTTGCTGTAGAGGATCATTCTGAGAGGAGAGCCTAGGGGCAGTCAGCATTTTATCATTCAGGGTTTGTTCACTGTGACTCTGAAGCAATAGTGAATGTGCGAGTAAATGGTGCAGCTGAACAGGTCAGGATGCAGTGCTGTGTAAAAAGGCAGCTGAAGACCACCAAAACAATTTGGAGCAGAATTGATGACACAAACATTGCTATCATGTAACTTACTCTAGAGTGAAATTACTGCTGATTCCAACAGAAGTGAAAACATCAGATGTGTTTGGCTGTGTTCAAGGACTGCATTAATATGATCTGATTTACAGCAGAGTAAACCACCTATGCAGATAGGTCATCAGAGGAATGTTTCTTTGCAGTGTAAGAATTGTCCTTCCTGGTTCTATTTTCTACACCATGACCACACAATAAATCATGTTTCTTAGTTTGCTTAATATTCTTGATAAATGTAAAATACCCAACATTTTTCATGCTTCCAGTAATACTCATCAGCTGCCTGTAGTACTCATCAGTTTTTGCAATTATTCTACATCTCTTCTACAATAAATTACCTAAATTTTAAAGGACGGAAAAGGTACAGGCAAGGAAAATGTTCTCTGAGTGAAGCAGATTGCTTTTGCACAACGGTGCCTGATCTGAAATAGAGTGAGTTGCTGTATTTTGCTGATCTTAACTGGGTGAAGGATTTCAGTGGAAACCTCCAGATTTGGAATTGTGTGCCAAAGCTGTTATGATTCTCACTGTGCTGCTTGGCAAGTAATAAAATCAGTTGACACTACCATTAAGGACTGCCCTCTGTTTTGGGGAGGTTGTAGTAATGGTGACCATTCCTGCAACTCCAAATTTTTTGTCCCAGTAAATGAACGAAAATCAACTGTGCTTCTGTCAGATACTGCAAGAGATGAGGCAGCTGTTTCACAGCAAGCATCCTCATTTTCTTTAACACACAGTTCCTTGCTCATCTGGGACATTTGTGTTGTGTCCCCACAAGCCTGACTGGAGAAGGCCTTAGCACCATGATCTTTGTGACTGGTCTCATAGCACTGCACCACTTCCAGCCACACCCCAAATTTACTGCTGGGATTCCTCAGTCAGAAGAACATTTTGGGGGAGCGATATCTTGGTCACAGTCTTTCTCCAGAGAAACCATGACAGAAATGTTCTGTGGGCCTTACTTGAGGCTGCGACTCCTTTTGGCTGGGCACTAGTTTCTCACCAAAGAGCACAGAGTTTTGCTTTAGGTTGCTAAATCCTGCCTACTCTTGTGTCAGTCTGCTCATGGATTGTGTTTCTGGGATAAATAGTCTTTTTAGACTAATGAATTTTCCCCAGACAACTTGCAAGTGGAATGGTTCTTGCCTATAACATGCAGTAAGTAAGATACCATCAAACCACAATAAACCAGCTAAGGAAGATGTCGTGGATAGCACTATCTTAGCAGGACTCGCTGCAGGATCACTGGAGCACAACAGTGTCACTACCAATGGCTATGGCGTTATGTTGCACCATGAGCCTTTCGTGCCTGTCTCTTAGCCAACTGCAGATATTTAGCCTTAAAATCTCATGCAGAAATACAGCAACCCAAAAGGCCAACACACACAGATGAAAATTTTATGGGTTTTGGAAAATATTGTAAGACTTCTATCCATTTTTTTTTAATGAGTAATGGTTCGGGCATGCAATGGAGTTATGGTGAGTTAGTAAGTTACTGAATATCAACCAGATTCTGGGAATTAACTTGGGACATTGCCTCAGCCAGAGGCAATGTGATACTACTAGGCAGCAGCTCATGGGAAAGGAGGGTTTTGATGCAAAAATGTGGATTTTTAAGAGTAATCTATTAGTGAAGTTACACAGAATCACACACACAGAATTGCACAGAATGGTTTGAGGTTGGAAGGGACCTCTGGAGGTCATCTGGTCCGACCCCCTGCTCAAGCAGGGACACCCAGAGCACCTGCCCAGGACCATGTCCAGGTGGCTTGTGAAGATTTCGAAGGAGGGAGACCCCACAACCTCTCTGGGCAGCCTGTGCCAGGGCTCAGCCACCCGCACAGCACACAAGTGCTGCCTGATGCTCAGAGGGAGCCTCCTGGGTGCCAGCTTGTGCCCACTGCCTCCTGTGCTGGCACTGGGCACCACTGAGAAGAGCCTGGCTGTGGCCTCTTTGCACCTTCCCTTCAGTGCTTTATAGACCTTGGTGAGATGCCCCTGAGCCTCCTCTTCTCCAGGCTGAGCAGTCCCAGCTCTCTCAGCCTCTCCTCACAGGAGAGGTGCTCCAGTCCCTTTGTCATCTTGGTGGCCTTATGTTGGACTCTTCTCAGTATGTCCAGGTCTCTCTTACCTAGAGTGATAGATCTGTGTGGGGGAAATACAGGGCTTCTGTATACCAAAGGTGAAAAAGTCACCTGGAAATTGTTATTGCATACAATAAGAAAAAAAAAAAACAAAAAAAACTCAGAGGACAAAGAACACACGTACAAGTGAATATTGCCAAAAGTCAGACAGAATTTGAGGAATCTGGCCAACAGCAGCAGCTCCCAGTTCACTGGATTTTTGTTTTCAGTTTGGTTTCAGTCTGATTTGGGCCAGACCCAATATTTTCTTTCAATTTCTGGTAAATCTGAAGCTCCTTTGATCCTTTTCAGTCAGATCAGGGTTCTTGTTAGTGTTCATGCTCAGAGCAGGATGCAGTTTTCCTCAGCAACAGCAGAAGGCCTTGAGTCTGATCCACTGCATGTTTCTGTCCCTGAGCTGGACACCCCAAAACCATTATGGGCATATGCTGGAGCAGAGACTGGCAAACCATCTGATTTCATCTCCTTGGTATTTATGATATAATGTAAGCCCAGTTATTCTTTATTTGTGGACAGATTTTTGTCCAGAAAAAGGAGGTAGTCAGGTCTTGAATTTTTAACATATAGAAAACTAACACAATCCAGCTTTTTTTTGGTAAAAATAATTTGGGATCCCCTGATGGAGAAAGAGAGTCACTAACTCCAGCAAGAAAAGCTGGAGGGTCTGGAGCTGTGATGCAGCCCATACACAGCACAGACGAGAGAAAAAGTGTCATTGATACCTTTGCCCTTTTGGGATTCCAGGTTACCCTGCGAGCCAAAGTAACCACTGGTATAAATTCGAATACCTCTGATTCACAGAAACTACCTATCCTGAGCAACACAAAAGCTTGAAGTCACTTTTTTTCCCCCTTCCCTTGATGGCTTGTGCTTTCTGCATTATACATGTGAGCAGTGTGGTTCTCATCTGCCACCCGTGTGGTAGGAGAGCACAGGTGTCAAAGCATGGCAGTCATTCCAGAGGCAGAAAGGAGCTTCACATTCTTCCCTGGGTGCCTGGGAAGAAGGAAGGTACCCTACGAAGCAAGGCAGCAAACGGGTTGGGTGCCAAAACAGTGCTGTAGAACCAAATACACACCACAAGTGCAGTACTGGATGAAACCAGTGGCCTAAAGTCTTGTATTTAATTTAGTTTTCAGGACCACGAGCTTTAGAGAAAGGCGAGAGGCACTTGAATAAGCTGGCTGTAAAGGAAGTTACTTTTAAATCTCGTAAAACAACTTATGTTCTGAAACACAAGATCATCATTTTGGAATTTAAATCAGCTGCTGGCAAAAATATCAAGAAATATATACTTAACTCTTAGGAATCTGGCGTTGGTGGGCCATCGTCCCATTGCGGCACGACTGGTGTCTCTAACACAGAGCCAATGTAATGACTGTTCAATGATGGAAATAATGGGAGTTATGTCATTAACTAGAGACATAATGGACACGAATCTCTTCTCCACAAAATCTTTAGAAGCAGATCCTAGTGGCAGCCAGAGTCCATTACAAGCACCCGGTCTCGCGGAATCCTTAACGCTGGAGCTTCCCTGAACGCGTCGAGCGTCTGCAACGATTTAAATGCTTCACAACAGCGACGTTATCGTGCCCGAGCTCTCGCCCTGCCCGTGCCGCGCCGTGCTCGGGACAGAGACATACGAGAGAAGCAGGGCAGGCGGCGGGGCAGGGCAGGGCGGAACGCTGTGGGCGCGGAACGCTCAGCGCGGCTCCTGTTCCCGGCCGGCGGCGCTGCGGGGACGCGGCAGAGGCCGGGAGCGCCGGGCCGGGCCGCGGGCGCCATGTGGAGCCGCGTCCCGGCGGCGTGGGGCGGCGGGGCGGGGCGCTCCGGCCGCCTCCTCCTCCTCCTCTTCGCCGGGGCAGCGCGGCAGGGAGGGCGGCCTCGCAGGTACCGGGCCGGGCAGCGGCCGCCGCCCCTCGCGTTTGCCTTCACCGGGGCCTCGGGGTAGACTTGGCGGCTGTCCCGGCGGGGCCGGAGGGCGCGGGGATGGCAGGCAGGGAGGGGACTGGTTCGGGTTTTCTCTCCCTCGCCATCCTTCTCATCCGGTGGTTTGATTTTGGGAGTTAAACGCGTACGTGACCTGAGCGCAGCTTTTTAATTAAAAGCCATTTCTGCTTTTATTACTGTCATTTCAGAGCTCCTCGATCTTTAGGCTAGCATCATAGCTCGTTAAAAGTACAAAGCAGGTTGCTTTCTCTTACAGCTGTGTGCTTCTGAAGGCTGGAGGGACCTGAAGACAAACGTGATGGTAGATGAAACCCGGTGGTGCACACTGCAATATACTGCTGGCTTTAAATGTAGCGACGTGGTCTGGTGGAGGGCTTGTTAGTGTTAGGTCTCAGGTTGGACCAGGTGATCTTGAAGGTCTCTTCCAACCTAAAAGATTCTGTGATTCTGTTTAAAGCTTGCAGGCTTGCTGCCTGAGCCCTTTCCAAGGCTGTAAGCAGAGGTCTCTGAATGGATAAATAGTTTTAAAGAGCACGCAGCCTGAATTAATGAAAAATGTGTGTTTGAAAAAGATCTGCGGAGAGCAGCGCTGCGTAAAACAGCGGGGCTTCTACCGACTTCTCAGTGATGTGGTTCTGAAGCTGTGCTGGAGTTTGCCCGTTGCATTTTAACAGTGGAATTTAGGGTTTAATGTTGACAATTTTATGCTGATAATTTATTAAGTGCAGAGTGACTGAAGTAATAATGAGATGCCTGCTGATAATAGTAGGTTTATTTATTTATTTGTTTTGCTAAGGAGAGTTATGTGGGGGAGATGGGGAAAAAGGTCAAAATTGCTTCATATCAGCTGAACCTTTACTTTGAACTGAAATTAATATTTCATTACAAGCTTTTTTCTTTAGTAACTTGAAGGTGGTTCTTAAACAAAAAGCACTTTTGGATTTAAAGATGTAAGCATTTCATTTGAGATTGTTGAAGAGAACTGTTGTTTGGATTTTATGGTAGCTTTTCCAGAGATTGCAGTTGCATCTGTGTTTCAGCAATATCCTAAGCAGCTCCCTGCTGTCCCTGGCTTCACATACTCGCCTGCGCTGTGCCAGTTTTAGCTTTTTTGCAGTGATGTGGTAAACTAGGTAGAGGAGCTGTTCCAGCTGGAAAAATAACCAAAATAGCTGTTTTGCTTGTTGCTGGGTAATTTTACTACGGGATCCATTTCCATTTGAACAGTCTTGTGATTTTTTTTTTTTAATCTAGGCTTACAAAACTACAAATGGCTCATTCAAATTCACATTTATAAGGTCATAATCTGTAGCGCAGAATAAAACCTGCAACAGTGGTAAAATGGGGGGATTTCGGACTGTCTGCTGCTTAATGTAGGGATACTCTTTAACGTTTAGTTTAAGCTCATAGATTAATCAGAGTCTATTTATGGAGGGAATAAAGTCATTTACATGCTTTTTGTGCTGAAGAAGCCATACATAGCCAAGCATCGTAAATAGTGCCGTAGCCCTTCTCAAAGAACAAAAAGTATGTTCATTATATGCTTAACATACTCAATTTGCGCATAATTAGGCCTAGACAGTTGTAACTAATGTTTTCTTGTAGGCTTACAAAATTCAGCCATGGAGCCTGTTCATAACTTCTGATTTATTTATTTTTTTTAACTTTCTGTATTATCTAGCAAAATGCAGAAACTCTTCAGCACTAGCAGCGTGCTGGCTACTGAGAAAGACGAATCTGCCACTTCCCCAGGCAGCACCACCAAAGTGGCATCAAAGAGTCAGGAGGGTGCAGCAGAAACACCAAAGCAGAAGTTGTTAAACATTATTGGTAATATGAAAGTAGAAGTGACCTCCAAGAAGAAATTTCAACAACTAAAAACACATGAGATCAAAAAGCAAGCCCCAAACAAGCCAGAAGGCCTGGATGGTAAAAGTAGCATGTTTGAAAAAGCTGCAGAAGACATCCAGCGGTAAAGTATAACATACACACTTCTTAACCAGTTTTCTTTTCTTTTCTTTTTTTCCAATTTGTTTTTGTCATTATCTAGGATAAAATAAAGCATCAAGTGCCGTTACCAAGTACAGAAAAGAATCTTGTAAGGGAAGACAGTGTACAAATGTAGGTTGTGGTAAATCACACGAGAGAGGGAGAATCTGGACAAAAGATTTTGTGTGGTTTATATGTTATACTACCTTTTTCTGCACTGAGACTCTTGAAAGCACTAGCATCTGCATAGGGAAGGTTATTTTACTGGGAGGAAGAAAACATTGTTCAGATAAATATGATAACGGGGAAAAAAAAATTAAGAATAGCATCATGATCTCGTGCATGGCACCTCTCCGCAATGTGTTGTGTCACGTTAACGCTGCAGGCCAATGCTGCCTGCGATCGTCAGAGTTTCGCTTCCGACATGCTGTGCCATGGTATAGCGCTGCCGCCTTCCCAGGTGTGCGAACAGCAGCTTGTCAGTGTCATTTGGCAGTCGGTGACTAGTGAAATGTAGGACAAACCTGGCATTCCCTCTGGCTAGCTACAGCCCCTTTGGGCTAATGTGCAGCTGTAAATTCTGAGATACTAAGACATAAAGTGACAATACAGAAATGACAGTTTGAATATATGAAGGCTTTTATGTTTTTATATCTGTTGTGTCTCTTACAGAAGCAAACCTTTAAATCCGGAACTGGTGGAGGCTGCTTCTGCAGTTGCATCTTCCTTACCACACAGCAAGGAACAGGCAGAATCAGAATTACTTGCACAACTCAGAAGACATGAAGAAACCACAGATAAACAGAGAAGGGGGGGAACTATTAATATACGGTCTGTATACTGAATGTTATTCTCAATAATGCTTGAAATTTTAATTTTGTAGTGTCATCTTGAAGGTGGCTGGATTCTGTGTTGGAAAGATCACAGAATCACAGAATCGTTCAGGTTGGAAGAGACCTCCAAGATCACCTAGTCCAACCTCTGACCTAACTCTAACAAGGCCCACACTAAACCATATCTCTAAGCTCAACATCTAAACGTCTTTTAAAGACCTCCAGGGATGGTGACTCAACCACTTCCCTGGGCAGCCCATTCCAATGCCTAACTACCCTTTCGGTAAAGAAGTTTTTCCTAATATTCAACCTAAACCTCCCCTGGCGCAACTTTAGCCCGTTCCCCCTCGTCCTGTCACCAGGCACGTGGGAGAAGAGACCAATAATTCCTCATCCGTCTCCTCATCCTGGTTTGGCGGTCTGTAACAGACCCCCACCAGGACGCTTGCCTTGTTGGCCTTCCCGCTGATCCTAACCCACAGGGACTCAACCTTATCATTCCCAGCCTCGAGTTCCACAGCATCGAAACACTCTCTAATATAGAGAGCCACGCCACCACCCCTTCTGTGCTGCCTGTCTCTTCTGAAGAGCCTATAGCCAGACATTGCAGCACTCCAGTCATGAGAGCGGTCCCACCACGTTTCCGTGATGGCAACCAAGTCATAGCCTGCCTGCTGCACAATGGCTTCCAGCTCCTCTTGTTTGTTACCCATGCTGCGTGCATTGGTGTAGATGCACTTCAGCTGGGCCATCGCCTTCTCCCCCGGCCTTGCCATCGTTCCCCCTGGCACGCCTCTAACAAGCATTATTTCATCCCCGTCCCCCTTCTTACCTAGTTTAAAGCCCTCTCAATGAGCCCCGCCAGCTCCTGGGCTAGGATCCGTTTTCCCCTTAGAGATAGGTGGGACCTGTCTGCGGCCATCAGGCTGGGTGCCGAGTAAAGCGATGGCCCTAAAAGATAAATTTGGACAGGTTATCCTTGAAATTAATGAATAATGGGGATATCATTTGTATGGTTGTACCAAATTCCTTAAACTTTGGCAGAAATGGAATTGTTTTCCTGTCCAGGATCATTATTTTCTTGGATAGGCTAGCAAAATAAGAGTTTCTTTTTTTTTTTTTTTTTTCCACCTTCCGAAATTTTCACACAACAGAGGGACTTGTAGACGTTTCAGACATTCTGTCTGGACCAGTGAATTTTCATGACAGCTCTGAAGAACTGAAGTGAACTGGAGCAGCTCTATTTATAGCCCCACCCTTCCTTTCAAAACTTTCCAGTCAACCCAAGAAACTCATCTCTTGGCTCCATTCTGTTTCCAGTGCAGGTTTCAAACAGATGAGAAACATTTGTTTGGAAACTGAAACAGTTGTGCATATTGCTCTTCTTTTGGATGACAGCTAAACACAGACTGTTTTTTTTTTTTTCTGCCAGTGTTCAGATAACTACTCAGAAAATAAGGCATTAAATCCAGATGAAATGCTGAACTAAACAGAAACCTGCATCTTCAGCAAAATAAGAACGTGAAACCTTTATCTATGGCTGTTTGCAGTGTGAACTACAAGATGGTTATTATCTTAGGTTTAATTTATTCTGTGGAAATGAATTTGTCCCAAACCAGGTTTTAAGTTTGGCCCATGTATTATTATTTGTAGGTTGTGATAGGGATTTGTAAAGGATTTGTTTGTGCTTTGTGTGTTTATCCATGAACTGCAAACAGAGTAGCCAACAAACTAATGATGTTTGTTTGCTGCAGATGTCTACATTTTAAGTGAGTCAAAACTGAGGAAGAATGCAACAGACGGTTGCAAATAGATCAAGTAATCGGGAAGCACAATGCTCTGTGAAAAACTTTGTTAAACAAAATGCGTGTTCTTCAGGGGTTGTCAAAGAAAAAGGGAGGAAACTATGCAAGTTTCCTTTTTAGCCTGAATTCCTGATTTTCCACCAATAATGCTAATGGTTGTAGTGGAGAGCAGGATGAAATTCTCTCCAAACATGTGAAGTCCATGCTATTAGGTAGAAGTATGGTTTTAGGTAATATACTCAAGCATCTCCAAAGGCTGTGTGTATGCTGTTTTCGTAACCTCCTCTCAGTCTGAATGTGAGAGATCTTGAGAATTTAACAGAAGTTTCTCTCTCCACAGGCTTTTGGAGCCAAAATGAATAGATTTGAAGGTTAGAGATCGGACTGTGTTACATAAAATTGATGTGTTTCTGCATTCTTTTTGTTTTTATGCAGTATTACCAAAAACTTGAGACACTTCCTAATATAAGAAGAGTAAATGAGGAATGTTTTGTATAAAGAATGTGTTCATCGAACTGTTAATTACCAGTGAGGTTATTCCATCTCTCCATTCTTTTAGAAGGGTAGAATACGCGAGTGTCTTAATAATGGTTTAGGCTGTGGGCGGTCAACTTAAATGTAATTAGAACATCAATTCCTGATAAGATGTCGGAGGGTCGTGCTGTTACTGACCAAGCTAATATGTGCAGTGGCTAACCTTGTGTGCACCTGCACCTATTTTTTAAGGTATACACACTCTTCTCTAAATTTGGTTGTTCTGCTTACTGGCAGCAAGGTCTCTCTCTCCTCACCACCCATTGCACTTGTCTGGAAGGACTTGCCCAGCCATGGCTGCTGTGGAAAAAAGGAGGTGTCTAAGGAAGTTATAGTCTAAACAAAAAGGCTTTGTTCTATTAAAAGAGTTTTAATTCTTCAGAAATTTAAAAGCAGAAGTCCCTGTGTTGCGTGGCTCTATGTAGTTGATAGATGTGTTAAGATGTGATACTACACTATCTTTTAACGTGCTTGGGGATGAATCGTTACGGTTAGAAAAACGCATTTTCCTCGTGTACACAGCATTTTAGTTGGTTAGGAATGTCATGACAGGCTTGCTGTGCTTTGAGTTGGCAACTTCTTCTACTCCCTGAGCCAGCTTTGCAGACTAGCTTGTTTCCACCTGGAGATATATGTTATTTTTTAACATATGCTGAAAAGTCCATTTTCTTCCTTAATAGTTAGGTAACAGTTTGAAACTAGCAGTGGATGAGTTGTCTCGAAAGATCAATAAATCTTGCTGATTGTCATGGCTGAAAACCAGGCTAACAGTAACCTTTCACAGTTAGACTGAGATTAATTTGGTACTTTTGGCTTTCTGGTCAGTATTAACAATATTGATTTAAAAGGTGCAGTGGCCCTTAGACTTCCGTGGGCATGACTCCGTTCTCCAGAAGTACCTCAATCCACACAAAGCACTAAAGTGCTTTTAATATACTAGAAAGCAATTGCTTTTTTCGAATAAAAATCGACACAAAATAGGCATGTCTGAATAAAAAGAGAATGTGGGCTGTTGAACTTCTCATTTTTTTTTCTAAAGGTTTTGCATTCAATATACTGATAAATTTAAAAAGCCAAGATATATTCCTCCTTTATTTAAAACAAGTTAAGGATGAGATACCTTCACAAGTGTTAGAACCGTGTAATGCTCAGTTGCAAAAAATTGGAAGACTGCTGTTGAGATTTATGAGGGTATGAAATGTATGTTTTCTGGATCTTTTGGTTCATACTATTTTTTTTTTTCAGTATTGTAGCCTGACCTCCAGGGGTCAGTGTTGTACGCAGCTGTCTCCTTGCCTTGTTTTGTAGACGGCCTGAGGACAGTGTGTTCACAAGGAGGGGAAAATATTAATGATACAGGAATTTATTTTTCTTGGTGTGGAATGAAGTTTCACTCAATGGAAATTACAACAGCACTATACCAAAATAAAACCAATGGCAATACAAGTTGAAATTTCAGCTCCTGTTTTGGGTAAAAAAGATAAGTAATTTGGAGCTTAAGGCTAAAATGTATCTTAAGCTTCCTGGATCTTTGTTTTTAGGGTTATAATTAATGGTTGGTAATCAGGAAGGAGAGAGAACCTGTGTTTGTTACGAAAGCTCAACCTCTTCCCATCTCTGGAAGGCGGAGGTGTCTAGGAACTTAGATTCTCAACGTCATATTGGGGCATGAGGTTTTATCATGTATTATCTAACCACTGTAGATACTTTTATTAATATTAATTATTAATTTGTAATCTGATGTTTTTCATTATAGAAGGCAATAAAAACGTCTTTGTAGTTTTATTTTTAGGGAATGAAGGGGCACTATTAATTATGGAGTGATGGATATTGCTGCCAGTAATATTCATGTACCAATGATGGGGTGACATTAGGACTTTCTGATGGGAAATAGGATACTGTTGACTGCATGTGCTAATAGATTGGCATGGTCTGTCCCGAAGGAAGTATGACCCACTGTGCAAAACCACAACTACATCAAGTTCTGTCATGAGGAGAGCTTCTTGGAAGAAGCCTGATCCCCCCGTAGCACAGGAACACCACAGCCGAGTTGAGCATTTGGGCTGGCCGTGTGTGACTGACCTTAGGAATTATGTTTGCTTGACCCTTAGAAGCATGTTGGGTCTCTGGCCCAACAGCAGCTCACTACTGCCAGTGGGCACTTCATAGAGCAATTCATAGTGTGAGGCAGGCAAGTCGTGTTTTTTCCTTTACGATTAAAATGATTTAAAACTTATTTTTGGATGCCTTCCTTTCGGAGTTGGTTCTTGAAGAGCTGTGCTACTCTTGTTCTGCCATTCAAAACCACATCTAACGCTGAAGAGAAAGTCCTATTGTGTTGCTGTGGCAATTAGCTTTTACAATTTTCCAGAAGTATTTCTTGTTAATAAAATCTCTTTCAACTTAAGGTACCAAAAACATAGTTTGAACTTTTATTAAGTTTTTCATTAAATAGATGCATAGTATTTTTACTTGGCCTGTTTTTGTTTGTTTTTTAGAGACCACCTTGATGTCTTAAAGCTTGAGCACTGCAGTTCTGGATGTCTGCGTGTTACTGGAAGCAGTTAGGAAAGGATAGCTGTGAGGAGGAATAATCTCCTTGGTCTTTACCAACCAACAGACCCAGCAGTTAAGGGGACTAATCAGCAGGGGCAGACAGCCTGTATATTTCGGCCTTTATGGTCAGAACAAGCTGCAGACTGCACTGGAAAACATATGAGCGTTTGTTCTTCATGTATGGTTTTGGCTACAGAATTATGAAGGAAGATGTGGTCTGTTAATGCTGTAATATGATTATGCAATGCAACAGATTGCAGTGGATCAGGAAAGGTGACCTACTTATTAGGGTGGCATGATTGACCCATGTCAGCTGATGTGTGAAGGCAAGCTTCTTTTCAGTCTGCAGCAGCACAGCTCTGTCCCTGGGCAGAGTTGGTTCCTCTCCAAAAAATTGGTTATTTTTACCTCTCTATTTCAGCATATTCCTTGTATGCAGAGAAATTTCTTATGTACTTAAGCAAAACCTACCTAATACACTCTGTGAATATGGGTATGCAGATAAATTAAGTGATAACTTTCTTTTAACTGGAAATGAAGAAATTTCAAAGAAAGCATTCATTGTAGGCTAAAATAGCACTTTTCATTTAGAATGTAACAACTGAGATGGTTTAAAAAGTAAGGCTCAAGTATTTGATGACTTAAAAACAGATGTGTTTTGTGAGAAATGTATAATTCTGTCTTATGAAACCAACGGAGAGTAGATTTTATTTGATTAATGCATACGACAAACTTCCTTCCCGTGTCAGTTTGTTGAGGTTTTTACATTTATATTTTTAATTTCAGCAACGTTATTTCAGAAATGTCAATTAAGAGGCAGTCCCCAGCTCAGAGAGGTGTGAGGATATCCAATCGCATTTCCTTGGAGATGGAGGAGGATGGTCAAAGAATCAAGCCTGAAAGATTCTCATCTCACTCTTTGGACTCCAGAAGGTAATTTTTGTCGTGTTACCTCCCATTTCCCAGAGGAGGAGTGTGCAAAAAATTACAGATGGGGAATATTTTAAATTTAGTCATATGTATTTGTGATACCATGATGCGTCAAGGTTTAAAGAAAATTTTTAAGTATTTTTCAAGAAGTTCTATTAGCATTGAAATTAACTTCTATGAGAACATACTGGTTAATGTTAACCAGGTAATCAAAATATTAGCACTTTTCTGATACTAGATTTTAAATTATTAAAAATGCTTGGTGCTGAAATGTAATTGCATTTCTGTTTTAAGCAGTTTAAATTATTCTCATGCACAATATAATTTTATATCACTTTAACTTTTTGTGAAATGGATGTTTGAAGTCTTAGCTTCATCTAATGGAAAACTTTCATAAACGTTCTGTTTAGAAACAGATTGTGTGGTCTGTTGGGATTTTAAAGAGATGTTGATTTTTTTTTTTTTAAACCACCTTGATTGCCCATCACATTATAATTGTCTGTAAAACGATTTTCATAATTTACATGATGATTTCAGGCTACTCTGTAAAATTCTCTTGCTGCTGTTTTACCTGCCCGGTCTATTTCTTAATTCATAGAATCAGAGAATCATAGAATATCCGAGTTGGAAGGGACCCACAAGGATCATTGAGTCCATCTCCTGGGTCCCCATAGGACTGCCCCAAAAATCAGACCATAGATTCATTGAGGAGTGCTTTTTACTCCTGTAAGCTGTGCTTTCATGCCTGCATTCTTTTCATTTTCCCGTGGCAGCTCATGATCACATTCCTTCTCAGTATATTCTTTCTCTTTCAGTTCTGTTTTTAGTAAAATTAACTTTAATCATTAACGTGCAAATTAACCACCTTTTCTTGGGGTTAGGGGCTGGAAATTGAGGGAGTCATTTGTGTTTAGGGTGGATAATCCTGAAAAAGAATTTGCATAACTAAGAAAAAAATAAGCATAAAGTTATAGGTGAGTAGATGTACGATATTCTGCCCTCTTTGGCTGAGATGTCTATGTCATAAACAGAGAATTGTGACTTCCCACAAGGAACTAATTGGAGCATATACACTGAGCCATGTAGAACGTGCAAAAACCTCAAAGTGTCTATAGCCAGTCATTAGAATAACTTAGCCTGCTTGCTGAGATGTTTCTGCGTAACTTCCTTTTTTTTGAGCTACCAAACCGTTAAGGTGTGTTACGGAATTATCTCCTGGGACTCCTCGATGTTGTAAGACCAGCAAGCAGTTATAAGACCAGCAGCATCCTTTTGTGATATAAAGTGTATAGAAATCATCTCAGATGATTATCTGAGGATAATTAACAGACAGGGTTGGTAGTCAGATGAAAGTCATTTTGTTAGTAGGCTATGATTCTTGGCTGACTGTGAGAAATAGTTGTTTTAAGGTGTTGGATTAAAAGTTTTTCAAAGTTTGAAAGAATAGAAATAATTTGACCTGTAAGTATATACTGAAAACCTGAACTATTACGTGCTTGTGCAGTGTATATTATTTTATATCTTTGGTAAACTTTTCATTTATTAACATACTGCAAAGTAAAGCAAATCTCACTTATGTTTGAGAACATTTTTTAAATTTATGACATCTGAGGACCCACCTCACTCTCTTTGTGTGATGAAATTTTATGTGGTATATAACTTTAGGAACAATATCTTAAAAGAGTTTTTGACATCTCTGTAATGAACAAACAGTCTCCAGTTTCAGTCCTAAGTTTCCTTCAACATCCCTGAAGTTCTAACAGGTGTACTTACCTATTGATAATACGCAAAGAATGGGTTAGGAAGCATATGTTTACATTGAGTTAGTAGATTTCAATGAAATGGATGATGTTGCTTTATGGTAATTTGAACTAGTCATTTTAAAATAAATGTTCTTCCAAGTCATGCTTGTATCTTCAGCCAATATTTTTGGGAGTTACACACAGATAGGAAAATATAATCCTAAATCAACATTCTTTTAAGGCTGTGTAATTAGATTGCTCTGTGCTGGAATAGATCCAGGGTAGTTACATCAGTAAAATGTAATATGACAAGAGCAGGTTTGCAGAAGTAGTTGTGGCCATCGGAAATCTGCAGTAAAACCAGAGGGGTGAAATTTTATGGTCAAGAAAGGCAGATGTTGTCACAGTAGCAATGAATATGTATTAACATAAAGTAGGAACTACTAGCGTTTCAGTGGAAACCTACAAAAACAAAGAAGATTGCATGATTAAAAGAATAATTTGTTCTGAAGTTCAGTGTGTTTTACAGTAAATACATTGCTTTTTCTTTGTTTCTGTTTATGAGTTTTTTTTTGATTAGTTGTTGAACTCAGAATTTTAATTTTTTTTTTGAAGTATAGGCTAATGCTGAAGTTATAAGTATGTTTAAAAATAGACGGTCAGAGTAAAATATTTTTATACTTGGAAAGGAGAGCACCAGGGTGATGCTATTTAAAATATATCATACAGCTATGTTTTGTGTGTTTGCCATATGGCACGGGAGGTGGCTGTGTAATCTTCCAAAAAGGCTATTTGTGTCATAAAGCAGGAATTGTATCATTAAGCTGTTGCCTTTTCTCTTCCTGAAGTGTGTAATATTATTTACAGGAAAGAAAACAAATCACCAAATTCTCTTTTTAGTTGCAACTTTGTGAAATTGCTTAAGTAGTTAGCTACTGTTTAACTTCATTCAGATTCCTAAATATTTCAGTGAAAAATGGCTGTGAATATAATGTATGATTTATACTCGTTCTTTCCCATAGAAATGTTTTGGGAAGCTCTGTTGCAGAGTAGTAATCTAGTCATAAACACTCTCTGGTTAAAAGCCTGAGGATTTAAAGAGAGTCACTATCTCGTTTTTTTTTCTCCAGAGATCTGTTAGTTTGTGAGAATATTTTGTGCTTTTAAATTTTTTATCTGGCAGTGTTGTGAGGTGTTGTGAAATACTAAATATCGTTTTTCTTTTTTGTTTATAGAAGTCTTAAAGTAGGAAGGAGGCTTAATATATTCACTAAGGCTCCTCCAGAAACGGAAAACGCACTGAAAACAGGTTAGTGGAAATTCAATAATGAAAAACCCAACGAAGCCAAGTTCTGAATTTTTAGAGTATCAAGGGATTTATTGTTGTGAAAGAGACTCATGACTTGTTAACTTCCTGCTTTCAGACCTGTGAAAAATGAATACTTTAATATAACTCTGCTTTTTAATAAACAAAACTTTCACATGGTGTCATCTATTAGTATTTTCTGTAGTAATTGGAACTGTTCTGTTACTGAACTTTGAAGGGTAAAACTGAGTCTTTGTCACTAAGATTGGTATTCCTTTTGAGAGCATTAAACCAATTTGGAGAATGGGTGTGTGGGCTCCATTGGTATATTTGTTCATTTTGCAAACTTGTTGCATTCATTTAAAGGCAAAGAAACCCGAGGCTGTGGTCTCGAGGAAACAAGCTAGCTCTACAGGTGGCTAGGCCAAAGCAGTGTGGAAACAAACTATCCTGTAACTTCGGTTGCTTTGTGGGCTTCTTTCACCTGGTGGTAGGTGGGTTGCTAAGAAAGATCGTCTAAGAAAAATTCTGTAGTGCCCAACAAACAAAACCTTGCTTTACCTACTGTAGCTAGTCCTTCACATGTGTATACTCTAAAATGCACACCAAATCTAATGTGAGTTTAAAATAAAAAAACAATGGAGGGATGGATATGACCCACCTTCATCTTCAGTGAAGGGCACAACTCTGCAGGAAGAGCCTCAGTTGTCACATAAGTGGGATGGATTTCACGCATGAAGACTAGCACAGAAGTATGGCTTAGCTTTACCACAGACTGCATTTTAGCTAAGGGTGTGTGATTATGGGCAAGAAATTTAAAGAAGTCTCTCCTTCACTTTTGCTTTCTAAACAATGAAACTGCATTACTAGCAGTAATCCTTAGTGTACAGGTTTCTCTAAACTATTCTGAGATGCTTTGGAAAAATGCATTGTTGCAGTATAATGACTTAGAACTGTATGTAAAGCTAGCACCTGCAGAATAAATAGCATTTCTCTCTCGTATCTTAGAAAATGGTACTCATTTCTTTCTGTTTCAAGAGTAAGATTGTTTTTTGCCAGCTTCTAGCTGAGTAGTTTTATACTTTTTTTTACACTTGAAACTGCAGGGAGAAATTAATTGGTTTGTTTAATTTCTCTAGTAAAATCTCAGATGGTGCTATTTGCATATTTTCAAGCAGCTGTGAGCTTTCTGAGTGCAGTTACCTCTGTGGTGGACTATGATAGTTGCACATTAGAATGGAATTCAGTTTGCTGTTTTTTTAAGGCAGTCAACTTCCTTAGAATCCAGCTATTTTTCATATAAAACCACAGTGAATGCTGCAGGTTTTTTTTTTTTCAGTTATCTTAACCAAAGTGATACTCAAGTAACTGATACTTGAGTTGAAACAAATTTACTGAGGTCAAATAATGAGAATTTAATCTCTTTATTTTTGCATGGCACAGTGTGGACACAGTGGCACATAGTAGTCACACCAAATATGAAGTTAAGATACACAATTTTTGCATGTTCCAGTTTTATTAAAAGCAGTGTAAGAGAGCAAGGGGACTTCATTGGTTTTATAATTAGGTATAAGGAAATAAGGTTCTTTCAGCTTTTTATGTGCCATTTCCTTGTTCTATTCCAGGTAGCCTTGAGGAAATCTACAATATATTCTAAGCCAGAAAGCTTATTAAATGGTTTACTGGCTAAGCCTGATAACAACAACAAAAAAAGCCTTAATCTCAGGAAATACCAGTGTGATACTTGATACCTTGATTCATCTGCTTTCACTTTCTTGGCTCATATTAGTGGAGATCATGAGTTAAAATACTATTTATAAATGACAGAGAAGCAACTTCTGTGTTATGTATTGAATATTTATTTTGAAAACATGAATGTTAACTGGAAGTAAATTGGCATCCTGGAAAAAAATGTTCATAACTGTTAACATAAAATATCAGTATTATTTTCAGTTGCACAGAGGTGAAAATATCACATTTATCACCTTTAGTGCAAGCTTGAAAGCATGAGTTTCTGCTCTCTTCTTTTAGAAGATTTGTTAGCAGCACATTATTAGTATGTATTCTTTAAGATGTGGACAATAATTTAATTCTGGTATCATTTTCTCGTGTTGTCTTTTATCTGTTTATTCCTGCCTCCAGCCCTCAAATCAAAGTAGGCAGCTGGGGAATATAGTTCTGCAGTTTTCCCTGCTAAGTAAGAAATAATTTGAAAACATATCTTCTGATTTAATGCCAAAAAAAAAAAAAAGAAAACACTTTTCAGCATGTAAAAATACTGTTTGCACTTTCATTTTTTTCTTAAAAGCAGAGGGAAGTTTTTTTTTTTTTTAATTTGAGTTGTAAGCCACTTAGCCAAAGATTAAATTATATCTTAATTTCAAATACTTACACTTATGAGTAGTAAAATAATAGCTGATTGGCCGTGATCTACTTCAAATGGACTGTAACACTTGGACTCGCACCAAAATCTCTGTCCCAAGGAGTTTAGGGTGAATTGGTAACAAGGAGACAAGAAAACAGAGGGGAGCAGGACTTAAGCCAGCTCATGAAACGGCACCCCAAGGCACTCCCAGCTGTTCCTCCCTGTCCTGTGGTAACAGCTTGTTCCCTTTGTGTTCCCTTCAATTCAGTGATGCGGTTCAGTCTGGGCTCACAACCAATGGTGGAGGGGCAGGAACTCCTTCAGAAGTAACTGCTGCCATATGAGTACACTTTGATTTTAAAAATAAATAAATAAATACAAATTCATGTACATCAGGATAGATGCAAGCCTAAAGGCACTGTAGGACTTTGACAGAAGAACAGGGGATCAGGATTTCTCAAACCCAAGAGGCAAAAATCAGGCCTCTTAAGATGTTTGGGGAGGGGGTTGCCATCATTTGTGGATTGAGTTGTCTTCCTGAAGGAGAGTGTAGTTGTGAAGTACCTGAAAACTCCTGTAGTAAGCAAGATTGCTTTAGCAGAGTGTACCAGTCAAGTTCAAAGTTTGTCGTATATACAATTTGTGGAAGACAAAAAGGAAAAAAAAATTGTGAAAAAATCCCACTCTGGGTGAGAGGTTTAAAAATAAATTGTCCTCTAGCAGTTCAGAATTGTTTTCACCAGATGTTTGATAATTCAATGGATTTTCATTTCAACAGAAAATTCTTACTTGAAAAAGGTGATGCTGGCTTCTAAGGTAGAAAAATTTGCACAACTGAAGGTACTAGTGTCTGTAAAGGTTAATGTTAAAGGATATACGTTGTTTTAGCCAATGAGAGATCTTTGGCATACTGATAGATCTTTAAAAAATTTCTTATTTAGTATCTTCACCAACAATTTGGGATCTGGAATTTGCAAAGGAGATTGCAGCAGTAACTGAGCAGCCTCCCCGGAATGGTTTTGAGGAGATGATCCAGTGGACAAAAGAAGGAATACTGTGGGAGTTTCCAATTGACAATGAAATAGGTATGGGCAGTGTTAACTTTTATTATTTGTCTATATTTATCATTTTTGAGAATTAGAGCATGTTATGAGACTTTGACTGTTTTAACGTAGTGTTTCAGATAATGAATCACGAATTTGATAGTAACAAACGTAACTTTCCAGTGGTCCTAAATCAGAGATTCTTCAGAGGAACTCATGCTGGCACGCCTCAGGTGAAGCCCTGCAGGTGGTTTGGCTGATCTGAGGGCTGGCTGCTGCCAAACAGGGGAGAACTCCCTCCCTCCCTCCCCTGGTGCTTTCAACACCAGAAGGCCATTCAAATCTTTTACGTAATACCTTTCACTATGAAAAAGAAGCTTCTAGCAGAGGAAGGAGACTCTTAACACTGATGTGTGTCTTATAATGCTTATTCTGTTTTTCGGTGTGGTTCTCCGGTAGAGTGGTTAGCCGGATCCTGATCAGCTATTTGCCAGTTCCATATCTGCACTGGCTGAGTGTTAAACAGTCATTTGCTCTCTTTGTTCTATCGGTTTCATAAGAAAAAACAGTCACAATATTCACTCATTCTGGGCATCTATCTTAACTAGACTTTTTTTTTTTTTTTAATGCAAA
>VXAA01000726.1:420123-432413 GCA_013399115.1 Anseranas semipalmata
TTTTTTTTTTTCTTTTTAAGACGTCAAACAGAACTACTTTAGTAGTTTTGTAGTTTTCAGTCACCGAAAGCAAAGCAGGTTAGTGTCTGAAGCTGGGAGTCTTTGAAAATCTGTCCTATACGGAGTTGCAAATTGCATAATGTAGTTCATTGTTTCTTAATATTTATTCTCATCCTATTTTGGCAGTTTCTTCACAGAATTTAATCACTGCTCCCAGAATTGATCTGTTCCATCATGTAGAGATCCAAGTGTATTCTAGTCATGTTTTTGCGAGCTTAAAACCGCTGTGGCCAATGGTTTTTCTGTTGTAGTAATGTGGCTGGAACCCTGCTGTCTGGGGCCGTAAGTGGACCAGGCGTCTTTGGCGGCCAATGGTTTTTCTGTTGTAGCAGTGTGGCCGGAACCGTGCTGTCTGGGATGGGATGGCGAATGGACAAAGAGTCTTTACATATAGTTAAACAAGAATCTTTATTGATTTGTCCACAAAGACTAGTCATGTGGAAAACTCCAGTGGAGTGTTCCAGAATCTATCACCTCTCAGGTTGAAATACCAAGTCAGTAAATTCAGCCCTATCAAACTGCCAGCTCTGTCACAGGCTGTTAGTCAGACCAGGTGTGTCAAAGTACGGTTGAAAACTTGAGAACCTCGCTCCCAATTATTTCAACATACTGCAATTTCAGTGGCTCTGCAGAAGAAAGATGCCCCTTCCCACTGTTAATATTGCAGTTTTGTAACAGCCATCTCCCTCAATAGGAGGACATTACCTCAGCTTGTTCTGTATCAAGAAATGTGTGATTTTTTTTTTTTCTTTTATGCACAAGCATGTGGCTTTAAAAACATCTATATAATTAAATTTTCTATTGAGGAAACATGTATGCTTAACTTTTAGCATTATAAAAAGCCTTTAAAGTTTTACATGAAATATGAAAAATAAAGAAGACAGCTTATAACTGTTTTTCTTGGCTTCAGAGCATCTCCACTGTTCTCATTTGAGTGCTTTACCAAGACACTGTGCTGTGCTTTGAGGCGTCAGGACAGGGTCATGATTTTTAAAGCTTGTCTGGCCCTAATAGGAACATCTGAAGATGTGGCTAGACTTACTGGCTTGCTGCAACAGCCAGTTAAGTCTTCCTTCTTGCCCTGTTGTCAGCTCCTGCCTGCATGTTCTTTCCCTTCTCTGATGCAGTTGAAGTCACTGTTAGGCAGCAAACTATCTTTTTTTTTTTTTTTTTTTTTTTTCCCTTTTCTTCTGCCTCTGATTAATTTTTACCAGATTAGCAAACCATTAGTATAGCTTGCGTAACATCATTCTCGCTCCTCCTTCTGTCTGCTTGCCTCTTCTACTTCTAGCAGTGTTAGTTCTACTCCGTGATTTGCTGTGGCAAAAAGTTGGGGAAGATGTTGATTTCTGACCTTTTAAAATGTTTTCTGTGTATTTATGCTGTGATGACTCAAATCCTGAGGAGTGCAGTGGTTAAAAAGGACAGTACGTGTTATTGGTGCTACTTTGCTTTAGCAACTCATTCTGAGGAGCAAATGCTTCTGGTGTGTCAGAGATTGTTACAGCATAAGTGATAGGCTTAGTGAAGTCTCAGAAAATTAATGCCTCGATTGCCTCTGATGGCTTTTGTAGGCAAAAGATTGCCAAGTCCTGTTCTGGCTGTTTTGCTGAGATGCTGTTCCCAGCACTGGGTCAGTTTACCAAGAGAGGTGGCAAATATTACACAGTCATTTTAGGGGAGAGGTTGTTTTACTAATTTTTGGTCTCTTTTAGGGACCTACTGTAAGGGCATGATTTATCTCACTCAAAGTATTTGGCCCTCGTTATTTACTGTGAGTTTGTCACCGAGACACCTAGACATCTGCATTTGAGATGTTGTCTTTAAGCGAAGATTGATCATTCCTTTGGAATGGTTAGTGTGTTAGCTAGAGAAATTCCTCCAGACTTTCTATTTTGCAGTACATAGGGGATTGGAAATTGGATATTGAGAGTGAATGGCTTCTTGCTTTGAGATGGATAAAGAAAATCCTCTGCTTTAGGCTCCCACCATGCATGTTCTTCCAAATGAGGTTTCTGAGGACAGTTCAAGAGAGGGTGAGGGACAGGCTTGTTCTTCCCCTGCAGCAGGAGGGTATGACTGCTGGGAGCGGGGGAGTCATGCGAACATATCTCATCTAATCAGTTCCCACCAGAGGTCTTGGCCTCTGATGCTTTGGGCAATTGTGATCTCTTTTTGTGATGCACACTTGACTTTTTTGAGGACTGAAATATGTGGTCTAACTAAAATATTTGGAGTTAGCACTTCATCCTCAAACCATGTATCACGTCTTTGACAAATGAGAGATCAAAACAAATGATGTAATAGTTCCTCCTGACCTGAATTTTTGTGTGAGACTATCAATGATTTAATTTCTTTTAGATTAGAGGTGAAAATTGGAGAAACTATTAATTGGACATACTCTTTTCCTCTACCCTTTATCCCCAAAAGAAGAGCATCAGAAAGGCCAACGCTTACTGGCAGCATTATTCAGATTCTTTCCGTAGTGGGTTCATTGGTTTATTTCTCTTGGATTTTTGTGACCAACAGAAGTATGAAATCTGGAAAGGATGTTAGCTTGTGAAAGCAACCATCAGCATCTAGGTAGAGTGAGATTCTACCTTCCTGTGGTGGGGAAGGTCAGTGTGGGTGGCATGGTAAAAACATCATCTCTCTGCTTCTGAGTGGACATGGATTTTCAAGCACAGTAGAAATACTTTTTGTCTTTTTTTTTTTTTTTTTCTTTTAACATCAGAAAGAGAAGAGAACTTATGGAAGAAGGAAATATGTTTTCTCTTTCAAGGACGAGGGAGATAAGTGGCATGTAGCTGGCATTGATAGACACTGCACGTATTTCTGGGAAAAATGTGCAGGGAAAAATAGACGGCGTTTCCCAGCTCCTTCAGGCATTGCACTACCTAATGTAGGAAAGAAGGAATGTGAACTTAATGAATGCGATATACAGGTTGAGAGTCTTCTCCATCCCAGTGTTATGCATCTAAAATTGAAGAAACTTTAACATAGGAGGAAGCCTAGGACTGAGGTGGCTTCATTATCTCATTTTCAATACTGCTGATTTAGTGCTGACAAATAATATATCATATCCTAGCTCGTATAGGAAAAAACGTACACTCATGTCTGTGGCATAGACTTCCCACTTTTGTTGTCTGGAAGTGTTCATGTGCAATATTTTTCTCTAATAATAAATTTTTATTTGCAAATGTCATTTACAAATATATAGCAGATTGGGATCAAATAAAGATTTTCATATACCTCCAACTGAAGAAAAATCTGTTAATTGCAAATCAAATTTTGCCATGTTTTTAATCTCAGGAACTGCAAAAGAAGCCTTTTTTTTCCTGTATGTAGGAATTTTGCATTCTGAGTCTGTCTTGTGCGTGCTAGTGTCATAATATGAGCAACTGCAAATGAAACCCAGAGGATGGAGGGCAAAAAATTGTCATAGGATCTGAGCTGTATTTGATTAGAGATCTGCAATAATCCCTTGTTCTATGTCCCTGTGCAACTGAATGCTTTTGAATGCAACATCTTTTGCATTGGTCACTACTTACAAGTAGCAGCTGGTGCGATAGACAACACTTTTGCATCAGAATACGCTCACAGATTTGGAAAGCATTAGAAAAGCAGTTTCCTGCACCCATCTGATAGCACTAGAGTGCTAAAACTATGACTTGCAATGACCATGCAAGTGTTTTGTAACTGTTCAGTATTAGATACTTCAGGAGGTTGCCTGCTTCATTCAAGATGAGCTGGTATTCTTTAATCCTCTGCAGAATTAGGCAATCAGTGTTTTCCTAAAGAATTCATTAAATGTGTTGAGAATCCAAAATGTGATACACATGATGAATAAAGTTTTCACGTATTGAACAAACAGGTTTTTTTTTTTTCCGGAAGATTGATTTTTGGCATCAGGCTTCAGTGGGGTTACTATTAGATATTCTTATAAATGGGAGCACAAAATGGAGGTAATATGGTAGACAGGGGTAAGATATATGCTGACATTTTCTGTGTGGAGGGAGAAATTAACATCTTAGAATTCTGCAGTTTCTTCCACTTCTTTGTGGTGTGTTTAATACAGAAAATTAGAAGTTACAGAACCATTAATTTTACTAATTAAAGGTTTATTTACAAGCTGTATCCTTTTTCTTATTTTGTTAAATTTGCTATTATGTTATGATAATGACTTAATCATTTTGTGTTCCTTTTGGTAGGGATGGATGATGATGCTGAATTTCATGAACATATCTTTCTGGAGAAACACCTCAAAGACTTTCCCAAGCAAGGACCTATTCGCCACTTCATGGAACTAGTCGTCTGTGGGCTTTCTAAAAACCCATACCTCAGTGTTAAACAGAAGATTGAACATATTGAGTGGTTTCGGGAGTATTTTGAGGAAAAGAAGGAACTTCTTCAAGAGATTTGAGACTTGGGAAAGTGCTTAACCTTGAAATGAGGAAAATGAAATGAATGAAATACTATCAGAGCATAGTGGTCTTGTGACCTGAAAGTTGCATTTTAAGTAATAAAGGTCATACTTTCATGTGTGTGTGGCCATGTATATGTAGATCTTTTTTGGGAACAAAAGAAGGAACTGAAAAGTATAGATCTTCTAGAACGTGCATTTAAAATTTAGTTTGTCAAAATCATCTTTTAAACTTGAAACTGATCTTTTGACCATAGAAAATATTAAGTCTAATTCCTGTTCCTACTCCCCTTCACATTTGGTGTGTATCTCGACAGGTTTGTTCATCTTTCCCATTCTTGAAAACTTGCAATGCTTTCATTTTTAAAAATTCCTGACACAGCTTTAATTTTTAAAAGCTGTTACTGAGACAGTAACATTTTGTTCTGCTAGTTCATTAAATACACTGTTGTTTGGATGGTATTTGGAATACCATCTTCTTTCATTAATCATCTTTATTGGTTCATTTTAAAATTTTTGTTCATTGAGTTCTTGCTTGTTCTCTCCCATTCGCAACAACCACTTCAGCAGTTATTGGTCCTATCAATACGCTCCTATCTTTTTTTTTCCCCTATATTTCCTTGTAATCAATGCAGGAAGGGGGAATCTTTGGAATGAAGGTAAAATACTGGCTTCACATGCAAACTGGTTTTTAATCAGAATTGCACCAAAGCAAATGAAAAATAAAAGCTGGCCTTTTTCTATGACTTAGAGTGTTGTTGCTGTGTTATGTTAAGCTGTAGGACATGAGTTTGCATGTCTGGCAAAGGATAAGGTTTGGGCTGTGGAAAGGAGAAGCAGCTCTTTGATTTTCTAGCTATAAGAACGACAAGGTTCAAATTTCTGTGGAAATATTCAGAGACTTCATGGCTTTGGAACAGAGAAAGCAAGAATTATATCAAAATGTCTCCATTCCACTCGAATAGTTTTAATTTTCAGTTCAATGCCCAGTTACTTTTTGCTTAATAAATACCATTCTTCCTAAATGCTAACAATGCTGGGAGCTGCTTGAAGAGACCCCAGAAAGCCTGCATGCTGCTGTATTTCAAGTCTTTTCTAAAACCAAGGCACAGTGACTGAATTCAGCCTGGGCTTTTAGAAATAGCCCGTATATTTTCTGTATATTTTCTTTGCATCAAACCAATGTTTTGGTATGAAAGACAGGGCACCCTCACAAGTTCTGCCCTCATCGGAAGAGGTTCAGGAGCTTTAGCTGTGTATGAAAGTACTGAATTTTGCAGCACTGGGAGCAAGGTGAATGTTATCGTTTAAAACTGATTCATTAGAAGGTCACTACTTCGACAAGCTCTTAACAAGAGCTCTGAGTGCTTAGGTTCTTTGGAAAGCTGTAGTAATTCCTACTTAGGTGCTTAAAGATAGATTTGAGAGTTAATACTAGGCAACAGGATTTGAATAATCAGACCTAGCTGCATGTATGCATGTAGGCTCCCTGGGGCTGTTCAAAGCACATTAGCAGAGCCCAAGTGGCAGGGATTTTATGTTTTTTTTCTTTTTTTGGGGGGGTGGGGAGGAGGGTGCAGGGGAAGGTGTGCACTTCTTGGTAGTCCCAAAGGAGTAGGTTTGTAGGAATTTAAAACATTGCTTACAGATCGGTCACTTAGAAGCAAGCATAAAAATTACCCTTTTTCTTTCACAGCCCAAAAGCTGGCTGCCAGAGCTGGTGCTGGATCTATGGATTCCCTCAGTATAGTCATTTGGGGATTTCTTATGATGGCTGTTTTTTCCCTCTTTTAACTGGCTAGGTGGTATTATGTGTGACTTAATGGATTCAGTATTAGGATCTGTCCAATGCAAAATAGCATTTGTTATGTACTGCAATCTTAGATTTCCTTCTTTATGCATGAAGTCGAGGTCTTGTAAACGCACTGCTCATGCCATACCTCTGTGATATACCATACATAGCTATAGCTGCGGTGGGTATGTAATAGAGGGAGAGCCTCTGGTTAAGTGGAGATGGCTGAACCATGGACAAGTTGCACCCAGAGGTACAAAGGTGCAGTGGGGTTTTCTAGTGCAGTTTCAGAGGGTTTTTGGCCATCTCAGAGGAGATGCAGACACTGGCCATTCTGGTTTTGTGTCGGTAGAATTGTGACCAGAGGCACATCCCAGGTGCTCTGAGGCACGGTGCCTGGCTGAGCAGAGCGGATCGGTCAAATTGTGCGTGTTGAAAACACGGCAGCTTGTTCCCCCCTGCCCCTGTTCCCAGCCTCAAACCAAAGCCACGCAGACGTTGGGTCTGGTGAACTGGCCTCTGGCCAGAAAATGAGGTGTGGTGTAATTATTTTGGGTTGTGTGGTTGTTCCCTTCTCTATTTCAGTGTGGATACCGGGGAAGAAGAAAAAAACAAACCAACCATGGACTGAAGGTGTAATGGGGAGGCTCAAGGCATAAAATGTATTACCACTCAGTTTCTGCCCTCCTAACTTCTTTATCTCTGCTTTCCAAGTGCTGATCTTGCCCTGCCCCCTCAGTGGTCTAATTGATTATTGTAATGAGCTTAAATTCAAAGCACACGTTTGCAACTTAGGGTTAGCTGTTTTTTAGGTTGTACTTAGCTGGATGAAGTTTGCTGCTTTGGTTTTGGGGCGGTGTACCAAATAGATTCTCTCTGGTGGTTTTGGGTTTGTTTGCTTCTTTTTCCCAGGAATATCAGGCATTCCTGCTCCTGACAAGCCTTGCTTTGTTCAGAGCCTCAGACCGTCCGGGTTGCAGCGGCGCGGTGCTGGCTTCATTGTGAGGCATCCCTTGCTCTGAGCACTTCTTGGTCTGCTGGCGCTCCAGGAGATGTCCGTCTGCTTATGGTACGTGTGACCCGCTGCGTCCCTCCCACTTCACCTGGCGTGCCAGAAGTTGGGCTGGGAAAAAACAGACTTCTTGGGGATGGTTCCTTGCCCAAAGGGAAGGGCTGAAAGACTCACGAAGGGCTGAATGACTTGGGTTAACGCAGGGGGTGCCGGTGGGGTGGAGATGCCACCTGCTTTGCTCGTGCGCCAACCCAAACCTTGTCTTTGACATCAGGTGGCACTCTCCGTCTTTTCAAACCTATTTGAAATGAATGGTTTGCTAGGAACCGGGCTTGATGAAGAAGTTCTTATTACCACCTACACAGCAAGTGTAAACTTTTGCTCCCCAGTGTGGTATTGTGAGGAATCTGGAGGAACGATGCTTTGGTTGGAAGACTTAATCTGTGGTGGGATTTCAGCTCTTGGTGTTAACCCCTACCAACCAGTCATGCCAAGGCACTGATGTGCATGTGCCTGGTGGGGCTTTGTACTCCTTGACTACAAAGATGAACAATTCCCTGAGCGTTCAATAATTAATTTCTTATAATGAGGGTAAAAATTTAACACTTCTGACCCTGGCAGAGAAGCTAAAATGAATGGGGTGAATAGGGAGGAAAATCTTGAACGTGTTCCCAAACTGCAGTCAGTTTTTGCTTAAACCATGTATTTTTAGATGAAGAGGAGCATTCAAGGAGTCCTGGAGTGCTACTCAGGTCCATTTTCTTCCAATGCTTACAGAGATAATAAAATTCCAGCATGAAAATAGCTCCTCCTCGGGAGCTCGTGCTTTGATGTGAAGCCTGAAGCATTGTGGCATTTATGAAAGAGGGGCCGCACTGTTGCTATCAGTAATGATTTAGAAGTGAATAGTCTCATTTTAGCTGGGATCGTGAGGATCTCTTGGCTAAACTCATCTTCCTGAATGTGGACAGAGCGCGATAACTTTTGGGGTTGAAGGGCCTGGTTTTCACTGCCGACAAACATGCTCCAGGACTGACGGTCCTTTGGGAAGGCCGGCTGGCCGTGAGGCGAGGTCTGGGTGCCCAACACGCCGCTGTGACGGGGACCGGCCCCTCTCAGCCCCCTGTGTCCAGCAGGACACAGCGGGGTTGTAAATCCCACGGCACTCGGTGGCTACAGGCACTCTGGTCTCGTGATCTCCACAAGATGTCAGTGTAGATTTATTGGATTAGGTAGCAAATCCTTGTGCTGTTCCCCCGGCAGACTGAAGCCAAAACTTGTTTCACAGCAGCACAATCGGTTTGATTGTGCTCGGGAATGCATCGCCCATGGAGGAGCGAGGCGGCGCGCGCCGGCGTGCAGGGAGAGGTGCGAGTGGCACCCCGAAATGAGGGCAGGGCTCTGCAAAAGAGGGCAACGCTTTGGTGAAGTCAAGGTGCCTGCGCTGCACGGGGCTAATGCCGAGCGGGGGATGAGTCCCGTAGGTGTAACTTGCCCAATAAAGTGCTCTATTTTGTGTTTGAAGAGCAGCTGGGAGCCTGAGCAAGAAGCAGCGAGGCCAGCCTGGGTGGAGGGAAGGATCTGAAGGCAATCGGATCAAGGCGCTTGTCGGGGAAGCTGAACTGCTCGCGCGTGGTGGCCAGAGCTCGCTCTTGCGATGCGAGCGGCGGGGTGGGACGCTGCCACGACGCCGGGCCCCATCCTCCCTTGCACCCCGTGCGGTGTTAGAGCCGCTCTCCCAACCCAACACAACCCAGCTGCCCCCGGCCGTGGGTGGCCCCGCTGCCGCCCGCCCCCGGCCCCGAAAGCAGCGGCAGCGGCCGGGCGGCGATGATTCATTTACGGTCCCCAGCGCTGCACCCTGTCACCCGCGAGGGAGGGGAGGCAGCGAAAGGTGACGGTATTTGTCAGCGGTGGCAGAAATAGCCGCCTTTCGGATTTCGCTGGGGAAGTGGGGAGGCAGGGGGAGGGAGAGCAGCGCCGTTCCCAGGCCTGCCTTGCAGCTGGGGTGGAAAACCCGCGGTAAAAGCGGTGCCCCGTTCTCCTCCCGGGGTCCGGCTCCGATAGCCAGCTGAGTGTTTGCCCACCGAAATTTGCCTGCTGCTCCGTGTTTATATGGAGCAGCTCAGCTAGAGATGGGGATGCAAACTCCATCTCCCCTCTATACATTATATACAAGTTCACCCTGTGGACAGCTGGGATTTTTTTGGTGTCAAGCGGGATGCGCTCCTGGGATGGGTGATGCACTGCAAAGCCCAGCGGTTTTCACCACTAAGGGGAAATCTTGGAGCTGATTTTTAAATAAGATGAATCCTGATAGCTCACTGTGTTGGGGAAAAGGTACAAACAAAACAGCTGCCCTGATTTCAGGGCAAGGCTGTGAGCTTGCTCCTCAGGTTAGTGATTAGCCCCTGAAATCAAGGATTGCTCAGGCAAATTACCATTTTGCATATATGAAGATTTTACTGTGAACTCGCTCTAAGCCTCCCTGGAGAGGGCATGTTTGCTGGGTGCTTTCCAAGGAGAAAAAGGGAGCTGTAGGCACATACCAAAGCTGGTCGTAAAAACCTCCCAGTCTCTTGGACTGGGGTTATTCCACTCGATGTACATTAGATATGATATCCCCAAGATATCAGTGAATGCAAAATTGTTCATATAAATCCGGTCATGCACATTTCTCACAAGGAATCAGAAAAAAAAGGAGGGAAATAGAAGGAACAAGTGCTTCTAGTTTAGCCCAATTTTAGGCTGTCAATCAACATCATAGCAGCGTTGCTTTCAACATGACCAGTGTATGTTTTTTGTTCAAAAAGGCCATGAAAGATTGCTCTGAAATTATTGGAAGTTTTTTTTTTTTTCTTTCTTTCTCCTTTTTTTTTTTTTCTCCTCCTGAGAGGAACTTGATATCACATTTTTTTTGTAGGGTTGTTTTAGGACAGTCACAAGATACGCAGGCTGGAGTGTGGCAGTGCTAAATCAGATTGGCAACGATGCCGAGCAGCGCTATCCAGACTCAGATTGTGCCAGTATCTGCCTTGTGAGGGTGTAAATTAGGGTTTCCCATTGCTCCGAAAGCCAAAGCAGCTGCCAGGTGCATGGAAGGTTGATTGCCCAAATTAACCAGGGCCGCAGACTCAATGGTTCTGCTGTTGTTACAGGCCGTGTGATTTACTAACCAGAGGGATAGAGGCTGCCCAAAGCCACCCAAGGCACAAGCCAGTGCATTGGTGCGGGCGATGGGGCTGCCTCGCGTCCCACTGGGATGCAGCAGGGATGTGAGGGGTCTCCTGCCACGCTGCAGGAGGCAGCGGTCCCACCTGATGCCCACCTCCCCAACTCCCAGTCCCAAATCATCTCCTGCTTCTCAGTGAGAGACTCCTGCAGATGTCTTAGAAGTGATTTGCAAGCTTTGGGTGCTACTTTGGAGGCTGATCGGCTCGTATCCTCACCCTGCATAGAGGAAAGACCCTAATCCGAGGAGCATTTGCAAGTGTGAAAATTTTTAACAAATGAAGCTAGGCTATTTGCCTTATCTAGTAATTTTTAAAGACCTGGTGTTGCAAGAACAGCTCAGTGGTCTTTCCAGGTGCCTGGTGTGCCTTCTCTGTTCCTCCGGAGTCCAACACTACTGAGTCCTACTACTCACTTGGAGAAGTCATGGAGGTGGCGTCTGAGGCCTGACTCTGTTGGTTGACTTCTACAGGAGCTCTGCCATGGACGTTGTTTGTCCCAGCACCAATCCCAATGCGAGAAATGACCAGCGCCCGCGTTGGGGATTTCAGAAATGAGTCTCCCCAGCTGTTGGGTTCCTGCTGGAGGAGACTTTGCTCATGTCTCACACAGCGTGAAGCTCGCCATGGCCATAGGAAGCGTCCTTGTGAGACCTGTGGTATCTGCAGTGACTGGCTTGTCTGGGGCAGCTCATGGCTGAGCATCCAATGGGAGAAATGTTGGAGGGGGTGAGCCCCCTCCAGACAACATCGGTTCTCTGGTATGCGTATTGCCGTATAAAGCAGAGGTTTGCTTTCAGCGTAACCGCCACTTGAGGCAGTTTTTCTGCAGTGCAATGATAATAAGACTGACTAAAACTGTAGCCCCGATGTTTTGCCATTAGAAAATGTGGGGCTGCAGACAGAAGGCTTTCTGAAGCCCCTGCCTGGGCTGGGCTGCACGGTTGTTCATTCTCTGCATCAAACACTGATGGTGAGAGGGGGAGTGGGGACAACATGAGCTGAAGTCCATGACAAATGCCAAGCCCCGAGCCTTGAACCCTTGCAAAGGTTTCATTAAAAAGTCTGTGACATGTTGAAGGGACACGTTTGGATATGGCACTAGGTACAAGTGGAGTGGGTTTGGGTGTGCAGATGCAGCTTCTTGAGTCCCAGCCCTGGCTTTTCACGAGATTTAAAAAGGAAATTGGGTTTCTCTCGGCAGTAGCATCACTTGGAGTCTGAAACGGGCTGTGTGAAGCTCATTTTGATTCACCCCAGCTGCTGGCAATAGCTTGTTCCTTTTCACTTCTCCTTCTGCAAGGCTTCCCCTGAATGGGCATTAATAGATGCACATGGAGCACGTGGAAATGGGGAAGGGAAAACCCGCTCCTGTCCTCTCCCGGCTGTGATGGGAAAGAGAAGCAGTATTTACTTTCCACTGCCTCATAACCAGGAGGAGAGGAGGAGAAAGGAGGATGTGGAAAGGGAGAAAGGAGAAGCTAGTGGCTTGGGAGGTCCCCACTGATGACCACGCTGGGGTCCACTAAAACCTGAACTTGGCACATGAGACTAGCAGTCTGCAGCCTGGCACCCGTACTTGCAGAGAGCGTGGGTATTCGGTCGCACAGGAACAGTGCAGGGCGACCTGGGAAGGCAACCCAGAGAAAAATCAGTCCCGTCTGTGGTGGTTGTCAGGGGTGCTGCTGGGTGCTACTTAGAACATTTAGTTGAGCGGCCAGAGAAGGCTACTTGAGCCAATGCTTTGGGAAAGAAAATGGCATTCTTTTTTTT
>VXAA01000726.1:432426-449042 GCA_013399115.1 Anseranas semipalmata
CCTGCTTTTTTTCTTTTCATAATCTTTCCATTCTCATTTTGGCGGGCACTGAGATTTCCTCCACACTTGGGTTAAATGAGAGCTGAATGTGGCTGTTAAAAAGATGGGAAGGGCAGAGCAGGACAGGGACAGAGGTGAGATTGGATTAATCCTTGCCAAATCTAAAAAACACTAAAATATTAATTTCTTGGTTGACAGAAGTACCAGGGGTATGTGCCTGGAGCAGGGCATGTGCCACATGAAGGGTAAACAGCCTTACCCCACGACCTGCACCTGGGCAGGAGACAGTGTTGGTGGAGAAGGTGACCTACAGCAGCAGGTCTGGACACAGCTATGGGGCTGGTGGTGGAGAAGGTGACCTACAGCAGCAGGTCTGGATGCAGCTATGGGGCTGGTGGTGGAAAAGGTGACCTATGGTATCAGGTCTGGACACAGCTATGGGGCTATGACCATGGCTCCTGTCCACGGCGTGTGGGAAGGCTGCAGGCACTGGAAGAGCATGAGGTTCCTCAAGGGACCAACCTGACCTGTGCGTGGCCTGCAGTTCTTCCTGGCTCTGGTTGTTTCCCTTTTTGTGTCAACACCACATACCCAAGACTCAAGGGATTGTTACTGCTGGAAGAGGAGGCAAAATCAGGCATCCAACATGGGAAGAAATTAAAATCCCATGGCAAGTTTTCCCTCTTTTATTTTTTTGCTCTCCTTATACTTAAAGAAGAGAAGCTCAGGGTCTTGGGGGCCTTCAACAAGCCTTTAGCTTCTTCTTTTGGTTCCAAACCTATCCTATTATGAGCACAACTGCCCTAGTTTGCTGGGGTCTGGTGTAACCGTGTGGAGTGGGGTGGATTGTGCATAACCTGCTCCAGCAGGGTGACACTGGCCAGGACCAAATGACTCCGATAAAAATTAAATGTTGCTCTTAACATGCCTCTCCTCACTCCGATTCTCATAATTAGGCCATATAGAGCAGCTGCTAATTTGAATAGTTTCTGTGGCTCCTTTCAGACAGTCTTTGCAGCAGTTGCGTATTTTAATTGGGCTGTGGAAAGACATTACACCCTTCTGAACCATTTGAGAGACCTACTCACCCCCACAAATGGTGACTTATGATTTTTACTGCACAGAAGCCAAACATAACAAATCAACAAATAACCCGTGGTATCTGATAATTCAGGTGACGTATGTGAATAATTGCCTAGAAACTTGCAGGAAGACACTCAATTTTTTTTTTTTTTTTTTTCCTGATTGTGACAAATGAACTGTGAGTATCGGGTTGCGTGTTTTGGCTTTTAGCAGGAGCAGAACTAAAGCTTTGAGTCCCAGCCATCTCGGACTAATTCAGGTCGCTTCAAAGGTCCATGCCAAGAATTTGTCTATGAGAGGGATCTCCTTCACCCTCCATTAACATAGTCCTGAATGGATTTAGCGATGCTGTGGGAAGGTACCTTTGTAGGGGATAAGGCTGTCCACACCATGCCGTGCCACCGCAGAGCTCCTGCGTTCACCAAGACCTTTTGTTCATGGCCTGTGAAGTCAAAGTGTGGCAATACAACCCACTCATCTGATATCATGTGCAGCACAAGCCAGTTGGCTTATTCGTTTCAACTAGAACATGATTTTTTATTTTTATTATTTTTTTTTTCTCCAGAAAAACAAACAAGCAAGCCAGACATTTGGGACTTAATAATTTCCAGCGATGGAGAGTCTACGGCATCGCTGGGTAAGTTGTTCCAGCGGTTAATTATGCTGATGAAGTCAATGGAGTTACTGTAAACTTGATTTATACCACCAGTGTGACTGAATACAAAATTTGGCCTACTTACCAGAAGGGAGTAGTGCTTTGAAGTCTCTGTATATCTTCAAATAAAATTATTCTGCTGCAGAAGACATGGAAATGCAAGGCTTCTTCTAAAGCAGCTGTCAATTGGCCCCCAGTATACTGCTGGAATATTACTAACAAATACAAATTGCACACATATTTAAGGCAGTTAATTGGGCTTCTTTTATACACAAGTCTGTGTCATCGTTAGGACTATATTACTGCTGCCTGTGATAACATTTTTATCTGTTAACTTCCAAGCTGCTACGACTGACACCAGCTACTCACGGAATGAGTCAGCTAACTTTCCTTTTAACCGTTTGTTCTGCTCCCTGAAGGTGTTATGAATGTTGTGTTATGACAAGCTGGTCACCACTCATTCCTTTAAAGCTTGTGTAGCAATTTTATTGTCCCAGTAGGCTGTTTAAAAAATGGGGCTAGAGTTTTCCAGCAGCTGGGCAAGAAGCAGCTACCACTTCAGTGCAAGGACCTGAGTGAGAAAAATTGCTTTCATTTCCATTGTAAGATGATTTTAAAAGAAATTAGTGTTACAATATCCATATTTTTGCCCCCACAGGGACAATTCTTACAGGATATCTGTTCTATCCAGAAACTGTCAAGGCAGACTTATACTTAAACTGAGTTATAAGAAAATACACTGCAAACCACTGCAACAAATCATTACTAATCACGATTGATCTGCATGATTAAAGGCCTGAAATCTCTCCTGAAGTTGCATTAATGAATTAGGAATTGCATTAAAATTACATTGCGGTTCTCGGTTCCAGCCCCTCACCCGGTGCGTCTGAAGGTTTTCCCTTGAGCCAATGTCCCAGTAAATGACTTTTCCTCCCCAGGGGAAATTCCTCAGGAGGACGGGGGACATCTGTCTCTGGAGAAAGAACGGACACTGCAGCCTTTTACACCCTAAGAAGACGTTGTCCCCTGTGTACCAGTCGCACCCTGACTCAGGTAAAATGCTTTCAGAGTGGCTAGCTTATCTGTTTGCATTTAAAATGTCTGTGGTATTCTTCTTAACTTCCTGTGCCTAACTGCTGGTGTTATTATTGCTATGCACGGCCAAGTAGCTGTTCCTTCCCACCCGAGACGTGAATAAAGTGATCCAGTGTATATTTAACATTTCTTGGATACTTCCCAGAAGTATTTTGAAACTTATAAAGTCCCTCTGATGTTGTCTGCTTGGTGTTTCAATAACCTCTTGTGAAAATGCTCGCAAAGGATTAGTCTTCTTTCCAGTCCGTGATGATTTACTTATTCTTCCACCTCAATGTTTACTTCATGCTGAGTACAGGGGCCATAAAACCATGGCACTGACATGCACCATTTCCAGAGGCCACTTTCTCTTTGCTGGGAGAACGCAAGGAACCAAACCCCAGAGGATGCTTCCTGGGGCAGGACAGAGCACGCTCCCGTGGGGCCACAGAGAGGAGCAACAGGGTGCCAAAATCCCGCTGTCAGCCAGCGCTGAGCGGGAGCAGAGGGCCATGAATGCCCCGTTCATGACTGATAGCATCTGAGGAAGCCTCCATAAAGCATAACCTTTAATAGCCATCCTCCTGGGAGCCAGGAAAAGCTGAGAGAGCAGGTGGGACGTGCATGGAAGATGGAACAGAACATCTCCCCTGGGGGACGGACGTGAGCGGAGGGGAGGCAGGAGGTGTGAGCGTAGACATCTGTGCACAAGCCTGAGCACCACAGTGCTACTGCTCACTGGTGAACACAAGTTTGTTTTAGGATACTTCCCCCCTTTACATGTTTCTTTTCTGCTTAGAGGGGAGGTTCTCAGCCCATCCCTGTGGTGAGAGAGCTTTGTGCAGCTCTCCTCTGTGCAGGATGAGGATGCTTGGTGCAAGGAAACCTGTGCTCCACAGGATCCGTCCATCCTCTCGGCTGCCCTGTTGCCTGGCGGTCTTTCGAGGCCATCTCTTCCAGCTGCTGTGTTACAATAAACCGCATCTGGAGCACGGTGAGCAGCAGCATCTCAGCGGGGTTTCACAGCCGCTGGAAAAGGCACTGCTGGGAAGAGCTGCCAATGCCTGCATTAGGATGCTCTCATATCCCAGTACAGCGCAGGCATCCCTCAAAGGCCAGAAGAGACCTGGATCCAGTGCAAGACATCTTCCCGAAGGATGCTGCTGCAAAGTGGTGGTTCGTGATGCAATTGCTTCTCAGTGACAGGAGTGAGGTAGGTGTGATTTAATGAAGAGCAGCTTGTGCATCACTGTGAGTGTCCACGTGGGAGGCTTGCTCTGCTGTAGGTGGGTTTGCCCTGCTCCTCCACTGACCCCAGGTGCTGCAGCATCACCCCAATGGCTCTGGCCAAAAGTCACCAGAAGCTCTCCTTGCCCGTGGTGCTGGTGGTGGTGAGGGAAGTGATAAGTTGAACTGATAATTGTGTCTTTTTTTGAACAGTGGATGAGAAAACGTTTGAGGAGGAAGAAACTGTTGGGAAGAGGAGAAGAATCTGTATTTGTCACTGTATCAGGGCTGGACTAGCAGGCTGATGTGAGCTAGGGCTGTTTCAAGACAGAGTGTTTTAACATGGCAAAGGGCCTTCTGTAAATGTGGAAGGGACACGCAGGCTTGCTTGGATTTAATAGTCGCCTGAAAGGAATGAAGTGCGCCTCCACAAGCACCTAATGCTTTTGTGAGCCTATGGTTCATCCCTACAAGCATGCACATGGTTCTGTGTGTGCTAGAGTTTCAGCTCATGTGGTGTCACAGAACATTTTCTGCTTCATTTTTCATAGCGTTTGTAAGAATTCCCTATTTTTGCCCTCAGGTGTTACTCAGAGGGATGGACTTGCAGAGGATATTCATCCCTGGACCTGGACAGCTGCCTTAGAGACTTTGTGACTTGTTTGTTCTTACTTCTACAACCCCTTGTCCATGTCCCATGGTATAGCTTCTCTATGAGAAACCTGACATCTGATCCTAGCATTGCTCCTCCATTTCCACAAACAGCTTCATGGTTTGCATGTTCAAGGTTGTGTTCTGCCTTTCTGTCTAAGTTTACGAATATTCTCTGCTGGAACAATCCTCTAACTCTGAGCTGACCGCGAGATGCTGTGTTCAGCACAACTGGGTTTGTGCTTCAGAACCTTTCCTGCTGCCTCTTGTTGCTGCATCACTTTGTGAATCAGTGCCTCGCTTCTAACAATGAAGTGTCCCATTCATAGTCGAGATGATGTTTCAGGCACTAAGCATAGCTGTCTTCTGAAAAGTCTCTCCTGCTCTTGTTGAGTCTTCCCCTTTGTGACTGTGCAGCTTGTGCATACTCCTGTTTCTCAGTCTGAAGATTCTTGCAAAAAGGTTTACTTCTTTTAAATAAAATAGCTCTTTGAAGAGCCAGACACTGCTAGTGTGTGTGTTTCTTTCCATACTTCAGACTCTTTCACACCATTTCCTGTAAGTTCATTCTCAGTGCTTCTTGCAGGCGTCTCCCTGAATCCTCAGTCTGTATCCCCTTTCTGTGCACATTGCTTCAAAGTAGTTCTTCCTGTCTTCATGGAAAGACAAAAAAATCCTCTCACAGCTGTCAGCGCATTCCCGGGATGTTTCGGCTCCTTTTGCTGCTGCCTGAGGTTCCCTCTCGGCCGGTCGCCCTTCCTCCCCACCGCTGGTTGCATGGCCGCTCTTTGCCCCGTCTCCACCTCTGATAGGAAATCAACCCTCTCTGCTGGTAGATAAGGGGAGCCCTGTGGCAGAGCTTCTAACAAAGACAAATCTTTGTTATAATAACAGGTTTACAGGTAAAGTGAGCAATCCAAGAGGGAGAAACCTACTTTACTCTGTAGAGGTGGTAGCACCACCTGGCTGCATCTGCAGCTCTTCCGCGCAATAGTCTGGTCTCCTAAGGCCGCTGGTGACTCTGAGTATAACTCATGTAAGGGGATCACACTTTAAAATGAACCTTCTCTCCCTTTACAGGGACACCAGCCCATTTTCAGGCCAACCCTTTTGTTTTTAAGTTGCTATTAAGTCTACCACACTGGCGTGGCATTTCAAAGTGAATTTAGTAGCAGAGGTTGAACAATACTCACAGATTAATAATTTATTACTGATGACTAAATTACTACAATCTTCTCGCCCTTTCCAGGAACACCAGACCAGTCTGGGTTCACACTTCCGTTTTTAAGTTACTATTAAGGCTTCTATACAGGCATGGTATTTTGAAATAAATTTAATAGCAGAGGTTGAACAATATTCCCAGATTACTAATTAACATAGCTTTTGCCAAAGCAATGTACACAGGTGTTTTTAAATAATAGCGTCTTTTATTAATACTACCTATACTGTTATTACACAGTACTATCAAACATACAATTTTAAGTTTAACTGTGAATTTATTTTACAGGAAAGAAGATGGTTTGTAGTTCCAGCTGAAGATCTTCCTGGTTAAGAAATGGTGTTGTATATTGCATGGCTTCGATTTCATAGAATCATAGAATGGTTTGGGTTGGAAGGGACCCTTAAGGATCACCTGGTTCCAACCCTCTGCCATGGACAGGGACACCTCCCACCAGACCAGGTTGCCCAAAGCCCCATCTAGCCTGGCCCTGAACACTTCCAGGGATGGGGCATCCACAGCTTCTCTGGGCAACCTGTTCCAGTGCCTCACCACCCTCATAGTAAAGAATTTCTTCCTCATATCTAATCTAAATCTACCCTCTTTTAGTTCAAAGCCATTACTCCTTGTCCTATCACTACACTCCCTGACAAAGAGTCCCTCTCCAGCTTTCTTGTAGGCACACTTTCCTGGAAAGGCCATTTCTTCTCTGGAATCATGTGATTTACCTTTGTATAAAGCAAGTGCTCTCTCTGTCTTCCTTGCTGTTGAGCACCTGCGAATCACCTCAAAACTTAGCAATATGTGAAGGCTTTCCATCCCGAACTGAAGTGATGGCAACATGTTGCCTTCAAGCACAGAAGTTGCCTTAAAAGTATCAATTGATATTTGATGTAGAAAAGATTCAGTATTTGACAGGCCTTTAAAGAAATACCAGTTGATCGACAACCGTGAAGGCAGATAACTTTTTTTTTAATACTGCTTTGAGGAAGGGCTTTCCTGGTCAATGTCCTGTCAGTTGTGTGGCTGTCAAGTCTGAGCCAGAGCCAAGGCTTACCAACATGCTCCTTGACATGCTGTGATGTCTGACTTTACGTAGACAGAGAGGATTGGGATTACCCTTGGAGAACAATCATTGGCTATTGAAGCAGCTGCAACAAATTTCTAGTGGCCTACATTTTGGGTTATTTTTGCACCCTGCTGTAGAGGTTTGAAGGAAACTCATGTCCAGGTCAGAGCTAGCTCTTCTATGTTGTTCCTTTCAAGTCAAAACAGTCAGAGGCACCATGAGGGGACCACTTGGCTCTCCTGGATTTGGATTAAGTGAATTTTCTCTGCCGGTTTTTCTTCCTCAACTACAAATGGAGCTGAAAGTGATTGGCAAGGATTGGCAAGTTTCAGATGCCTGAGTCCAGGCAGGTGAATCTTACCCACACATTGAGCTGCTGAACAGAGCTGCATGCAGGCTCCTCAATGCCCATCTCCCCAGAAGCCTTGGCTAGCACAAAAACGACTTGAAAGCCGCTCTTCCACCTCATGACTGTGAAGATTGCAGGTACTTTCCCCTTTGCCTGGAGATATTGTTAGAAGGCAGCAAAGGCCCGTTTTACTGCCATAACAAGTTAATTAACTCCATTTTCCCCCAGCAAAGCTGAGCAAAGGTTCTGTGTGAACCACATGCACTATATTGAGAAACAGGACTTTTCTCCCATGTTCTTGCTGTGCCTGCAGTGATATGGCTAACAAAAGCAGTTGTCTTCTCAAAACGAAAATTGTACTTCTGAATTGTTTCCAACAGCCTGGATTGCTCTCTTGGTTTCTAACTAAACTTGCTGTATGAGAAGAAATTCCTGTTGCGAATTGCCTGTTTCCCTCACCAAGCCCTTGTGAATCATCTACAAGGGAGCAACACGGCGCTGGTACCGTGCTGAGCGCAGCAGCTGCCAGGCTGCTTGCGTTGTCTGCTACAAGACGATGCCCAACGTGAGCATTCAGCAGCCTTCATGGGTCATTTACATGACTTTCAGTAATTTTGTGCCCCCCCCCCTCAATTAATTCAAAGAAGATATGATGCCCAAGTTCTGCAAGTTTTCCAAATACTTTTTTTCATAGCAGAGTTGCCTATGACAGGATGTGTAAAAAGCCTCTGCAAATCAGGAAGCTGTTGTTCTGTGGTGCAGTCTGTATAGGAAAAAGTTCACTCGCCACTTTTGGTGCTTGGCTCTGCCAGTGCAGATTCAACATCTCGCAGCTTCGATTTCTGCGAAGCACTCTCAAAATATTTGTCACAGACTGCTTTTGCTTGAAATCTATGGGAGCATAACAAGCTGTGGGAGACAGCATGCCAGCATGCTTGTGAAAAATCCCTTCTGGATGCTTGTCACTTCTCTGCTTAGCATTTACCTTTGCACTTGCTGCAGCCATGTTCTTGACCTTGCTTTTACCTCCATGGCACTTACCCACTTCCTTGCTCAGCTGCAAATCTTGTTGGCTGGTTCCAACATTGTTGCACAAGCAGCAGTCTGGCAGCTAGACAGTAACCCCACTGAGGAAGAGACATGCTGATTTCATCTGACATTGGCACATGAATTTGCTTAAAATATCAAAGATAGAATCCATTGACGTAGATGTTTTTGAAGATCCGTTTGCATGACTTCACAGAAGTTTGTCAAATCGATGTTTTTTCTGACCACTGTAAGAAAATTCTGGGTTTGATCATGGGGGAGTCGCCACTACCCGTGCTGCAACACCGGTGTTTGGGATTAAGGGTTGTGAAATCAGTGTGCCAGTGCTCCACAGCTGATGTTTTGCAAGCCACCCATCTGGACGCTGAGCTACTTTGGCTGCTGATTTCACAGCACCAGCAACTACCGAGTCTCCTTTGTTACCTGCAGCTGGATCAAGCTGAAAGCCAAAGAGTAGATGAAGGTGATCTGGGCAACTCCTCCCAAAGGGACTTTCCTCTGGGCTGTGTCTGGCCACAGAGTACTTTCCCGTGCCTGGAGAAACAGGAATTGAGGGGAAAGATTCTAATGCAAACCCCCAGTGCTGCCAAACTGCAGCAGGACAAAGATATTTGCCTGAAGATCTGTCAGAAAAGCGAATGAAAACGAGAGGTGTTTTGGTGAGTCAGAAATATTGGGCAATGACTGTCTGGAAGCTACAACTGTCGACAACCAGTCAGCTGCTAAGAAATTCAATGTGCTCACGGTAAGTTTTATGATCTCCCTTCTCAACTAGCAGACTTTAGTAGTTTTTTAGGAACATGATGGCATCTATTTGGGCTTCTTTGTCCTTCTCCTTTTCTTATCCCAGCAGTTAGGCCTATTCTTGAGCCACCTTTCCACCTCCGCAAGATGACCGAACACCACCTTCTTTGCTCTTTCTCCCACTCTTCAAGCTTACAGGTGGTCAGCACTGGTTAAAATCAGTGCATTGGAGGGATCTGAATGATGCAGGAGCCAACATTGTGAGATAAGAAGTGTAAAATGCACTTATTGTCCATCACTCAGTCTCCAAGGTGACAAACACAGAGACTGCTAGTGACGAACCAAGTCATCTCCCAGCCTTGGGCTGCTGTCTCTGGAGAAGATGAATGCCTTCTGTGCTTTTTGGCGGCTGTGGCATGAAACCTGCCTGCTTTGGGGAATGCATTTTGAATGGGTTGCCTGCTGCTGTGCTGGGTTTCAGGTCTTGAGGAGGCTGTACACCTGATTCACAGCATAGGTGCCCTACTGCTAATGCTGGCATTGAGGAGGAAGGGTCTAAATGGGGTCAGACTGCTGACTGTATTTGCACAAGTTTTTAACTAGAAACTCCTGTTTTAATATTAAAAAAAAAAAACAAACAAAACTACACAACTCATTAGATTCACATGATGAAGCAGCAAAGAAAGTGCCTATTTATGGAGGTTAAGGAGAATCCAGAGAGATGCAGATTGCTGTTATCTGTCTGAATAGTGCCTCCTGACATCACGAGTGGCTGAAAAGGCTTGTTCAGGAACAACGGGGACGGCAGCTCCGCCTGGCTGTGATGAAGCCTTAACGCAGTGCTTTCAGCATCAAGGGCTGCATTTCTAGTATTTCATGATAGAGGTCTGCTGCCTAAATTTGCAGTCAGTTTCATGCACAGAGAGAATAATGCTGTTGAGTTTTGTGAGAAAAGTGTGTTCCCTGCTTGTTTTTAAAGTGACTTTTCAAGCACTCCGCAGAGGTTTGACAAAGAGTAAGATTAGGTGTATAAATAAAAGAGGAAAAAAAAAAACTGTAAGAAAAGGTTTCCCTGAAAAAAATTATAGGAAGATAATAAGTGAAAGGAAAACACATCTGGCAGATGTGGAAAAAATAACAATCAGTCCTGCTTTTCTGCATTGTATTTTGAATGTATATTGCAGTTTTGCAACAAAACTCAAGGCTCAAGTTTTTAACAAACCCACTTACCTTAAGGAATTCTTTAAAGTTCATTTTTGTCCCTTGTTCATTTTATTTTGACTCCTGAGTCCTTCTTCAAGTGTGTATGTAAACACTTAGTAGCCATCATTCCTGAGTGCTCCTGGGCAAAATGCTAGCAAGAAATACTGATGGAGCCTTGGCATTTACTTAGGTAGGTCAGGGAGAGAGCAGCTGGCTGTCCGATACGTCACCTTGTAAAGTCCCTGGCATCCTTCACAGAATCACAGAACCATTTAGGTTGGAAAAGACCTCCAGGATCATCCAACCTTTAACCTAAGACTACCAAGCCCTCCACTAAACCATGTCACTAAGCTCTACATCTAAACGTCTTTTGAATACCTCCAGGGGTGGTGACTCAACCACTTCCCTGGGCAGCCTGTTCCTTGGGCCTGTTCATCTTCTCAGAGATGGAGGTTGACGCTCAGCCTTGCTGAAAACATGGGAAAGCACAGAGGCTACAGATATTCACAACAACTTCCAACTCTGGATCCATTTACCCACTAAATCTCTGGAAGGAACACTGCGATGTGGACTTGCTGCTTCGTGTGTGGATGCGGCCTGGGTGAATCCCGTAGGAGGCATCCATGAAGACTGGCCAGCCTCCTGCAGAGGTTGCCTGTGGTCACCGGGAAGCACAACTCCACGAAGTTGCTCATTCAGTGCCTCTAAAGTATTCTTGTGGGTTCTATATTTTGCAAAAGCTGCAGTTTCGGGGGCTTTGATACATTGATTTCCTGTGTCCTCTTTCTTCATGGACTGTCAGAGTTTCATTTCTCTCCTCATTTCTTGCTCATTCTCCTCCTTTCTATCTTTTTTCCCTTTCCTTTCTTGTTTCTGTTTCTGTTTCTTGTTTCTGTTGTGACTTCTTTTTGTGATGTCCTTATCTCCCCCCATGCTTTCCTTTCTGTCTTTTTTCTCTCTGCGCACCTTTTCCCTTCTCACCCTTCACTGTATTTCCCATTCTCCGGCAGCTCTGGCACCCACTGGGAGGATGCAGAGAACTTTGCCTCAATGAACTGATCCCCTGGCATCAAAGAGGAGATAGCAGAGAGCCCAGGTTGCTGCCTGAGCGTCCATTTTTGTTCTCTTTCTTGCTCTCTCTCTTTCTCTCTCTCTCTGTCTTTCTCTCTCTCGTGTGAGCTGCTTGAGCAGCCAGTGAGGTTGGTAGCCACAACTGGAGCAAAGAGTGAAAGTGGGTGGCTTTCAAGGAGCCACTGCTGATTTCTCTGCAGCTGCAGCAACATTTCTGTAACGTGTGGGTGGGTGGATCTGAAGGGCCTCTTTGCACCTGATGCTCTTCTCTGCCTTGAGCCCCTTCCTAAATCTCATTGATGATCCCCATCTCCTCCCTGGATAAGAAGCAACCAAGCTACCTCCTGCCGTCTGCCTTCTTATTACCAATCATGTGGCATGAGCTCATCTGATCCTAGTTGAGGTTCACTCTTCAAGACTCGGCAGATGCAAATGCAAAATTGAAACTACTGGTTGCTCTTTCTATCTGTTGTCATGCTGGTATAGGGCTTGCTTCTGAGTTTAGGAAGAACCTGCTGCTGGGACCTAGCTGGTTTCACTATAGTCTCCTCGCAGACCAGAGCTAAGCAAGTTTTGCATTTTTAGCACCAGATCTCAAAGCACTTAAACCTGCTAACAAACAGGGTTGTGACAGACAGACATTTTTTATACCCATTTTACAGAGAGGTAAACAAAAGTGCCAAGCTACCATATTTCACAAGAGAGTACATCTGCCTGGGTTGTCATGCTTCTGGTGTGGCCCCTTGGCCTCGCTGTGTTTATGGTACAGGCAGTATTTGCATGGGATATACCTTACCTATCAAACATCGTGTCCAAACACTGCCTTCTTTAATGTTACCAGTAGAGTAGGAATATACACATATATGTCAAAATACTATCTTACTATTATTGTCTAACCATGTTTCCATCTATATAAATCTAGTGTAAAATGTATATAATGATGCTATGCATATGCATATGTGTAGCATATACATAATGTACTCATTTCTATGCAAACACATTTTTCTGCAGATATAAATATGTTTTTCAAGCATGGATTCAACAATGGAAAAATGTTTGTTTTTAAGAGTGAGCCTTTATTATGCCACCGTCTCTGTGCTGATTCTGGGATATACATTATTTTTCTCATTGATGACAGGTAGCTATCACTTTTCCAGTGAAATAAAGGAAAAGAAGATGAAATAGTTGTCAAGCATTGCATTGTGCTATGCCATGAATTTTTGTTCACACAGGCTCAAGAGAAACCAGTGAATTATACTGTAACTGTCAAACATCCTGTTTTTAGTTTGTTGCTCAAACACAATAAAATTATTTAATATACAAAAGCTATCACATGAAGCCAGTCAGTTTTTCCTCAAGCAATATATAAAGGAAAACAACAAACAAGAAAGGCACCTGAAAACGCTGAAACACTGACTGGAGGATGTGGGAGAATATTGTAATGGATCGTATTTACGACAAAACAGAAACCCAACACCCTGGAAAACATACGTGCTGCTTGAACTGTGTTTACTTCCAGGCACATTGGCCTTTGCATAGGGGTGGGCCGGGTGATTCAGCTGAATCTGAAACCTGATAAACTCTTGCCTTCTGTTTTTACATCGCACTCGGTGATTGCACATGACACACTGAAAGCAGACAGAGCTACTCAGATGCTACCTTTGGTATTTATTCTATTGATCCTGGTAAGGATCATTTCTTGGGCACATTGCACTTCAGTCTTTCACCTCGGCGTGCGTGCACGTGGGTGTGAGATGATGCATACTGAAATGCTGGGTCTTGGGAGACGGGACTGCCAGAGACCTGAGAGAAGAAATTGTGTCAAGTATTTCATTCAGATTGCCTTCCTCTTCAGCTTAAGAAACGTGGTAGCACCTTGTGGTTCCCAATAATGTACACTTCCTTTGAGCTTATTCGGTGAATATGATTTTGTCCAAATACTAATACTAATACTTGGTGATGTCACTGAGCCTGCCGGAGTTCAAGAAGCACTTGGACAACACTCTCAGACATATGGTCTGATTTTTGGGTGATCCTCTGCGGACCCAGGAGTTGGAGTCGATGATCCTTGTGGGTCCCTTCCAACTCAGATATTCTATGATTCTATGATTCTAATAGCCACACTTAGTAGGAAACTGAGCTGCATTAATCACACCAGCCAGTAAAGTCATATTATTATTTCTTTTCTCTGACTGGAAAAAACAATGCACACAAGGAAATTTAAATTCCAGTTCCTTCAAATAATGGAACTTAGAAATGTTGTTTCCATGAAATCTTGCCCTCAGATCTTAATTGTTCACATTTTAGCGGATGATGAGAATGAAATAGGTAAGAACACCATCAAAGGGAATGGTGAAAGAATGCATGCTAAATATTTGTACTGGCTATTTTTTAATAAAAATCGGACTTATTTTTGCTATTTTTTTTTTTTAATTTAACTATTTCCTTGAAGCTAGAGTGGTCCAACCTCAGCAGCTGCTAGGTCTGCACCTAGGTTTTGGGAGCTCACCCCCAGCAGCCCCATCTCCTGGCTTGGTGAGCTCAAGGCCACCCTCGCCCCTCTTTGCCAGCTCACTTTCTCCCCTTGTTGTGGCTGCCGAGCCCTCCTGCCACCAGGAAGGAGAAGGGGGTTGGCTGCAGGCAGCTTTTACTGCCCAGGATTTCAACCTGTAGCAGGAGATGGAGCAGAGACTAGGAGGCTTGAAATCCCCAATCAGCAAGTACACTAGAAACTATTTGGTGAAATGAATTTTTTTCAGGCCTAAGGATTAGGACTTGGTGGACCTTTTATTTTTTATTTTTTTTTAACATTTCTCTGTGGTGCCCGGTTATCCTATCACCCAAATGCTCTGGGGTATGGCCACTGTTGAGTCCAGGAGGGCTACAGCCCTTCTGGGGTGTACGGGTACAGCGTTGTCTTGCTCAGGCAAGTTGCCCCTTGAGATCAGCGTGCTCCTGCCCATCGCTGCTGGCTTGCACTGGGCCACCAGACACTGATGGAGCCCTGAAAATCCTGGGGATGACATGTCAGGGGAATTAGTGGTTACGCATTTTCCATGTGCTATAAAAGTCAGACCCTGCTGAGAGAGGGGGGAGGAAAATGGAGGTGCTGAGCTCCCCCATCCTTTGTCTGAAAGTCATCTTTCTCCCAGCACAACAGCTCTTGTGATACCAGGCGCAAAAATGTCATTTCATCATGGCTTTTTGTTCTGTTAAAATATCTGTTCTCTCTTAGTGCACATATATGTAGAAAAGGAGCTGTACATAGAATATGAGTGCTTGCAACTTCATGTAATCTCTTGTTGAATGTGATCAAAACCTCAGAAAGTGAATTATACATACAGTAGTAAAAAGACAGTACAGATCCTTTATTTTGGCTGCCTCAAACCCAGAATATGAATAAGTGGCTATGCTTTTTTCCACTGATGATAAAAGGCAATCTTCAGGTCCTTCATTTGAAAAAATACAAGTTGATGCTAAGGATGATAGGAGAAATTGCATTGTAGAGGAGTAGAAAATGGGAGCAGGAGTAGGAGGAGAGAAATGAAAAGGTGGAGTGTAGGAGGAGGACCGTGGGAGTAGAAAATGAATTGTGGTGCATCCATCAGCATTTAGGCATTGTGGGAGATGAGATAAACTTAACGCTGTCATTTGTAGATGCGGTAGAATTTCTTGCACTGAGCCAGCACCGCGCTGAGCTGTTTTGGAAGGAGGAAGCCCCCCTCCAGCAACCGAATGGGACATTTCATTTGTGGCAGCATCTCCTGGGGCTGGTCAGTGGTGTTTGGGTGTACAACCCCCCCCAGCAATGCTCATCTTGCAGAAGGAAGCCTGCTGCGCCATGAATCGCCCGGCCTGACTTGCTGAGCAAAGGCAGCATTGCGAACGCTCTGGCTTTGTTGCTACCTTGCCTTCCCTCGCCTCTCACTGCAAACCGTTTTCTAACTGTATTTACCACTGCAAGCACGCCTGGGACATGTGGCACAAATGAGGGCCCCTCCGAGAAGGGGAGGCGAGCAATGGCAACGCGATGCAGGGCCAAGAATGAGCAACGCAGAGCTTGCCCTGCACAAAGAGCCAGGGCTTACTGAAGGCCCATTGCAGCAGCTTTCTTCCTGGTTTGCACAGCTGGTATCTAAGGACAGCTATTTTTTTTCAACATCTGTGTATACCAATGGAGGTTGGGGAATAACAGCTAGATTTTTGACCAAAAAAGAAAAGAGAAAGCAATGAGCACAAGACTTAAAAAATCCTTTGAAGAAAGCCTGGCAATAAATCCATTTCCTTCAGCAGAATGGGTGCCAGCCTGGCTCTTAGACTTTTTTTTTTTTTTTTTCAGATGCCAATGGCAGGAAAGAAAAAGAAAATGTTTCAGTACCCTTGGGCACTTCTTTTGTTTTGGCTCCCTTTTAAACACTTCCATTTGCCGCGTCCCCAGCTGCCTCTCACGCACGCCTCCGTCACACAGTCCCTGCTCCTCTGTGTCAGGGTGCTCGCCTGGACGGCGGGGCGGCCGCGGCGGCGCTGGGTAACCCGGCCGGACAAAGCCATTCCAAACTGAAACGTGGCATGCAAGTTATTAGGTCCAAGAGGGAATATTTTGCTTTTTTCCTTTAAATATAAATTAAAAATTATTATTATTATTATTATTATTATTATTTTAAATCTGTGGGCTAAACGATACGGATTTATGGGCTGAATCCTTTATAGGGTTTGGAAGATGTAAAAATGGTTTTAAAGCAAAGCAGCTCTGAAAACTGACAAGCAGCCAACCTATAGTAATCACCTTTGGCATTCTGGAAAATAAATGTGGCGAAAACAATGCTTTAAAATTCGATCTGTTACTCCACGCTTGCCCATATGTGTGCTAACTGTATAGTTAGGTGTCATCAGGTATCTTAAAAAGTGTTTTCATAATAGCGTGTGTATGTAGATGTATGATCTGGCACTAAATTATATGCTGTGGGCCTACATCCAGCCTCATACTCTCCCTCCTTGTTATCGTTACTCATTTTCGGAAAATATTTTTATAGGACCAATGGGCGACATTTAACTAACATTGACACCCTCTGCCTTGGTTCGGAGGGAAGAGTAACGGGCTCACCGGCTCGGCGGTGACAGCTACCCCGCTGCAGGGGCTTTCTGACAGGCAACACCAAATGCCACGGCTGGCGGTGACTTGTGGCTCACCGAGCCGCGTCTGCAGCGTGCTGTAAAAGCTCCC
>VXAA01000726.1:450907-496206 GCA_013399115.1 Anseranas semipalmata
CGCGGCGCGGCGGGGTTTGCCGTCGGGGAGGGGGCAGAAGCAAACAGGGATGGGGAAAGAGCAGGGGCAGGACAAGGGTTGCAGAAATACCGTGCGTTTAATGAGTAAGCCGCTGTGCTTGTCTCGATGGCCGCGTCCAACTCGGTTTGCGGGAGCGTCTTTCCTTTTTAAATAGCGGGACGGAGTTTTCTGCGATCTCTGTCCAGAGGGGACCGGTGGCGAGGGACCTGTTGGTTTGGGGGTCTGTGCCCAGCCCAGCTCTGCAGCGCTTTGCGTGGGGCCGCACGCCCACCGTGCCGGTGGCCGCGCCAAGCCCCATGGCACCTCCAGCTCCGCGCCGCCACCGACGGCCCCTCTTCTCCCCAGGCCCTGTCCAAAATCTCACCCACCTGCGCCCATGCCCACGATGGAGCCGGAGCACCTGGTTTTGCGGCAGCGTTGCGGGAGAGCGTTGCCAGAGCAAGCTCCAGCTGTCCCCGTGAAGGCACAGCCTCCTCCTCCCTGCGAAGGATGGCAATAAACGTGCGGGGTGCGTGTGCCGAGTGTGGGATCGGCGCCTTGTGCTGGTGTGTTCCTAACTTCGTGCCGGTTAGGGCAAGCCAGTGCTGTAGTAAGACTGCCTCTTTCCCAGTTTTGCTCGCTTCACCTTCTAGTATCTGTTACATTCGCACTTTTTAAAGTCCAATCCTGTATTTATATATATTTTAATTGCATAGCTAGGAATGATTATTACATCGGATCTTTGTAAATGTAATTTTTTTACAGGTAGGCAGCACCCTGCTAAGCGAATGCAGATGAATCTCAAACTCATTTTTAGCTGAAGGCTTTTAAGACTTTTAAAAGTAGTTTGTTAGTTCCTATCAATGTATTTTACTAAAAAAATTAAAGGATAATTGTCTGAAGACATCTTTCGTGAAAAAACCTTAATAGGAGGGGAATGATTGATAGCTGACAACTTTCAAATAAGGTAACTTGTCACTTGAAAACGCTGTTTTTTTCCAGAGGTATTTCAGTCTGTTAGCAATAAAGCAAGCTGCGCTGAGTGCCTTTGCAGAACAAATAGAGAAAACAAGCAAAAGTAAAATCGAAGCGAAGAACTCCCAAGTTCAAGCAAGCAAATAAGAAACTCTGCTAGCTGCCTAACTTATTAGGTGTTTCTTATTTTATTACTCTTCTTCCTGTGTTGCTTCAGCGACTAATAAGTCTCGCACACCTCCTTCTGGCAGACTGGGCGCTTCCGATGCCCACACTCCTACGCTGTGGCAGGGAGAGCTGCGGCCGGTGCGGTCCCGGCACGGTACCGGTACGTTTGCAGGATGCGGTGCCCTGCTGCGGGGCGCGGTGGGTCCCCTGCAAATACACACCTGCTGCCTAACGCCTCCCGTTGGCCACGTTACTGGCGGGCAGCTCAGCCAGCGGCACGCTGGCGCGGTTGGTCACGGTGGCCAGATGACGTGGTGGCCAGGTGACGTGCGGTGTTTCTTAAATCACCTTTGGTGGCGTGGCCCAGGCGCTGAGGAGCGCAGCCCCCGTGCCTCCGTTACCTCCGGGAGTGCACGGCTCAGCTCAGCCTCAGGAAAGGTTTTTGTGGGTCGGGAGCCGCTGGCTCGCCGTGCCGGGGCTGCTGCGGGTGCGGAGCTCGGCTGGGGGCTGGAGCCGGCGCAGCCCCCTCAGGGCCAGAGCATCGCCCGCAGCCCGGAGCAGAGCGGGTTTGCCGGGGAGCCTGGCACCGACTTAGGGCCTGGAGTACGCGGCGTGCGGGTGTTCTGCAGCCTGAGAAAGAAAGATTTTTTTTTTTTTCCTTTTTTTTTCCTCCTAAATAAAGCTTCATCTTGTTGGAGCCTGCACATTTGTAGGTGTAAACAAGGCACCTTTCAAATTATACAGAACTTTTTTGAAATACACAAGAAATTACAACAGAATGTGCACTTTATGCCTAGTGGCAAGGTTGTGTTTGTCACCCAGAAGTCAAGAGCTAACTGCTCTAATGCTTGTGAATAAGCACAGCCCCCACTAAATATCTGATGTTGAACTGCTTTTTGATTTTTTGCTGAATAAAGAAGTTCAATGGTGTTGACGTTGTCTGCTGGGAGCTCAAAATAGCATCCAAGATCTTCTCAGCAAAAACTTTCAAGTAAAAATGTCATTTTAAATAGGGGTAGAAGCCAAAGGTAGTAACATAAAATTCTCACTGTTAGCTTACTAAAGGAGGTAAAATTGTTCTCAGTTGTACACGCGAAGTGGTTTACTCCAGACTTTCTCAGCACAAGCTCAGCTTTAAAAAACAAAACCCTGTCTGAGCTCGGGGGTGCAAAGTCCGTCTGCCCACCGGCTGGGTTGCCCGAAGCTCTCGTGGCGCGCTCTGCCAGACCTGCTGCAGGGGTGAACGTGGGCAAGCGCCGATAGCGAGCGGCGTTGCTCAGAGAAGGCTGAAGCAAGAACAAGATCTACTTCCGAGATAACTAAGAAATTGTTGTGAAAGTTGCATGGAAGAATGAAACTTTTATCGTAGTAGTCAAGTGAAAGCAATGTTTTCTTTCACCTGTGCTAGTGGGAGACTGCATGGGGCTTAAGACAGTTTATAGGCCTCAAAGAAATTCATCACGGCCATAGATAACTTTTCCTTAACTCAAATCTGGTAACTTTTTGGCTAATCATCATATACAAAAAATGAAATGCCTTTGTGTTGGGCATTTTTCGTGATGTCTTTGCTTTATGTCAAAAAGGTTGTGGTCTGTTGTGAAGGAGCTGTCAGAGTTAAACTTCCTTGAATGGTCTCAGGCTTTTAGCCTACTACTGAAAATGTGTTCAAATCACAACCTGTAATATTACATTGGCTATATTCAGTGATTGTTTGGATAGAGGTTTTTATTAAGCAGAAGACAGAAGAGTTTTGGTGGCACCCATCTCAAGGTGGCCATGGTGTTTATTTTTCCCAGCGGCAGGTGTTAAGGTCGCATGCGTATTTACACCTCCTTGACTTCTAGTCCTAAGGAAACTTGATCACTGAAATTTATTTGTTGCTATTGGTGAAGGAGTGAGGATAGATGGTATCTAGCTGCAGAAGGATGAATGGACATAAGCCTGAAAGCCTGAGGACAAAACAGGTGTGGGGACGGAGCTTCGGGTGGCCTCACCATAGGCATGCTCTGTGGTCTCTTCTGCAGTGAATCGGCCTCTGTGCAAAATCAGTGCCGGGGTGTGGTATATTCGAGTCGAAAGCCACACGTGTGTTATCAAGTGTTGGAAGGCTCTGGGAAATCAAGAGTGAGCTTCACGGTTGTCAAAAGCTTTTGATTCTAGATCAGGGAATAATTTAAATCACAGAAATTTGTACAGAGCTCAAGTATTTAAAGTGGAGCATGTAGATCTTGGTGAGGTTTTTATCACACATTTCCATTTTGATGCAGAAATGTCACTGTAATTGAAAACTGCCTCGAGGAGTTGCTCTGTGTTCCCTCAATGCTGGTTACATACCTGCAGGTATTTAACTCTGTCCCTGTGTAGTAGATCAGATGCTGTCCTAGGAGGTTAGTGGACCCCTAGCATCATGTGTTGTGTTATACATACATACAGCACACACATGCATGTACATACATATATGTCCATACGTCTGTTTATCTGTTTATGGATTCTGCCAAAGTAAATCCTATCACAGCTGTACCTTTTTACATATGACACTGGTAATAGCCTCAGCACCTGGAAGTTGCACTTGCATCTGCTCTGCGTGAGCTGCTGCGATCTCTCTTCCAGACCAGTTCCAGCCACTGCCCACCCAGCTGGGAGTTTTGCTTTTGGGTGACTTGCATACCTGCTCACTGCCACTAAAAAGTCCTTAGCGATAGCCTTCATCGCCTGCCTCTGAGTCACCAGCTTGAATTCTGCTTAGTAAGGGAAAAGGTTCATGGCTGAAAGTTCACCTTAATCTTTGCAAGGTGCCTGCACCCTCATAACTAATGATAAAGCTCCACGCTAGTCCTCCATTGCTTGTTCCTTTTAAACTTGATTCTCTTTCTCCATTTATATTTGCCCTTTTGATCTTAAACATCTCTTGAAGGACAAAGCCCGTTCTGTCCTCAGACCTGTGTGCTGCTGCCCTATCTTTCAGGCTTGCGCTGCCTGGTGTGATGCATCCCAGCGATTGATCGTGGGAGGTTTTAAGCTTCCCGTCCAGGCCTCGAATTCTATATTGAAAATACACTTCATTTTCCTTGCATATCTTCTATTTGCTCTAATTGCTGCAATGTCTGTTCAGTTACTTGTATGATTATGGGCAGGATTAAACAACAAAATGAAGCACCTGAGTGGCTTTGTATACTTACATAATGAACTAAATTTTCCTGAAGTGCCAGACTTTAAAGAAGTTCAATACAAAAACTAGGTAACTGCTCTCTTTGCCACTGTACTCCTTACAACACACTTGGCTTCTTAGTGTCATTATTTTTGTATCATGCTACTTCACAAGGGGTCGGTGGAGTTGGTGGTTTAGGGAACTGGGACTTTTGCTGCCTGGGATGGTAAGGGGAAACAGTGTGGTACAAGAGGATAAAGATGGTTAGGTGACTTTTTTTTTCTTTTCTTTTCTTTCTTTCTTTTTCTTTTTTTTTTTTTTGATATAAAGATCAACAATAAAATAGGCAATTTTTATATATTTTTTTTTATAAGACTCCAGAAATGATGTACTTTTGAGATGTTTCTTCAGACTATCTTCAGTTTCCAAAGCAAAATGCTACCTAAATATATGCTACTCTGTTTACACAACTGGTGAATATTTTTTAAAATGAGTGCTTGGCTGTTGGAACAGTAATGCTGATACATTTTGCAGCCACAGATTTGTGAAATATGTAAGGCTGTGGCCACAGCCTACAGAGATTCAAACTTCAGCCCCTTCTGCTTTGGGAGAAAGTATTTGAGACAGGGTTTTCTCATGGAAATGATTTTGTAACCTTGAGTAGTGAATTCTGAAGTAAGATATACTGAAGATACCCATTGAATAGTTTATTTTCCTCTTTCAGAAAAATGTAAAAGACGTATAAATATAATTTATTGTTATCTCCTGTGAAGAGAGAACTTCAGATTCACTGATGCTGGCTGCAGCTAACTATAGTTAAGCATAGGCAGTGCATGCCAATATTTTAATGAATTTTGTAGCATTCTGTGTGTAAGCTTGGTATGCCAAAGTCAGTTTTAAAATACAGGGAAATACTGCTGCTCTTCATAATGATAGGCTGCACTTCAGAAATGGATGAAGTGTGCTGGGAAGAATCACGTTTTGAAGAACAGCATCTGTGCTGCTGCACAGAGAGCTTCAGCATGAATTGCATTCATTTCTGAGGGCAAGTGTTGCTCACATTTAAGTATTATTTCTAAATATATTTGGTGAATGTTACTCACGTGTGTTCATCAAGTAAAGCTGCTTCATTCCTATGCTTTAGTTTGTAATATGCAAACATCTTCAGTTAGTGCAGCAGCCGTATTACGCCGTTTCTTGGTCGGCCTCCATTCCTAACGTAGGAGGTGGAGGAATAAAAAGAATGAAGTCAACTGCTTTACTGTATTGATGATTATCTCAAACTCAGAACTTCATTAGGCCTTGTGCTTGCGCTAGATTTTGGTAGTGGCTACTGATCTTTACCAAGTAATGTCTAAGGAGGCAAATTTATTTAGCTTGGAAGCACTTCTGCAGTAAATTGCAAAGGTTTAGTAGTGCTTTCCCTTGCGGTACAAGGGGCCAGAAGTGAAAAGTCTGAAAGTCTGTTGGGACTCTGACAGCTCCTGCATCAAGCAGAAAGTTACCGGAGAAATGGAGGGCAGCGCTCAGTTTGCTCAGACAGCTTGCTGTTGCTCACGGCGTCGTGCGTCGCTGCATGGTATCAATGATGTTACAGTCCTGTTTGCAAACACTTCTTATTCTAGAGTTAATTCAGCCTCAAGGTACAAGACTTCTCTTGTTCTGGCATTGGAAACCTAATTTTTGGGAATGCTAGGAATCCGCGCAGCTGGGAATGCTCTCGGTCCTATTGCTGCTCCAAGCCAGCGGGCCGGGGATGGCTGTGGTGGCGACTGAGCAGCCCGTGTTTCCCCGACATGCTCACTGAGTGCTGGTGTGAGCCTGCGGGGCTGCTTTTGCTCTCTGTCAAGGCTGGTTCTGTTGCATAGGTTAAGTTTTGAAGCCAGGCACATGCATACTTGAGGGAACACAGTGTGTCCGTGTGGGGCGTACTCTAAAATAGCACCTATTCAGATTTGAATTTTGGTTGATTGCCAAAAAACTGCTCACAAGCAGAGGTGTCCTTTACCTGTAGTATTTGCTAATTGAATACTATCTCCTACCTCTGCTTTGTAATATGTAAGAGCTCTTATTAATTAGCATCTTTCTTGTTTTTTGAGTATCTGTCATTCAGAGGCCATTTCACACCAGGCCTCCATGCATCTCCTGCATCAGGATGTGAAAGGATGAAGGGGACTGCACCCCGCTTCTTGCGTGTCAGCGTCTCCCTCTAAAAATGTTACAGGCTTAACCCCCGGCCCTATATTTAATTTAGTTAGTACCAGAGTGGGATTTTTTAAATCACACCCAGAAATCCAGAGATTAAAAACTTTTTGGAATGAAATGAGTGGCGAGGCAGCCCGCAGCCGGGCCCTGCTGTCCGGCTGCACCGCTGATGTTGCAGAGGAGGAGGGCAGTGAGCAAGCACAGCTGCTTTTCACCCAGGGCTGTTCTGAAATCTCCCAAATCTACATTTTTTTTTTTTTTAACTATTTTCCTTTTTGGCAGTTACTGTGAGCGGGCAGCAGAGGGGCTTTGCCTTTGCTTTTTCTGGGAAGGGGAACTGTGGAGCATTGGAGCATAGACATTCACTTTATGGGAAAAAATCAAAGTGCAGATTGCATGCTTTTTTTTTTTTTTTTTTTTCCTTCTATTCCTGCAAAAGGACTATCTGCATAGTTCAGAGTATGGACTTTAATTGTCCAAATGCTGTTTGCAGTCTTGCTTGCAATGAAAAAGTAGCAACTTCTTCAGTTTTCTTATGCTTAACTCCAGAAACTGTGACGTGGGTGGAGTTTCACTTACCCATCACTGACTTCTCAAAGTACGCACTTAGATAAGACTGAAGCAACTCGCTATAAATGTGGTGACTTGTTAGACCGCATTTATTGTGCAAATGAGCTTACATCCTGCAAGATCAGCAGAAATGCTTAATGTTTGCCTGGCTGGAAATTAATTAGAATTTGGCGACTGAAATTAAAGGAATGGATTTGTTGCCCATTGTATTATATAGAGCTGCCTTTCAGTTCCCATAATATGAATTAGCACGGTTGCAAATGGTTTTTGGCGTGTGTGAGTTTTGGGTCCAAGTTGGTGCTGTCTTCTGGCATCTATAGTGTTTTTAGATTTAGGCAAAACTTGTTTTGCTTTGGATGCTGTCCTTTAATGTGTCTTTGAATGTATTCGAGGCAGCTAACGGGAGTAAGGATATTAACAATCCAAAAATGTACTCTTGTGGCGGGGGGTGTGTGTGATTTGCCTGTAGTTTGCATTTGCTTAAAACCGATTCAAGTTAATCTGCTAATTTGAATGTAATTGTTAGAATAAAGTACCTGTGCCGTACATATCTTGTACATATATCCAGATTTAAATTTTGATTGCCAAAAGCATACTTACAGACTGAGAAATCTTTAGTGTTTGCCAACCAAATTATATCTTATAGCAAGGCTTTGCAATATATAGAAACTCTTAATTAGGTATTCAAAAAATGAAGACGCTGTTATTCAGAGATGCTTCATAGCAGGCCTCCGCAGTTCTCCGCTGTCAGGATGTGAAAGGATTATCTGCTCTGTGCTCCCGTTCGCCGCTAACGTGTTGATTTCTCTTTCCAAAAATACTCTGTTCAAATGTGAACTTTCAAATTAAATGAAATTGTTTGCAGCCCCCACAGCCCCTTCTCCCAGAAAACCCAGCTCTGAAGGCATCCTGGTGGTGGGCCGAGGGAAGAGGGATTATTCCTGCTGTCGGAAGGCGTGAAAAGGTGGGGAGGTGCGAGCTGTCAGCTTTTTGGGAAAGCCTGGGGCCTGGCTGCTGCCCCAGCTCTGTCTGGATGCTGCTGCATGGATTTCTGCACGTGCTGGAGCCGCGATCCAGCGGTTGCTGTGCGCCGTGGCCGAGCCCGTTGGAAATGCTCACTTCTGTCTGTCAGACCGGTTTGCTGCTATTCCTCTAGCTGTTCATGTGCGAGGAGGAGGAATGAAATTTCCTGTTATCAGTTCCAGCAAGAAATTTGTAGTAATTCATCACATAGGTTAACACTATTCAGTTAGGGTATATATCCCTTGGCCTCTCGGGAGGATACCCTGCTGCTGCGTCTGTTTTTCAGTGAGGAGCTTCAGCTCCTGAGGTTCAGGGTGAGAAGAGCAGCGGCTGTGCTGAAGGGAAAGATCCATGCTGCAAGTGTTGTTCCAAGATAAGTGTTTATTGATCAGATTCTCTCAGGTGTATTATTACTTTCCTACAGGAAAGATGGGAGGGACTCTTTATCAGGGAGTGCAGTGATAGGACAAGGAGTAATGGCTTTAAACTAAAAGAGGGTAGGTTTAGATTGGACGTTAGGAAGAAATTCTTTACTCGGAGGGTGGTGAGGCATTGGAACATGTTACCCAGAGAAGCTGTGGATGCCCCATCCCTGGAAGTGCTCTAGGCCAGGTTGGATGGGGCTTTGGGCAACCTGGTCTAGTGGGTGGCATCCCTGCCCATGTCAGGGGGTTGGAACCAGATGATCTTTAAGGTCCCTTCTGACCCAAGCCGTTCTATGATTCTATGATGTTTTTTTTTTTCTAAATGAGCTTTGTGGTGATGTTAACGAAGGTTAAGATGCCGGAGCCAGATCTGGCTCAGCTATCTGCAGGTAGTGTTTGCCCGCCTGACACCACTGCTGCAGTTGTCTTGCCTCTGCCCTGCCGCTTGCAACTGAGCTCTGCTCAACTGATGTATCTGCAGGTCCAACCAGAAGGTATTTGAAATTCAGGGTGAAGATACATCACATGTGACCTGATCAAAATGCATTATATAATTCAAACATAAATAAAAATGTACTACATATTTTTATCTAGCTAGATAAATTTAGGTCTTGATTAATATCTAGAAGTCTGCAGTGAAGGAAGCAATACCAAAAGCCACACACACACAAATATATATAAAACCCGGAGTGTGACAGCATGTTTAAGTCAGAGCAGCTTCCTTTTCTTCATAGTTGTTGTGGCATCTGGGCCCTGCCATCCTTCGGATGGCATTGAGGTAGAGCTGGAAGACACTCCTGCGTTTAAATGCAGGTGACACGATGCCTGGAAAACTCAGAGAGTGCCAGAGAGGGCTTAACTCTTTCTCATTTGGTTGAAGTGGGACAATTAATTTTTTTTTCCACCTTATTTTCCCTTCTTCCTTGATGAATATGCACAGCCTCTGAGGAAAACTGCACTGTCAGATTTTTATGGCTGAGGGTTTGCCTTTGTTGCAAGAGCTGAACATTTCCTAATACGACACGAGTGCATATTCTAGCTACCAGAGCAGTAATACTGGTCTAGGGTCTGGTCTTTGGTGCTGTTGGTGTATTATGCCCTTATCCACAAATGTAGTAAATCCAGTAAATATGCTGCTGAAATAAATGGCAGGAGAGAAGGTTAAAGCAGTATTTTAAAATGCAGCCTGTTGCAATTGATTTTCGGGAAACAAGTAGATGCTATCTTAATGCAGACTGCTCCATGCTTGTTAGGAAACTTGAGTTGCTCTTGAATAATCCAGTTTGTTTAGTCTATGAAAACCTGATACTGCACTCTTGCCTACTTCTTCTTTACAGTTCTATGGCAATTACATAGCAATAAGTATTAAAAGCAGAAACCATAATCTTCTCTGCTTGCAGTCCAAGCCAGCACCAGTCATCTTCTGATGCTATGAAGTCATCCTTTGCTTTGAGGTTGCTCACTAAAGCCTTGATCCAGACGTCTGCTCCAGGTGAGCAGTTGTGTTTTACTTCCATCGTGTCCAAGCCCTTTGCAGAGCATCCTCCTGGGGCTGGCCCATGGTGGAGGAGAGGAATTCTGCGAGGTTCATCCTGTTGTTTGATGGTCCTCCCTGCTTCCCCATTCTGGAGCACTGGAACAAAGATGAAGATGTAAATGAATTTGCAATTATTGCACAACTTGGTTATGCAATGAGGCTGACGTGGTAGTGTATACACATGGAGAAAACGCCTCTTTGAAGAGATGGCATTAAGTGCAGTTCCACCACCTTCTACCCAGAGATGAGGGTAGCTGTGTTATTGGCTTCACCCCCTCCTTGGTTAACTTGGGTATTAAAGCACACAAAATATTCTGCTTCTGTTGACTAAGACATATTGTTGATGGAGCAAAGAAATAAATTAGTTCTTGTGGACTGTTTATCTTGGAAGGACTTTTTTAGCTTGGGACCTGGAGTCCAGGCAATTAACATTGCAGTAGTTGATCCTGGGGATGTGTCCTGCACTGTAGTGAATTTCTGTACTGTCAGCATAGTCTAAAACATCTTCTAAGTGTGTGTGGATTTTTTTAAAATGAGGGATGGAGTTTCAGTTGGAGGCATTGTGTCCAACAGGTCTGTGAGTGAGCCCTCAGTCTTGCAGCTGGGAACTAAATTTGTTATTTCCTATGTTTTAGTATTTCTCTGGAAGAAGTTGCACTACTGGCTCCTGCCCTTCATGTGAAGGAAGGGGATTGATGGCAGGGTGCTGTAACTGCGTTTTTTGTGCAAGCTGGTTGGTGAGGCTGTCTTGACACTGAAAGTGATGCTTGTGTCCCATCCCTGGTGAAGGCAGAATGCCTATCTTCAGCTGAACAGGTCTGGTGGGGAATTCTTCTCCCAGCTAAGATGTGCAGTGTGTAGAAACTGAATCTGTCCTGTCCTGCCAGACATGGCTGGTACCGTTGTTAGTGTGACGTGCTTTGGTTCTTGGCCTGAGTTTCATCGCACTTTTTTACTTATCTGTGGGAAAACAAACTCTGCCCTCTCCTCATTTTCTTCCTTTCTTTCCTCTGTCTGTATTAACTCCTGGTAGGTGCAACAAATAAATGGTATCTCCATATGTAACGCTTATTGCTGATTGAAAGAAAAATTCTGCAAAATAAGCAAGTAGACTGACCTGATGACTCCTCATGACAACTGCCTAGTTGAAGTTAACATGCAGAATATTTTTGTCCTAGTTTACTCCTTAGAGGCTAATAGAGGGAACGCTGCTAGAGTAATTTTAAGATGAATCATGCCATCTGCCATGCACGGTTTGCTGTTTCAGCAGTAGGGGAACAGAGGGAATGCATACATACGGTGGTCTGAAACAGTATGTTTGCTTTCACTGTAAAACTAATTTGAGTTTCAGAGCTTTTTTTTTTTTTTTTCCTTGCAGGCATTTTATATCCCTTGCTTTGGTTATAGGTGTAACACACACGGCTCCAGCACTGATACTGCTCTGTTGGATGGTCAGTGCCAAATTTTGCAGGCTCTTTGTTCTGTCGAGACTTGGAAGGTGCAGGGCACACCTGATCTGGCTTGCTAGTGTGTTGAAGTGGACCACTGCAAAGTCCTTTTTTTGAAAATACAGTGCATATGTTGACCCATGGGACTGCCAAACAGAGCCGGATATAATTTGCACCACATAAAAAAAAAGTAGTAATAATAATAATGTTAATAATAATAAAGTTGTAGGCATATGGAACTGGAGAAGGTAGCCTGGCAGCGTACTGAGGAAGATCACTTGTGGACTGAATTTTGTATGTCTGGTGCTAGAGACTTGTTCTTCCAGGAGCTCTCCTGAGCCGGAGGAGGAGCGTCCCCAGCATGTGGCTGTCTTCCCTGTGGGAAAGAGCAAGCTGGCATTTGGAACCGAAAAGTCATAACCGCAGTGTAGCATCGAACGTGTCATGTCTCATCTTGTGTTTTGTCCAGAAGCAATTATTTTGGAGACTGTCCAGTCCGTTAGTAAGGTTCGTGGGATGGGATTTGGGAATTGAAAGGGGTGGAATCATAATCTCAGGGGGTTTGTACTTCAACTCTATCCCGTCTTTGAGGACAGGCTATGATATTAGATAATGCTTTAATTATTACCAGGCTGACTAAATTCTTCTGTTCTAATACACTAAAAACCCTCCCTTGCTGTCTGTCCTAAAGATCTAATTTTCTCATAAACTGATTTGGCTGGTGAACTGTTGCACCGAACAGCACTAATAGGTTTTGTGCTTTGTTCACGTCTTAAGCTTTTTACGAGAATTTTATCTCATGCACTTGTTTTTAGTGCCCTGACAAACCATATTTGAAGAAACTGAGAGTAGAATATTGAAGCGTGTAGCAATTAAACTATTTTCCTCCCTTTCATGAATTTCACCCCCGCCCCTGAAGGGAATTATATATCTGGTAAACTCCAGAATTAATTATGTGAGGTCAGTTGAAGGCCTGAACAATAGTGTGCTCTCTTTTTTAGGCAAGAAAGACAGTTTTTAAATGCCAGGAATTAAGAGCAAAGCTTGCTCGCCTATGGAGAGGAGTTGTTGTACCAGATACTGAGCTGACATGCAGGCAGATCTCTGCTACCCTTAGACGAGGATTAGTTTATGCCCTGAAGCAAATGGGTTATTAACTCTTGTAATTTTATTTTAGCATGTTTAACAACAGATACTGTTGTTTATAAAATCCATTTAATCCCTTTTTAATCACTGCAAGTTATTTTCCAGTAGCTATCCTGCAGCCATGGGTTCCAATGGTTAGTTATTTACTGAGCAAAACATTACATTTTTCTGAGTGTTTTTTTTTTAAGTTGTTTTTTAATGCCTTGAATTAGAGGTTCTTTTTTATTTTTTCTGTAAATAAGTTGAGTTTCTACTTCTGCTGCCTTCTCTTCCCTCTTCATTACCCAGCTCTTTGAATATCTGTAGCAGCCCCTTCCTTTTGCTCTTTGGACTATCTCTGCAGCATCCTCATTTCAGTTTTCCCTGGCCACTGCTGTTGCTGTTTTTTCAGCAGATAATCCTAGCAGGTTTTATTTGCTTGGGCTTTGCTCTGACCTCAAGGCATTTATTGATAAATAACGGCCTTGTATTATGGGATGTATAAACAGAAGCATGTGACTATCCTCTTCATTGGATATGAGAATGTATGAAATGGCAGCAGTGGTGGTGTCATGATGCTCCTCAATGCTTTTTAGAGCCAGTGGTATGGGGTGGAGAAAGTCTGTCAAACTTTCAGGTGTACAGGTGGTTCTCTGTGTGTGCAATAAAAGCCATCGACTTCAAAATCACATGTAGCTGAGAAGAAATATTTTTGTTTTCAAAGATGATGTGAACAAGAGCATAGTGGTGGAGAAGGGGTGTCAGTTGAGGAGGAGGACTGAGCGGTTCTCCCAAGGGAGAGAGAGATTGGAGCTGCTGGAGCTTGAAGAGAAGGAAGGGAGCAACCGTTGTTGTTATCGGCATCATTGCTTGGTCTTTTCCCCACCTTTCCCATCCACTTCTGAGGTGAGAGCCTCACTGCTTGCAAAAAATGCGACTCACGCCAAGGTCTTCAGGACATTTACATGAGCCTGTCTTGTGGCCCCGGACAGTGCCATGGTTGCAGAGATTTCTTCTGAGGTAGAAACTTCCAAACTGCCCCTGTTGTCCTGATGAACAACAGGATTTAGTAATTCACCTGCTGCTTTTGTGGTGGTGGCCCAGGGTGATGTTTCGTTTCCATGATCCAGCTCTTGGGGCGACATCCCTGCAGTGCCCAGTGGCTGGTGGCCCTGCCCGGTCGGGACCCAGTGCCGGATGCTCACGCAATGACTTTATCTGCAAAGTTTTTGGAGTGAGTGATGTGTATCCTGTCTCCCTTCTTCACTGGAGGTCAAGGAATAGGAAGGGAGAATATTGCTATTCTGGATGAAGCATGTTTGGATCCACGTGCATGGGGACATACTCTGGAAGAGGGCTATCAGATGTGACTGGGGAGTCTCAAGCCTCCTTGGGTTTGTCACACAGTCCCGGTCACCATGGGATAGTGTGGGATCTTTAGTACCTTGCAAAAAGCTTCCCTTTCCATGCCAGCCACTGGGACGCAATGCAGCAATGCTACTTTGCACGTGGGGGTGAGTTTTGTGGTCTCTGCAACACACTGTTGTACACTGTCAAGTGTATGAGCTGAAATGCATGCACCCTCTGAGCTACTTTCCAGTGCAGTGTGAAAGATTACGAATGAGAAGGAGACAGGGATAACGTTTATGTCTTTTTGGCTGTAGGAGCTTTGGCTTTTGGCTGTGATTAAGCTCATGTTTAGCCCATGAATATTTTTTCTTAACATTGGGAGATCTGCTATTACAAGAGATTTTGCCAGTGGGGCCGGCTGGCATAAAGCAAATACCTGACTGACTTGAAATAATTTGATTAGTCTGTCTTGTGCTGGGAGAATCCCTTGCTCAGGCCTATCCCAGGGATAAATGAATCACGCAGAGGAGAAATTGAAATTGCCAACCAAGACTTTACGTTTGTTGCTATTAAGTGACAGAGAAATGAGCTTTGCTGTGGGAAACATGCCTTTTCCCAGAAATATCTTTAGCTTGATCTGAACTATACAGAAATGTGAAAATTCCTTCCAAATTTAAGGAAAAAAATCAGGAGGCAGAATGTGCTTTTATTGTCGGAAACTTCTGACCAAGTTTATTGCTTGTGCTGTTGATCTGCTAAAGTACCTCTTACACTGAATTTTATTACATGAGGTATAGAAATAGAGTAGCAAAATGTGTCCATACTGACCTGAATGTTCCCTCTCTCTTGTTAACATTTTTTTTCCACTTCTGTGTAAATCTTGCATTAATGTTCACACAGGTAGCTTTGGTAAGTAAAGTAGATCTTATTTACCATCTAAGATATAACTTTTCATCTTCTATTGGCAACCTAAAATCTGTATGTGTTGCTGCTGATGGAAACCAGTTGTGTGAGAGCCCGATGAGGTTCTCAGAAATTTCTTAGCAGCATCGAAAGTTCATAGTGAGAAATAGAGATTTCTTGTATGCCCTGACCATTTAACTGGTGTGGAGACCACAGTCCTCTTCTGAACTCTTTGTGAGGTTGCCTGTAGTTAGAAAGCCTAGTAGTTGCCTTCAGTTAAGCCTACTGGGTCCTTTCCATGCGTTGACCTCTTGTTGTTTCAAGGAAAGCCTTTGGGCAGAAGAAAAAAGGAAAGAAGACAGCTAGATACGAAGAGGGTTATGTAGTCTCCTTTTAGCTTAGGAGGCCAGTCTGTCTGGGATCCTTCTGTCGTCAGTGAAGGGTAATAGCTTCCTGTTCTAACTGTTCACGAGAAGAAACTTCATCAGGCATTGTGAGTAACTCCTCTAGAAAGGAGACAGCCCTTGTGAACATCCCCAGAAGTCCTTTCAGGCTCAAATTATGAGACACCATCATTTTAGGGAGAAGACCAAGGGACACAGTTTCAAGTGTTGACAAAATAACCTTGTCAAATTCAAGTCAGTATATGGGACTAAGATGGTATCTCAGACCACGTTGGTTCCAGCTCATGGAAGGACTTCTATATTTTGGCTCCTTGAGGAACTAGCTCAGTTTGCCCTGTCAGGCAGATGTTGAGAGCTTAGAAACCTCTGGATTTCTCTTTGTACAGACTGTGCTTTGGAATTGATATGGAAACCAAGCTCTGTGCATCAGCTTGTCAGTACCACAGTGGCCTTGCGTAGGCCATTGAAAGACTGGGAAAGAAGGTTCCCTAGCAAGGATTAAAACAGCAAGAATCTCCCAGTCTGTAGAGAAGTCACGGGCGTCACATGCTGCAGCAACAGCCTGCTCCTCCAAGGAGGTGGAAAGGTGACGGGTCTTACATGGGGTTTAACCAGCGCATGACTCCCAGCCTGCCAGCAAGAGGAAGCCTTAGCTTGAGTCTCTTACAAGACAGAGCCCAGCCACACAACCTACACATAGCATAGGTGTGTTTTTCAAATAAATAGCATAACTTCCACGCATATGCAGTCTGCGAGGGTTCTCCCCCTTCTCTGTTTGAAAGCAAGACAGTATATGGAGCAATATGCTGTGCATCCTAGTTGCATGTGATGAAATATGCTTCTCTGAGCCAAAGACGGCCATGACGTCCGTCAGTCACATGGTTGCCCACCTCCGGGACAGACGTAAGAAATATCTGAATTGCAAGTTGTTTTGCGCTTTCTAGAAAGTCTTCAGACTGGATGGTTTCAGTATGGGGACAAAGGCTATAACGTACCGGTAACCTCAGTGGGTTGCAGGGAAATTTCCTCCTGTTTGGGAGCAGTAAAGTTTTGAAAATCAAAGCAAACAAATGTGTTTTGGTCGTGGTGTTTATAAGAAAAGGCAACAGAGGAAATGAGAAAACTTTGAAAAGTGAGTTAAATAGGGATTGGCAGGAGATGTGTTTTTTCTCATTCTTTGTTTTGTAAATTCCTGCTTTCTCTTGCTGAGGCCTAGTAAGGAAAGTTTTAGTTTCTAAAGAGAAGACAACATGTGTCATAAAGAAAATGAATATCTTAAAGGTATGCAATCTGTTATGCAATGGAAGGTTTTGTTATGGAGAAAAACTGCAACAGTAAGGTCTTATAGGATTTCCTAATAGTTCAGAAAAAAATACAAACTTTACCTGGAAGCCTGAACTCTTCAATAACATTGTAAATGCAGAAGTGAATAAAAGAAAAAGATCTAGAATTAAAAGAATATTATAAACAAGCTGAAATTAAAGGGGAATGTAACTTGCTATGAATTGTATTTAAGAAAATGGCTATTCCAATGCAGATAAATAAAATAATAGGAGTCAAAAGAGGAGCTTGTGTAATTCAAAGCTTATATGCTTTTTCGAGCATTGCTAGTTGTCCAGTACAAGGTCTGTCTGCAAGTCTTGTTTTTAGACATATGTATTCTTTTCCATGATATTTGGGTCAGAAAGAAGAGATTTTTGCTCCTGTTGGTGTATTAGAGAAAAGAGCAGACTTTTGCTTTCGGAAGTAGTCCTCTGTAATGTCATTGAATGGATCTGTTCATATCACTAGCCAAAATAGAAATTAAAAAAAAATCTAGGAGCTTAAAATGAAACATTCTTCTGTAGTTTTAAGGACTGAAATCCAAACTATGAAAGGGATTAGAAAACTATAAATAGACATTAATTGATATCTATCTGTGTAATATTTGTAAATCCTCACTTCTTGCCATTCCAAATGCCGGGTGCTTGTGCATCCCTGTATTGTTACTGAAATTGTTTTGATTTGTAGTTCTTTTTGGAGTGTAGTTCTGGTGTGAAATGTGGCCCCCATATTATGGAAACTTCACTCAGGTTAGAAAAAATCTTTAGTGAGTCACAAGGCAGTAATGAATCCAACTTCTGTGCTCATCACTCGAATATTCATTATTATGGCTAACTGTCAGAAAACATCAGCAACCCCCCTCCCCCCCAAATTAAGTTCAAGAGCTAAGTGGCCTTGCCTGGGATGTCCTTTGGCCAGTCTGAGCTCTGCTGTGGGCTTTGTGGCCCCATGGAGGGGTGTTGTTGAGGAGGGACTGAAATCTGTAGGGAACCATGGCACGGCTTGTGCTTGCATAGCTTGTGTAGATCAACCTTCCGCATGCTAGTATTTCCACTCATTTTGGCCCGTGTTTTGATTGAGGACAGCTGAGAGGAGCAATTTGCAAGCAAAGGTAACCCTGAACGTGTCAGAAGCCACCAACCACCTTACAAAAAACCATCCCGAAGCCTAGGGAGGCCCAAGAGGAGCGTGGTGTTGGTGTCCTCACTGGCAGTGATGGGGCAGCTGAGGACGACAGGGAGGAGGAGAGGCTGGGACCACTCAAGGGCTCACGCTGGAACCCAGAGCTGAAGCTGGGGCCATGAGTCAAAGTCCCATGACTCCATCGCAAGACCATTAGTCCTTTTAAGTAGCTGTGTTAAGGGCTGCCAAGAATTAGGGCTGATGGATAGCACCAGAACACAACTTGAATTATTAGGTTGTTTTTTTTTTTTTTTTTTTTCGGCTGGAAAGCACCATGGGGTGGAAACGAACACTGTAGCATATCTCACAGGCAGACTCTGACATGCTGAAAGGTGCACAGGGAGAAAAAGTCTTGCCTGTTGCTGTTGCAGCTCTGAGTCCTGACCACGGTTACCCAAAGGATCTTGTGGTTTTAAAGGTCATGATAAATTTGAGTTACTGAAGCATGTGTAAGAAGCTGCAGAAAAGATAGGCAAAACATTGTTGAAATTGTTCGCTTGTACATTTCAACTATACGTTTAAAAATCTTGCAGTCTGGAGACAACCCTTTAAAAGAAACTTTGTACTTTTATCTGCCTTTTTTTTGGTGCAGTATTTGGCATTTGGTCTTAAATAACTTAGTAGTTATTGATTAGCAGTTTTGTAGCAATGTTGCTCTGGGGATTAACATTTGCTTTTCATACTCTGGTCTACAGCATTAGTTTACAATTTGTTGTTCATAATGCAGAAAAGTAAGTCTTTTTTTGCCTACAATGAAATATTGGAGAAATTTTATATTTTCAATACATGTTATTGTCATACAAAGCGTTTTGCATTTTTTAATGTCTAATGCCACTTACTGTGTATTTTAAATATGCAGAGTCATAGAACTTGCAATTCTTTGAGACTGTGTGCAGAAGAAATATCCATCAGGGCTGTCTTCATGATACTCACTCCAGATTTTTTTTCCTTTTACAGTTTGTGCAACTTCTGGTCTGCTTGTATTTTCTACTGCTTTTGTTCTTTCTTTCTTTCTTTCTTTCTTTCTTTCTTTCTTTCTTTCTTTCACTCTCTCTCTCTCTTTCTCTCTCTCTTTCTCTCTTTCTTTCTCTCTTTCTTTCTCTCTTTCTTTTTCTTTCTCTCTTTTTCTTTTTCTTTTTCTTTCTCTTTTTCTTTCTCTCTTTCTTTTTCTTTTTCTTTTTCTTTTTCTTTTTCTTTTTCTTTTTCTTTTTCTTTTTCTTTTTCTTTTTCTTTTTCTTTTTCTTTTTCTTTTTCTTTTTCTTTTTCTTTTTTCTTTTTTTCCTTCATTTGATGCTACTTAAGATATTTATACATATATTTTTAATTGATTTTTCAATATTGTTCTAATTTTTTCTATATTTTTTTTCTGTTGTTCTAAGGGTTCTATGTATATGCCAGTCTGTGTGTGTGTGTGTGTGTATAAAATATACATGCTCTGAATTTGAACTTGAAATAGCCATCTTAATATGTCTGTGCCTCTGGTCTAAGTATATAGAATGATGGTGCCTATTTTCTTCTACTGGTTACGGTTCTTTTAGTTTGTAAATGGTGTGAGGACTGATTGCACCTTGCTTGCAATGCTCCTGCCATTATGTACGTCTGTGTTAGGTAACGGATGAGTATTTTTGGGGAAGCTGGTGTTTTATCTCTCTTTTCATACTCTTCAGTGGGGTTTGTATGTAGTGTTTGGGCAGACCTGCTGGAAGGCAGGAAGACCTGTCTATTTGCTTGGTAGCAATACAAAAAGCAAGAGATGGCACCTTTCTTCTAGAGTTTACAACCAGAGGTCCTGACTCTGCAAATGCACAATGGAGTAGCTTTGAGCATGTTGCACTGCAATGTGATTAAAGACAACTTCTTGGGAGCAAAAGTGCAGGCAAGGTTAGAGCCTTGATCCTTACCTCAGCTCAGGCAGCCAGTTGTTTACAGGAGCAAAGTGGTGGAATCACTTTGGCAAAGAGGCTATTTGTCACAAATTTCATATTCTTTAGCTGTTTGTGCAGTATTTTTTCTTCTGTATTTTTCCTAAGGTATTGTTTTTGTAGACCATATTGAAAACATGCTTCTTTTTCTTTTCTAATTTGATTGTAATAAGGGCTTTGTTAATCAAAAATAAGTGCAATAAGGCAGAATGACTTGGTTATTTTTACATTTTCCTGTTTAAAAGAAAAAAAAAAAAAACAGCCTCAGTAAGTGAGCCACAATGAGCCGTGATGTATTTCCTCCATCAGGATGGAAAATAAGCCATTTATTATTTCAGCTCTGACTCACAGTGAACCTGCTGACACTGAGACATTTTATAATCATAAGGAACAGGTTAGGGCAGTAACTTGGACGCCAGGCTGGGGATTACCTACTTATTACAGTGTTTTACAACCTGGATGCTTTAGGTTTTCTGGCAGAAAGTCCTAAACCTCACACTAAACACCACGTTGTTATTGTACAATTACTGCTTGCAGGTCTTGCTGTAGGTGGTGCCAGCTAGACAGATGCCTTCATTATAATTATCCTTTTTACTATATATAAAGATTTCATCCCTTTAATCCATGTAAATTTTACCGCTCTCGAAAGTGACACTGATAGTTATACTCTGAGCCCTTCCTCCTTGTCCTGTGTTCCCAAACTGACTTGGGGATGGGCTTGGTTGGTACAGAAATGGGAGATTTCCAAGGAGAACCTGGGTCCTGCAGGAAGTGGCGCTGATGACTCAGTAGACAGTGCTGGTGGTCATTGCATGGTCCCCTGACACAGGCTGCAAGAATAGCAGTGCTAACTCCAGTGTCCTGGCCAAACTCCAGCTGAATAATTACTTTCTGCCTGCCTTGAATTCCTCCACAGCTTCAGCTGGAGAAGTTGAACTTCGTTTCCCTTCTTATAAACAATCCCATAGCATTCATGTGGAGCTGCTGCTCCTTCGCGCCTTGGAGGTAACTGTATTTCGACACTGGGTGAGTGACTTTATCCTTGCACTCATGTATTGCCTGAGAAATGCCAACTCCTAAAATCTCATTTTACTATGAAATGTATGACAGATTGTCTTGTACTCTACTTTTTTTCAGTAATAGCCTGTGAATGCTACTGCATTTGCTGACAGATGAGGGCATCTGTAAAATTCATGACCTTTTGACAGCTAGATGTTGAAAAATGACTGAGGAAGGGAGAGTGAGGTCCTTATTAGAGTCCAATGAGGCAGGAAAACTCTTCCCACATAGCTATTTAAGACCACCTACTAGTTGGTCTCTTGCTCTTTGACAAGCATCAGAGCTGGAAACCTGTAACTGGATGTCTCTAGTCTACTCAAACCCCCAGCTCCAGATGGACATATATATGGTGAACTAGACAAGTAGGGAGGTAGGTCAGAAAGTGATACCTCCTTTGAGAGCATCTTCAGAAATAAGGGCATAGCCAGTGCTCTGCTCTGGAAGTTGGTGTTCAGAGAGCCTCATCCCACCTCACTGGGGGAAAGTTCTCCCACGTGCCCGGTGATAGGATGAGGGGGAATGGGCTAAAGTTGCGTCAGGGGAGGTTTGGGTTGGATATTAGGAAAAACTTCTTGACTGAAAGGGTGGTTAGACGTTGGAACAGGCTGCCCAGAGAGGTGGTTGAGTCACCATCCCTGGAGGTATTTAAAAGATGTTTAGATGTAGGGCTTAGTGACATGGTCTAGTGGAGGGCTTGTTAGTGTTAGGTCATAGGTTGGACTAGGTGATCTTGAAGGTCTCTTCCAACCTAAATGATTCTGTGATTCTGTGAAAGCTAGGTTGCTTAATGAGAAGAACCAGTCCTGCCTGCAGGTGGGTGTTGTGGCCCCTTCCACATATGGGGGCTCTGACAATATTTCATCTCTTTCCTGTAACACAGTGGCTTGAGGCAATCCAATATGCTGGTCAGTTGGTTTAGTCTGGTACCTGGCTAATGCGTTCTCTGATCTGCAAAGCTGACAGACCCTTGTGTCAGCTTGATTTTGTCAGTGAGTGACAAATGGAGTGTGATTCAGATGTGCCTTTACACATTTAACATGAGCAAAAGTTACTTGCGAGAAACAAACTGCAGGTAGAAGAACTTTTTGACATGACTGAAGGCCTTGGACCCTTGATATTGGGGTGGAGCTTATGTGCACAAGAGCTTGAATTGCTTTCTTGTGAAGAAGATGGAGTAGCTAACTTCAGAGTTATGCTTATGCTGAGATTTGGTGCTGTGCTTGGACAGGATGATCTTCCATTTGTCAGATACTCAGTACATGTTTGAGTACAAATACAAAGCCAAGATTCAGCGAGACTTCCTATGCATATAAGAGTTGCCTTTTTGCCATTTATTCTTTTGAAGAAGTTAGTCTTTGAATGATCCACTCTTAACAGTCCTTTAATTGCTTCATCCCACCTCTTCTTGAACAGAGACTGCTGGCGACTTCTTGAAGCGTGCTACTTAACAGCATTCTGTAGTTAACCGCCAAATCCTCTGTTCAACATGCATTTTAGTATTTTGTCTCACTCTTCCTGAGTGCTCAGAAAGTACAGCAGTGTTGCAGCATTTGTATCTTGCAAAATCTTATCTGTTCTTCTGGAGGATTATCAGCTCCCAGTGCCATGGGTCTGCACTGATCTTCCGAGATGAAGAGGCAATATTGGAGCCTAGGCTAAAATACACACTGGCGTATCTAATCTGAAAAATCCCAGTATGGGAAGAGGTTATACAAAATAAGCAAGTTGAAAGGCAGTGTGAGCCTGAAGGGAGAATTTATATTACAAACGTTTTATTTATCATATGAAGCATGCGGGTAATCTGTTAGTTACTTTAATGAATGATTATTATGATTATTTTTTATTTGGCCTGGAACTCCTGTTGGAGGGAGAACTGGAAGGCACAGGTTTTGCGAAGGGAGGCTGACTACATTGTGGCAGAACCAGAGCACTTCTCCCAGTGCGGGATTAACATCTGAGTGCCAGCGGCGTTCCCGTGTGAAAGCAGGGTAGCAACCTGGGAATTGAGCTGCAGTCAGTTGGTGCTTTCTTTGGGGTCGTGTGGATGTCTGAGCAGGAAAAGCTGCCTAATTTAAGGAGCTATTTAGAGTAAGAAATTGATTTTGTATGTGCATCAACAAAGAATGTATAGGTGTTCTTTGGGAGTTACAAAGTGATATTTTTAACTGAGATTGTCGTGTTTGTTGTCAAAATACTGTATTTTCTCTCCTGCTGTTACTTAGTCTGGCTGTAACACCACGTTGCACGTTTGTTACCACAAATCCTTTTCTAGGCCAGCCCCATGTCCAGCTAGGGTGGAGAGGAAAGGTAGTGATTTATGAAGTATTCTCCTAGAAGTGTGGGTTAAAGACTGTAATAAATAAAGGTCTTTAACTTTGACACTGGTAGAAATTTCTATAAATGTAATTAAGAGAGTTTTCTGCTTGATAGCTTCCTTTAAACTTCAAAAGACAGATGCAAATAATTACATGTTATGAAATGGTAAAGGTGTTATTGCACATGTTTGGGATGAAAAAATGTTGAGATTAGAACTGGAACAACTCAGACTTGCAGGGTGAACTCTAGGTACTTATATTGAGGTTTCTTTTTTAAAATAAAAATCAGGGGTCTTCCCTTACATCTTCCCTTAGTAGCATGGTGCTGGATAATGAGCAGCTTTATTATCATAAAGCAGGAATGTGCTGATGATTAGCTCCACTTTATATGTGCTAAGTGTCTTTCTACTCCAGTTATTTGCTATGATTAGCTTCACACTTACTAAGAAAGACTGATTTAAGGCTAAGAATGAATGAAATCCCACCAACCCCATCTTCCCATCAGCTTCAAAAGCTGGATTTATATCAAGCTCAAGTATGTGGGCCTCTTTCAAGACATTTGCTTTATGATAAGAATTTTTTGTTGAGAACCTGTAGCTGACAGGGGTGAAGCCAGCAGGGTGATGGCTGCCAGTGGTGTTTGGACCAGGGGCCGTGAAGATCCACCTGGTGCCCAGATGGCTTCTTTTACTTCTCCTCCGGACAGCCCTCTGTTGCTTCAGGAGGAGCAGTCCGCATTTCAGTGGGAGGAAAGCCCTCTTCAGCAGCATCAGTCATCACTCCAGCTTCTTCAGACTACAGCAAAAGGTAAAAAATGCTTTCCCCATTTCCCACTGCCTCATTCTCCCAAGGCAAAGCAAACCCCAGCCCCATGCTTCCTCCCCTACCGCAGTGGCCCGAAAGGTGCCTGGCCATGATTAGGGACTGCAGCAGGGCGAGGAGGAGGATGGACAGCTGTTGTGGAAGGAGAGAGGCTCTGGCAGACGTGGCTAGTTGAGTCTGGGTTTGAGAAGATGGGATGGGCATGTGGGAGTGTGTGTGAGCCGGCTGGCTGGAGGATGTCATACTGCAGGGAATGGAAAGCACCTTTTGGGGGCTGTCCTCAGCTTCCTGTCTGCCAGCCTGCTAATGCCACCAGATTCAGTTTTACCTACACTGTTGAGAAACCTTGAGCTGGTCCTAGGCAAGTATCAGTCATCTGTATTTTGTCTGGGTCAGGGTCTGATGCCAGAATTGCTAATCGGATCAGGAAGTCTGGGTATGCTTTTTTTCTGTAGCAATGTGTGGGCAGAATGCCTTCTGTTCCCTCGGGTGATTGAACTTGCTGGGTTTTACAGCTTTGAGACTTTGGCCTCTATCACATGTATCAGCATGAAAGTGGTGCCAGGCTAGAGCTTCTGAAAGAGGCGTTTATGTGGGAAGGCTGAGTTCAAAACCACCCTTGCAGTCACTGGCTGGAGTTGCACGCTAGAGGGGCTGTAAAGTGCAAGGGAAGCTGTTACCAAAAATATGAGAGTTTGCACAGCTAAATCTCAGCGATTCTGCTGTGAATGGTCTGGGCAAACAGGAGTTTCGGCTGAAATGGGATGGAGAAACACAAGCTCAAGCGGTATTTTTATTCCAGTATGTATGGGCGAACAAATCAACTCAGCTATTGTCAGGATGGGCAGCTTTTAGAGGATTTCAAACTCATGTTTATATTGGAATTTCAAAAACTATAAATAAATGCATGAAGTTAGAAGTGTGGAAAACAGGATAGACACATGACCGAGTGTTTATGAACATCTATCCCGTCCCAGACCTGCAGCACAGCATGTGATGTTGTTGTTTCTCCTCCAGCAGAAGGTGAGGGGAGAATGTGGTCACCAGAGCAGTGAACATAACTTGCTTTGGTGTAACCCGAAATCATTTTACGAAGATTGTTTTAATTCAGACCACACAGCATCCTGACTCATCTAAAATAAACGTATATATTTTTCAGAGATCCTTTGTAGTCCATTCTGTGTTGCATGCTCTCTGTTGCAACCAATGTTTAATGGTGTTAGAGACTGCAGCCATTCACAACTGCATCCGAGTCTCTTGGAAGCCACAAGCCTGTGTTTTGGTTTGGCAGATGCTTTTCTGTAAGGGACTAACTTGTGGCTACTGCTGGAAGTTTTCAGAGGAACCAGAGAAGTCCTTCCTCTGTGTAAGGCAGTGCTGAAATTTTTCCCAACTGGAGTGGGAGAGATGCTGGAATTCCTTGCATGGTGCTAAAATACTGAAAAGCAGAGCCTGGGATGAGTTTTGCAGCAGCACAGAGCCAGGAAAAGTTGACTTTAAAACTGTAAAGAGCAAAATACATTTCCTCCTCCTCTTCCCTCCACTGCCCCCTGAAACCCATGGCTGCAGAGAGGCCCCGTGCTGGCCAGGGCAGGGTCCTGCTATCGTTTCCTGCGTCAACCTCTGCCCTCCTGTCCCCGGGCACTGTAAATCCGCAGCCAGGCTGTCACAAGTCCTCTTCCTGCGATTGTTATCCCGACATCGGCCCTCGGGTTTGTTTTAAAGCACAATGATGGCTAACGCAGGGAGGAAGGAGCAGGGAGGAGCTCCGATCCTAAGCTGGTGTCCTTCCCCCTGCAGCATCGCTGTCTGTCCAGGAATGCTGTGCCTGGCTTTCTCCTGGGCCGGGGGACGGACTGAAGGACAGGAAGGGGGGCAGGTGGTACCCCAGGGCAGGGGGGCTGTGAGGTGGAGCTGATGGGAAGAGGAGATGCGTGACCCATCGTGCTTCATGTCCAGTTTGAAAGCAGTTCATCTGAGTGCACTTACCACCGTCTGCCCGCAGGCTTGGTTTGGTACCTGACTGTAGCCAAATGCTGTTTTTAAAGTGAATTTCAGAATATAAATATGACTTTTACTGGGTTAGGCCTAAGGTCCTTCTACTCCAGTATCTTCCCTGAGATCTGTCGTATTTAGAGTTCAATAGGAAGGCATGTATCTGTCTAGTGAGACACCTTCACATTCAAGCAAGAGGTTTGAATTTATTTTGCGGAAAGCACGCAATTATAACTTCAAGTAAATGGTTAGCTGGAACACGCTGCATTTTCAAGTTACATGTGTATCTTCCTAAATTGTATATTTAGGTTTTCTTAATTTGTCATTTTAGATTAAATGAATACCAAATAATGTTGATGATGTCGCATTGGGTTTCTTAAGTGTCATGTAGTATTCGTCTTACTTGCGTACATAACATGCTTGTTAAATTTTACAAACTGAGAACCTTCATCAAGAAGGTACTTGCTACTGATGAAGCTTTCAGTCATATTTCTTGTTAAAAGGAAGCAATCACAACAGTATTAAAAAAAAGTGAATTCTCTTAACTGTTTTAAAAAAATGCTATAAGAGTGTGTTGTGGTCTACAATAACTTTCAATAAAACCATTACAGCTTTTTTAGAAAAGATGTCGAGTGCATATTATCTCAAGCCTTAGAAGCAGGAAAGCAGAATAAGGCTGACTTGCATGTGAAGACACATTGCAAATAGCAGCAAGAGTTCGCTTGTCAGCTGCGAACGGGACTTGTGAAGACAAACTAAAATACTATGGGTTACTTAATTTAAACCTTTGGTTAAATATGAGGTCGGAGCAAATGTGGTACACAAAAAGCAATTGATAACACATGGCAGGCAAAAATGTTCTAGAATTTGTGTGTTGGTATGAACGCTAGATGAAAGTAAGTGATCTGAGCCTACCCCTACTGGTTCCTTTGGGGGCTGAGAGGGGGAAAAAGGGGATGTTACCAGCTGTTGTGCAATGTAAGACTGCAGGCTGCCTCATCTAAACATCTAAAGATATCTGTATATAATCTTATATAGAGAGATATAACCTTTTATATAAAAAAATATAGAAAATATTAGTGTTCTGTTGCTAATTTGTATATGATGTGTATATGTGCATGCATATTAAAGAGAAAAAAAACAAGAACAAAAACATGTAAAATGGTTGATGCCCAAATAATGGTCCTGCTGCAAAGGAAGATACTTTAATTGTATGCGGTCTTTAGGAGACACGTAGCATCCATGTGCTAAAATCCTGTTTCTGCAGCAGTTATTCTTGTGTCGTGAATGTAAAAGTGGAGCAAGTGTGTTGTGTCGTTGTCTAAAGATTAAGGTGAATCAGACTTGAGACATTTCTGCTGGTGATGAGGTCTTTCATTTTTGTAGTCTCACTGCTAAGTTTCCATGCAGATAGTTTCTTTTTGAATAGAAACTTATGCTGCTCTCAACTTTTGTCTGTACCATGGGTCATAGTTATTTTCAATCTGCTGACACATTGTTTAAAAAGCCCGTTTTCATATGAAATCAGGGAGTAGGAAGTACTGTTTGAAGGGTAAGACAGCTTTGATACAGGGGGTTGTTTTCTGTTTTTACGAGGTTGCCACTAGATTTAATGCACAGCCTAGGAGAGCTATTTTCAGTAATGTCTGCATAAATAACTTGGCTTTAGTGGTATGAATGGAACGAAGGTATCCCAAGACCCAATTTCATGACCAATTTCATGCTTAATCCATTTCCTCTATTCACTTTTCACCTGGTCATTAAGGATAGAATATATTCTGGAAACAAAAAGTCATAATCATGGAACTGGAGGGAGGAAGAGGGATTTTCACTTCAAGTGCCATAGATAAGAGTAACCTATAAATTTTGGAGGCAGAATGATCTGCTATGCCAGAGCAATGTTCACATGCAGCATTTTAAAGGAATCTTTGCAGGCAACAAAGGTTCAGTGCGTGGGGCTGTTAATGAAGCTGCTAGCTGATCAGCTGATAGCATCCAGAAGATGAATGCCCACTTTGATTTTGCCCTTGCAGTGTAGTTTTCTGATGCATAAAGAAGAAAATGTCTAGAAGATAAACCAGTCCTCTCCTCCATTCAAGTCACTATGGTTTCTCAGACAGCATGGGGGGAGGCTGGTGCAGAAGGGATCCTTCCAATTTCTGTCTACAGATCAATTATGACTTGTAGGAGAAGTCTTAATGGGTAGGTGTAAATGTATTTGGGATGAAGGCTTGTTTCCAGTGTAGTATATGTAGTACATACCATCCTCAGCCTCTTTTTATAGCTTGATTGTCTTGGGCTGTCAGCTTTTTGGGTGACTGACTCCATAAGCCTCTGTGCCTGGCACAATGAGGCCCCTTTCTGATCGAGGTCTCTGGGTGCTACTGCAGTACAAATATTTAATGATAAAACATGCTTATCTCCCGCCAAAAATCTGGCAACATCCTTATCGAGATATTATTAAATTGTCAGTTCAACCATATGCCGAGCATTTTAGGCGAACAAATGTTCACGCTGGCTCTCGCATGATACGTGAAGACTCTGAGAGAGACAGGTGGCTGTGTTTGCACCATCAAGTACTGCCCGGTTCCTTACAAACAAAAAGTTGCATTAAGCGACTCCTGCTTTATAGAAGTTTAAACAGTTATGGACTTGATATGCTTAAGACAATGTTAATTTGATTACACTCAAAATGTTAAGCATAGATTGGTGGAACCTATGTAGTTTGCATATTAAAGATGTGTCTGCATTTGCCATGAAAAAGAAATGGGAAAAGTAAATTTTTCAGACCCTCCACACACATAAAAAAAAACATTGGCAATGAAAGCATGGTTTTAAGTTTAATAGTGTTTTTTATTTTTTTTTCTTGCAGAGTAATTAATAGAAAAATGCCTTCATCCATAAATTTCATTACTTCTAGTATTTGCCATTGATAAATGTTGAGGAAAATCCTAGTGCTTTTTTAGGCATTCCACCTTTTCATATGCTTTCTCCAGATAACATCACTTATTATTTCACATTGGTTCTTGGAATACATGAGCTTTAAGATACACAAAACAATTGTCAGCTCTTTCATTTTATCTTCAGTTTGTCTCTTTTTAGGAATGAGAAGTGGAGATGTTGTTCTGTCACTGTACTAGCATTTTTTCCCACACTTTTATTCTTGGAAGGTAGCCTGTCTGGCAAAAAATCAAAATAGTCTGATTTTTTGAACATGCTTGGAATTTTCTTTCAGAAGTCTGTAGTAGTAGAGCACAGTCTTAGCTGTGGTTAATCAAAATGATATTTTGATTCATTTCAGTGCTGAATAATTTTTTTCCCTCCTAGGGTCTTGCTTTAAAAATAAATTAATAAATTAGTCCATTGTGAGAGCTATCTACTTATGACAGCTATTTGCATTTCTTTCAGTAAGAATTGTATTCTGTTCTGGGGACCCACTACAGCTTGTGGGATTTGATTCCTCTTGCTTTTTTTCTTTTTTTCTTTTTTCTTTTTTTTTAAGGATAAACTTTTTGTCAAACTTCTCTAATGATAAATGAGAAAAGCAGGAGATATTAATTCTTTTTTCTTGTCTTTATCTGATGATGGCTTTTGAATGCATCAAGAGGTAATGAGCTGAAAATGAATTAGAATTTACACTGAACATTTTCTTTAGAAAAATAAATGTTTTTAGAATGCATAATTCAAAAGAATTAGAATGAAGTTGCTGATCTGTCTTTATTGATGGATATCACTTTATAATAATTCTGCTTTTTCTGTCTGTGTAATTTGTTAGGGAGAAAGACGTTCCTACGCCAAAAAAAGTTTATAAGTGTAAACATCAAGAACGTGAATAATTGCAATCTTTGACACTGTTTTAGGGGAGCTTCCCTTACCCAAAGCATCAGCTGCTTTACCTTTGTCTTCATTATTTTTCTGACCTGTGTATTACTTTCTCTGCAGACTGTGTTTTGCTGGAATGAGAGCCTGTGACCATAAAGCTGTCCCACAGCTTGAACGTAACAGGAATAATGTTATGAATTATGGCAAACAGTGGCCTCCTAACACCTTCTTTGCAGGTTGAAGCTAAAAGAGCAGGACACCCCCATTGAAAATGCACCTGGATCCTCTCAAATGAGCCTTGCTGCTGATGGACATCCCTGGGGCACAGAGGGAGCAAGGAGAGGCTCTCTGCTATTTTGAGCAGAGCTCCTCTAATGCATGCTCATAGCTGTCTCAGCCTTTTAGAGTGGGTTCATCATCTTTATCCATACAGTACCTGAAACACAGTTTGCAGTGAGTGCATCTGAACACTGGTTTCCTAAGTAGAGAGATGGTAACACAACCCATCTGTTCTTCAATCCATCCTGTGCTCTATGGAATAGTTGCTGTTTGACTACTATATTCTGCAGGGAAAATCCATCATCTCACTAAAACCTGCTCCAGAGCAGTGTAAACCAAAGCTGTGCTGGACCAGCTCTGTTTCAAGGAATAAATAAAGTATGTTGGAGCTGCAGTGGCATGGTTTTGGAGAGCTTGGACAGTGATGAGTCAGTGTCCAAGATGGTTTGGGAACATGAGGCCCCTCGTAATTTTCCATTTAAGTAGTTGAAAGCCTTTCTTGCTTTTCATAAAACACAGAGAGTGCAATTTCTTTCAAACTACCATGAGCCAAGTTGTCAAAAGAGCACAGAGGCAGCATGGATCAAAGTGCTGTTTAAGACAGACTTCATGGCCATGCCTCTGTGGCAGTACTAGAGCCTCCAGGGTGTTTACAAAGACCATCAGTAGAGACAGACTAAAGGAGAGATCACAGAATCACAGGGTAGTTGAGGCAGGAAGGCATCTCTGGGAGATCGTCCAGTCCAGCCCCTTGCTTGGAGCTGGATCAGCTAGGACTGTGTTCAGGACCAGGTCCAGATGGGTTTTGAAGATCTCCGAGGATGGAGACTCCACAGCCTCTCCAGGCAACCTGCACCAATGTTTGACCATGCTCACAGTGAAGGTTTGTCTTAAAACAGGGAAATGGTAATTTCATAGAGAAAAAGGAGGGGGGTAGTGCCAGGGACCTGGTGGGATGGTGTCATGAAAGCAAATGACCGCTTTCAGTATTGCTAACAGATCTGAGGCACATTTCAAACACACTGGAGACCAGTGTTAAGAAGCCAGAAGTTGCTCTGCATTTGCACTGTGTCTCTACCCTTGCATGTTGGCTGTGCTTATGTCCATTTGCACCCCTAGCCCCTTACAGTGCCATGCCACATCCTGCCTAACCACCTCCTTCCCCCTTCTCTGTTTATTGCGTCAGATCTGGGTGTCTCATCTCCACTTTCAGGGCCTCATTTAACCTACTGTTATTTTCCCTTCCACTTTTACTCACTCTTGTGATGTTCACACAAACCTCTAGTTCGCCTGCGATACCTGTCTCCATTGCCTACTTCTGTGCAAAACCTATTTTCACGGTTTCTCTTGTTGGAGAGAAACCTTCAGCAAAACTGCTTCAGTATCCTCATTCAAAAGCCCATTTCAAGTCTTTGTAGTGTTTTCAGGACCTCAATAACAGACCAGGTTGCTGGTGAGCTCCTACTACTCCCTTGCAGATATGCTTTTCCTCACCGATTCCTTATCGTGCTGCTCCCGTGTCCCTGAGAGGCCACCAATTTTCTCCTTCTGCAGAAGGCCCAGCAGAGTAGGATGCAATCCCTGTGTTGATGGGATAATTAATAAAACAAGGAAACAATGGTAGATCTATGACCTAGACACCTAGTTTTTTACCTAGGTGAATTTGGACAAATGGCTTCCTTGTGTAGAAAGGCCTGTGGCCTAAAGGGTACAATCAAGCTTAAAGCTTAACGTGAAAACTTATAAAATGGAGCAAAAGAAAAATCCTGAGTAATCTTGTATGTTGACCTCTCTCAGGTGAAGAAGTTTTAGCTCTTAAAAATGCTGCAGCAAACCTGGCTTTGGTTTGGGTTGGAGAGGGAACAGTTGCGGTGTGATTTGATCTCCACAAAGCTGCTCTGAATCAGTTTGAGCGGGATTATTGGGGAAGATCAGTCAGATGAAACACACAGAAAATAAAATAAAGCAAGGGTGTTTGCTGGGGATTTGGGCGTAACTCCACGCGTCTTTACTCCAGTGTCCTCCATCCCGGGTGTTTGGGCAACACTCTGCCCACACCACCCTTGTGCTTGTGGCAGCCGGTGGTTGGGTTGGAGGCAGAGAAAAGCAATGATGTTGCTGATGGGTTGATGCAGTCCTGTTGCCATTGGTGTCATGACCAGCTGGATCTGGGGATTGTTGGTGTAACCCTGTGCTGTCTGTGGTTGTGTTTGTAAAGCAAAGCGCCTACCAGTTGGCAAGATTACGTGGCTGTGAGCCCAGTGTTTGCTTCACTAAAGTTTCTAGAAGGTGTTTTCACCCCTTTTAAGAGGAGTAATATAGGTGACATCACTATATATATAGAACTTTAGTGGTCCTGTGGCAGTAATACAGAAAACAAATGTTTCTTTCTTCCTTCTTAAAATGTATCATCTATGTATCTGCAGCCTAAACCAGAAGTATGTTCTTCATGACTGAGATACAACAGAAGTAAATGACACTGAAGTTGGTGAATGAGTCCATTGAAAAGCAAAGTCACCTCTATTTGAAAGTAGAAAGATGTCTCCTCACAGCTGTGCTTAGGCATTTTACTAGCAGTAAACCAAACTTCAGGATACTTCAGTAGTCACACAGACAAAGCAACAGTTAAATGTTGACTTTGAATATCTGAGTTATTTTTTAGGAGTTCTCCATTATGAAATAACTCCTGACTGAACTGACCGTTTGTAATGCTTTATCATTATGATTGCTCTTACTCTGATGGCTCAAAAAGGCTAGTTTTAATGTACGCAGTATTTTTTAAAGGTTGGAATTTCCAAGAAATATATTGGTGTTTTTTGTTCTTCTGTAATGCACAGAGGAAAAATAATAATAAAAAAGCTTTAGAAGGTGATTCTTTTGCTTTTAGAAGCTAAGCATATAGTGGGTCACTTGATTGCCTTCAGCTGCTCTATGGACAGTTTTCAGGATGAGTGTAGAGCTGCTGGTGTCCTCTGACAGCAAGTATTTGCATGCACATGCATGCTTCAGGAGTCTGTCTTCTGCTTTTCCTGGTACTGAAGGAAGTCGTCTTCAGTTTAGCAGCTTTTAAGCTCATCCAGTTTTGCTGAACTTTGTTGCCAGGTGAAATAGGAGGGGAGCAGTGTGCAGTGAGGTCTTATTTTATCACATTGCCGTTTTTCCTCTTTATCAGAGAACCTTCTTCCCACTTCCCTTGAAATCCAGAGCTTCTGAAGCAGAATTTGCCTTTCTGTGGGGTCCAGAAGGACTGCAGACATGGCTTTTTATTTTGCTTTGTCACTGAATGGCCCTTTCCTTGCCTCTCTTCCAAAGAAAAAAAATACCCAGTGGAGTTAGGGCTGTTTGCTTATCATTGGCTTTTGGGTCCCTGCAGGTTTTCTTGTGTTCTTGTAGTTCCCTTATTCCTTATTTGAACTCAGTGCAAAGCTGCCTATTTTGTAGCACAATTTTTGGATTTCTGTTGCATGGCTGTGAAGCAGTCTGAGATGGAAGTGCTTATATACTTTGGCTGAACTACTGCTCTGCAGCTGGCTGTATTCCTCTGCCCTTTCTGTGGATTACCAAAGGGGTGAGCGTGAAGGGAAATAAATGAATATTCTCTGTGCTTGGGAACTCAGACCTGTATTTACTAGATTATGAGAGTGACTCAAAGTATCTATTTTCAGTTTTCAGTTGACTTGTACAGTTATTGAGCTATTTTTTCTCATTTAGCCTAATTCTTCAAGAAAAAAGGAAAATCTTTAAAGGAAATGTTTTCTTTAACTGTGATAGAAAGTTTTGGCTACTTTAGCTTGACAAAACTTTGAATTGGCATGTAATACTTGTCCTGAGTAAGCGGGTTGTTTAATAGAACCACTAAATGCTTATGTAGAAAACTGACATCGTGAATATTTGGGGCAGAGAGGCTTGCCTATAAATTCAGGCATATCTGTTAGCAGCCAGTACAGACATCTGCAGATTCTGTCCTGTGATCTGACCTGCTCAAAACAAAGTTATATTGGCTGAGCATTATTCAAGCCTTTTTGTGTGTGTGTGTCTTTTTTTTCAAGAGGAGTTTGCAGTGCGGCTTAAATAAGCCTTAAATGAATTGGAACAACAAAAATTGTATGTGACTATCCAAGATGAACAAACGTATTTGCTCAAAGTACACACTAAATATGATGGAGAGACAGTAAAATGTTGGAAAGCGGTAGGGATTTTGAAGTCATCAGCTTGATGGATTATTGTTGACTTTTTGGGGAGCAGAAACTAAGTTTTGGTCTAATTGTCGTTTGAACTAATTGCATGTTGAGAATAGTATGTACTTCAGGAAGCTGCTGTGGTAATACCAATAGTGGTTATTTTTCTTGAAAACTCAAGATTGTAAGTTGCAAGCTTACACTGTGTCAAACAGTGAATAAACTTATCTGTATTACTTCATAATTATAATAATATAGTTGTGTACTGTATCTGTTGATGCTATAAGGTGCTGAGTTTGTTTTCTTTTTCTCTTATCATATTTCTTTGAGTTCTATTGAGTATGACCAAACTTTTAATTTAAGCTCTGGTTTTTATGTCATCTCCTAAGCTTAAAGAAAAAGTTTTATTAACTTCATATATAGAAGGAAACATGGAAGGGAAGAAAGGAAAGGGCATTGTTTGCTTATGTGCACCAGACTGTAATGCTCTCTGTTGTCATGAAATCTCGTTATTCCATTTTTGTTTCACTTCTCCTTCCCCCAGATCCATGTAACATTTTTAAGCCTTTTATGCAAAATACGACAAGCCAGTTATTTAATCATCTAACGGAAAAGTTTGGTCTCGGTTGAGTGCCAAATTTCAAAAAAAATTATATTAGCTTTTTCATCTTAGGCTACAACTATGTTAATATATGCCTGTCTCCTACCAAACATCACTAGCTTTGCATAGCCTTTATGAACCATATTTGTATATGAGGTTGGCCATTGCTGGGAAAGACAAGCCAACAGTGAAAAGTTTGATGAAGGCTTTAGAGACCAGTGATCTAGATTATATTGACTAAATATGTCTTTTAAAACAAGCATCCATTTTCTTACTCTTGTTTCAAAATATCCTGGAATTCCCTATCAGGTCAGTAGCTATTGACAGTGAAAACAAGAAATATAGTAAACATGGTTTCCTGGTTGAGTAAGGTTTTCAAAACCAAACAGAGCCTTGAAAGCAATGCGTCCCAAAGCCCAGGAATTGTTTAAAGAAAAGTCAATACCACCTAATGAACTTTGCTTCTGATGCTGTCACTTAAAAAAGGGGAGAAATAACGTGCAGTTTTTAAATCTCTCCCTCTCTGTTTATTGTAGTGGTCTCAGACATCTGTTTCTGCCGCGGTGCAGTCATGCTCCAGTGGCACCCCCCGAAGCATGACATCTCTCTGTGCCTCGGTTCACACGGCGCCCGCCCCAGTGTTTTGGGGACGGTGAGCATTTTGGAGGTGGCCCCAGCTGCACCCTGACAGGCTGTGAGACCCAACCTGGGTCCCCGCGTCCCCCGAGGGCAGGCAGGGAGGTTGCTGGCGCCGCTTGGTGGGATGCTCCTTCTTCTGCTGCAGCTCAGAGCTGCTGTAGATGGTCCCCATGCAATTTTGGAGCTGCCCCGATGCTGAGGTTCAAATCCGTTGACAGCAAAATAGCTGGCTACAGGTAGCGTGCCATTTTCTGGGTTACGCGGCCAGGACGTTGGACTTGGTTGTGTTCCCCCAGTCTCGTGTATTTAGCTATAACTCAGACTTCAGAGGCTTGTGGTTAGCAAGCGCCTCATGTGTGTGGTGAGGGTGGGACCCTGGGGAAGGACTGCAGTGCCCTGCTAAATGAACATCCAGTTTTTGTTTGAATTTAACTCTTATTTTTGGAACCATGGGTGACTTATTCTTGGAACCCCGTTTTTCAGAAACCCATCTGCACGCAACGTTGCCAGGATTTCTGGTACAAATATTTTGTCATTTGCTCTTGAGACAATCTGTTGTTTCAGTCCTGGATGAAGTTTTGTAATATGTTGCTTGAGATATCATGGAAAAATATCTAAGTGGTGGTGTAATCTTCTAGATGAAAACACAGGGTTATACATTTTTAATAGAAAATTGATTGTTTGCTTTTATCAATAAATAAAGTCCGTAAAATCTCAGTACCCCTATTCTTTCCATATCCGATTGCAGCATTTTGACTAGAGGGACGTGAGCCACCTTTTCTTTTCCAAGGAACATTTGGAGTTCTCACGTTTGGTGCTCATTTTGCTTCATCCTTTCTCACTGATTTCACTTGCTCAGAGCATTGTGCCTGGAAAACCATTTGTTTTCATTTGATTTTTTTTTTCCTCTAGTAACAGGGCTCATTCCCTTCACTATTAGCTTGCTTAGTGTATGTACGAAATCCTGCCTTTGCTAGACAATGATATAGTAGAAAATTTGATGAGAACTTTTAGAAGGTGGAGGTTTAAAACAAGGCAAAATCTTTACTTTTGTATGGCAATTCTTATTCTTTATCAGACTTGTGTGATGCAAGACAAGTTTCTCCATTCCCCCCATAAATATATATTCAGGGATGACACTTTGGTGTGGTGTTTTAATACAATGACACTACACTACAAATAAATGTTGTAGGGAACCTGATTGAGTCTTACAACCACCAGTGCTGGGTTGTCAGCGTTGACCCTTCTGCTATTGTCAATGATGTGATCTCCCCTTGAGTGATTGTGTAGGGGACACAGGAGGGTATTGTAGGCTGGTTGCTCATGGTAACCTCATGACTGCTACATTAAATGGTAACTGGTGAAATTGTTATTATGGGATTATTTATGGGAAATAATATGGGATTATTACGGGATTATTTTTTCACTTTCAGTCTTCAGGTATTTGTATTATTCTTTTTTTTTTTTTTCTTCCAACCCAAAAGAAAGAAATGGAAAAATCCCCTAGTAAGGGGGATGTCAGGGGAACTGTATTTTTTCATGGAGTAGAGAAGAAAGGGAAATAAATGCACTTGCCATGGTTGATACTGGAGTCCTCCTGGTTCGCCTGTTTAACTGGCAGGCTCTGAAAAGTTAAATCCCCAACCTTGCAGTGGTTTAAGATCTCAAATGAATGGAAAAAACTCTTAGTCTTCCAATATAACCTTCTGGAGATGAATCTCATTGAACCTGCAGCTCTGACACCTCTGGAAACAGCTCCAAGAGTTTATGGGAGAAAACTCTAAGAGTTTGATCAGCTTCATACATCTGGGAAAGCCACGTCAGATTGTGTTGTTAACCATAAAGAGAATGCTCTCCTCCTGCTCCAAAACTGGAGCATGAGTAGAGTGCTTGCCAGGTTTACTTTGGCATAAGAAGCACTGGAGGTGGTGGCTGATGCTAAAGGTGTGCTAAGAAAAGCTCCTTTCTGCAGTGTAAGTTTGAGAAAGCTTTGCATACTCATATAATGCATGTAGAGTGCTTGCAAATACTGTTCCTTTAGGTGTTCACCCCTCTTCCCGTTCCCATAGCTGGGCCTAGGAGCAGGCAAGCGATGCTCCTTGCTTGGCCACTGCCGGTGCTTTCTTGCTCTTGTTTTGCTCTCTGGAGATACCACGTGCCTGGCAAACTTTCAAGCTCGGGTGAGCCCGTGCAGGAGGGGTAGGCAGGGCTGACAGCACGTAGCTTTGCTGCTGTCCTTAACTTTCACTTGTCTCCTCTGTGGAAAATAAATAAATAATTGATGTGTGAAGGGGAAAAGCGTGGGAGGAAAAATGTCAGGAAATTCAAAGGTGAAGCTATTTCCTCCCTGAGTAATATATTTTTTTTCTGCATGTTGTTTCTTCTCTTCAAACAATGGGGTGAGTTTGAATCCATTCTTAACTATCAGCCTTGCCATTGTTTATTCATAAATCCTTTCATGTGTGTGACGGACATTAGGAAAAACCCAGCCTTGACTTGGGAGTTCTCTGGGCAGGCTCAGTGCGGTACAGAGCCAGTCCTCATTTGGGGTCCCTGGGTGCCGCTGCATTCATATTAATGAATGTCTGTGGGGTTTAAAGGTCTATGCTGTGAAATTGAATAACGCTGTCAAAGCCTGGCTTTTTAAAAAAGGAAATAAATAGCCCAGATACTCAGAATGAGGATTCCCGATGTTAATTACTTAAGCGTAACGGTGTTTGTTAACTTTGTGTGTGTGTGCGTGCATGCACATACTTGCATTTGGGGGAAGGGGTGTTATGCTGAAACAGGTGAAAGTTAGCTCTGTAGCATAAAACAGGAAGCAGATGGGTACTAATTAAAGCCCTGTTGATGATAAAAAGGTGACTGAGTTTTTGAAGCAGCTGCTTTCCTAATTTTATACATAGTCGGTACGTACTTTATATAAGAGCCAGCCTCCCCGCACTTCATTGTTTTCTTGAAGCCGGAGGAAATGCGTGTGCATGTGCGTGCGTATGGCTATGGCCGAGGGATGGGGCTTGCAGAGTTTGTTGTTTGCTTCCTCCTCTACATTGGAGAACATGGTGTTTTCCAAATGTCTGACAAAGGTGCTAGGCACCTTTTCATCTCCCACCTCTTCTTCTTCTGCCTTTCCACACGCAAGTAGGCACAGTGCTGGTGGGAGTGCCTGCTAGTGGTGGCACTGTGGATGAGGGAGGGCGGCACTCACCTCGTATTGCAGGACCGTGCGTCTCAGCTCACCTAGGAGAGATGCATCTGGGACTGAAAGTTATTTTTTATTGCTTTTTGTTATTGCTCTGCTAGATTTCTGCAAAGTTAGTTGGAGAGTCAACAGCCAAAATACCAGTGAGGGTGTCAACCTCCTGTGTGCATGATCCGTGATCATCATTATGGACTTTAGTCTTTGCGAGTGCTCTTTATACCGCTTTTGCTGCCTTTTATCATGGGGCTTGTAGGATGGATGGACTCATCCTCCAAAAAAAAAAAAAGATATAAGAAAAGATTCAAGCATGTTGTATTGAAATGTAGTTGAAGGAAAAATAGCACCAAAGCAGTACAGATCTTCATATAGTAGAGCTAGATGTTAATTGTGGTATTGTAATGCCCTTAATAGAAAATGAGTCTTGGAATTAGAGAAATAAATGGTAAAGTTTGCCTTGAGTAGCGTAAGTTTTGTCCATAATGAACACCTTAAATCACTGAGACCTGCTTACTGGCAGCTTTTGCCACTGGGAATTGGTGTAGGGGAACTGGTTTCTTTGTTGGGGAAAAAGCCTGTGTTTAGTCCAGGTGTTGGAGATGTAGTCATTCCAGGAAATAAAGTAACCTTGGGGTGGGGCAGGAGGAGGAAGAGGAAAATTTTGATCAGACGTGGGCTTGAGTCTGGTAACTGGCAGGTTCAGCAGATGGCAGCTGAGGTGTGGAGGAGTGCCTTCTGTACGGGGAAACCGTAGTCGCATTGCCTACGTTTCTTCATGGGCAATGCTTGGGAATTGAGATTATGTTCAGCTGGAGCTCACACCAGGATGCTCTCTGGATGGCCATTTGAAGAAGCAGCCTTTCTGTTTTGAAGCTGCTGCTCAGGCTGCAGGTTCCTGATTTCATTTGAATTGACAAAAGCTTAGCTTGTGAGTGGCAACCTCTGCTCCTACCACCCCATAAGCTGGAGTGCTCCTGCCTGGCTTGTGACTGACTTGGAGGAGCTGCAGGACCCAAAGTGTTCAGGGAAGCGTTGCCTGGTTCAGCAGCTGATGTTCTTCCCTCAGCATTGCTGCACGGATGTCAGGCAGAGGAGGTCTTCTGGTGACACGAGAAAGGCCTTCGGTGCCGGGAGACTTTTGCTGGATCAGAAATGTTGACTCCAGCACCTCAGTCACATTTCCAGTTTAAGCTTTTGTAACTCAGCTTGCCTGGGACTCTCCTTGCAGGCTTCTTGGATAATCTTTGCCTCCTGCCGTAGCCTGCTTCACGTAGCTTTGTGCAATTAAACCCTGCAGTGATGTCATGCTGAAGGAAGCAAAGCGCTGCTATCTGCTGCAGCTCGTAGAGCAGCTGTGATGAAACTGTTGTACAACACAAGTCATGTTCTTTAAATCCTTCTCTATTAGTGCTGCTACTGTGGGTTATTCCTCCAATGTCTCTTCATTCCAGTTGAATTACTTCTTTTGCTGCCAGCTTATTTCAAACTGAGGAGAGCAGGAGCAGTTACCTTTCCCACCTTCCTATGCTTCTCCTTCCTGCTGCCCATATCCTCCGCCACGGGGACATTCAAGACCCTGGGTTTGGTGTTCAGGCCAGCATATGGACATAAAACGTATCAATGTCGATCACACCCCAGGTAACTAATGCCATAACTGCCATTAGTTACTTGCCAGAGTGCATTTGAAGCAGTGGAGTGTGAAAAGTCTCTTTAACATATGGTGGTGGTATATTTGTGAAATGGTGGTGGCTGCATCGTTAGTACATGTGGAATGGTAGGGCAAGCAAGGGTGGCAAAAGGTGAAGTTTCTCTGTGACTGTCATATGTAATGTTTATATAAACATCAGAGCGTGTGAGGTGGGGAAGATGACCACAAACTGGCAGAGCTTTCTAACTGGGGCCCTGCTCGTTTGTTGCTTGCACATGAGGGTCCAGCAGGTCCCCTCCTGGGACTCACTCCATAGAAATGATTCCAAGAGCTTCTTGCCTCTGTGGCAGGGATGAGAGGAGGCAGTTTATGTGTCTGCCTCTTTCCTTGTCCCTGTCCCTTGATAACATAGAGGACTGATTTTTGGATGTCCCCTTCTAAACTGCGCACTTCTCTGCTACTGGATTGTTTCCTCCCCTCCTGGCAGCTGAAAGGAGAACCATGGCTCTTCATCAGCCCAGCCTGGCTGCCAAGAAGGGCCTGGGAAACCAGGTCCCAAATCTTACGGATGAATGGTAATGCTGCCTTCTTCCTTGGACAACATGGCTCTCTTCTCGGAGGGTTTGCTTACTCTGAAGTTAGCTGGGCTGGCTGCATTTCTGGCTACGGGCTCAGTGAGTTGAGTTTACCAGGTGCCAGAACCTGGTCCGGGAGGGCTTTCCTTCATGCACACGCTGCACAGTTAGGAGTTGTTCTCTACAGAATTGGTTTCTTAAATGTTCTGCTTTTTATTACCCTTCACTGTTTGTCAAGAAGCTGTTGCTGTCTGAGTGTACTTTGACATTTTACTCACGTTAATCTCCTTTGGGCTTATCCTCTAAATCAGCCTTTTGACAAAGTCTGGGGGCTGGGTTTAATATGAGGTGGTTCTTGCTCTGTTTCTAGAATCAGCAGCTTAAAATCGTCTTATTTTCTTTTGGTGGTACAGGATTACAGGAATGCCAGTGTAGTCATAGAGAGGACATACAACCAAGCCTACCTTCCCTAGCTGCCTTCTGAAGGCTTTTAAAAGCATTTTAGAGGCGTCAGGAGTCTGCTGGGCTTCAAGCTGAAAACAACTACAGTAGAAAGGATATGTGTTTGACCTGATTAAAAAAAAATTATAAGGAGTGACAAAGGTGGGCTGCCTCTGTAACAGTGAAGAGGAGTCAGGCAAGCTGCTAGGCATTAAAAGACTGTGTTGTGCCCTTAACTGTGCCAGGAAGCAAACACATTGTCTCTGCTGCGCTCTGGCAATTTCTTTCTTAAGGTAAAAGGGCCTTGAACCTGCTTTAAACATGTTTCTGTGGTTTTTATTAGCCAACCATACAGTGTAGAAATTGCTGCAGCTGGGGAGTTTGTATGTGTTAGATACTTTTCTACAGTTCTCCTTAGGGGTAAATATACATCTTAATGCTTTGGTTGATCATGCTCATTCTTGAATGTTTTCACATTTCAATATTTAACAAAAAAATGACTGAAATAGTTGAGAATTGCTAAAGATTTCATCCTTTCTGTTTAAAATCTCACTTCATTTTTTTAAAGGTGTAGGGCAAGGAGATTTGTATTTTTGTTGTCAAAATTACTCAGCTGCTACTCTCCTTAGAAGATCCATCAAATGTGTTGAATGTATGTGTGGGAATGTATGTGGGGGATGGCTGTTGTTTTTAAGCAAACTTTGGGCAAGATAACTCTAAGCTTCCTTATCAGATGTCCCAGAGATGCCTGTCTTTGAAGGAAGTAGGCAGCAGTGGAGGAGTGAAGCAGGGGTCCTTGTACAATTGATGGAGGAGGAAAAAGAAGGATTGAGCCCACATCCCGTTTGCCAGTTTCCATTATTTGAGCCTGACGCATATAATGAGTTTTTAAGTGGTAGCTTCTGAACTCAGCTGATGCCTTGAGAATACTAAGCTCAAAGTACCCTTGAGGGTACTAAAGTTTGTAAAAATACTAATTGGCGCCTAGATCAAGATACTAGGTCCAGGTCCTTCACTCACTGCTCCAAACATGAGTTTTAGAAGTACCTTTTTTACAGGGCCTGTCTTAGAAGAAATGTTCTTTCTTTCAGCTCCCTCTCCTTACCAGGTAAATGAGGAACATTTAGTTAAATCGGAGCAGTTGTTAACTGTGCTCTTTTTAAGATATACAAACTTGAGCTTGCAGCAAACAATGACTAGCTTGTCAATGTTGAGGTCAAGACTCTGCTTCTGTTGTTATCTCCTCTGATTTTAGTATTTTTATTTCAGTCGGGGAATAGTGAATGGGGGAAGAGGAAAGGAGGGAGAAGGGGTAGGGTAGATAAGCTTTCCTATTATTATTTAAGGCCACGTACTGTAAAGTGGATACATCCAATATTGCTCAAGTGCAAAAGCACATAAACTGCAATTATTTATGCTTATTCCCAACTTCTACCACTGTTTTTTTGATGCTTCAGACACCAGCTTTGTTAGACAGAGGCTCCAGTACAGTATTGCTTTATTGCTGAGGCTCCTTTGATGTAGCTTTGTCAAGCTGGCATGATTAAATTTAATTTAACATAAAAGTAGAAGATGATGATTCCTGATGTCAAGCCTGGCATATGTACAGCTGGTGGTGGGAGACAAGGAAAAGAAAAATTAGTGGGTTGATGCACACGGTCCTATCTTTAGGAAAGCTATCTTTGCCCCAATTATTATTGTCCAGTTGGCAATAATTTGGCTCAGCCCAATCTCCAGTTGCTGTGCTTCAGGAGCTGATATAGCAACCATGTACATTTACAGTTAGAAAATGTCCACAAGCTCTTCTGATTTACAAGCATGCAGGTCTGCATCTTTCTTGCAACTCTCTTTGTGCTTTTATTTAGTTAAACACTTAAAATTTGGGGATAGGGGAAGGGATTCGATTGTTGCTGGTTTGCCAGAAATATTCTGCAGGTAAGTCAGTAAGTATGTTCCAGCTCCAAAGAATATTTTTTGGATGGCTGTAGTGCACCGAGCTTTGCTTGAGTAGGTTGCAGATGCCTCTGGGAACGGGGAGTTATCTTGCCAAGCACCTTCATTTTTAAGCGTCGGAAGTCTATATTCTCCTAGAAAATGAGATCTTTCAAAGTTCATGTTAGAGTGATCCAAAATAAAGTGGCTTTAGGTGGGGTTATTCTCTCTGCCCATTGAGAACAGAAGAAACTGGTTATCTGAGCCTTTTTGTGTAGAGGACTTTAGGCATTAAAATGATGTTATGCCAAAACTCAAGCTCTTAAATGTTGAAGATATATTTTTCCCAAAGATGGCCAAAGGAAACATGTAGTGAAATAGTAATGTTTCTTTCTAACGGGGCAGAGGCGGAAATCCTGCTGCATGTGAACTGAATGCTTGAAAAATAATGTCCATCTTAACCCTTATAAAAATCCCTGAGAAATTCCTGAAATGTAGTTTCTGCTTTGGAACTGAGATAGTTTTGTATGGATTGATGTGACTTTTGGAACGATATGTCTCTTTTTGGTAATCCAGAGGGCATATGCCTAGGAGTCCCAATGGGTTAGTAGTAAAGTCCAGAGCAGACCGAGACCTGATGAGCAGTGGGAATGGCATGGTGGAGTTCAAAGTCTCTTTTCTAACTCTCTGTGTTAGGGTCGGGATGAACCTAGGCAAACAGTGCCATGCCAGGGCTCTGCCTCTTCCAACTGGGCTGTGTTACCTGCAAAGCCTGTGTCTATGAGCTGACTCTAGAAGAGCTTTGTTGGTTTTCCTGTGATTTTATAAATCAACCTCCAGCAAATACAGTTACTTCGTATTCTGCTCCTTTTATATGTCCTGTTCCCTGCTCCTTTTTGTTTGTGTTTTGTTCTGACTGGGCTTGTGAGCCAAATCATAGCTGTGTTTGCAGGTTAAAAAGCTGTATAAAATTATGGATTATCTTCTTGCTGTTATAAGTCAGCAGTGGACAGGAAGAAAGTTGAAAATACTGAATAGGCAGCGTATTGCTGCGTAGGCATTTAATGTTGTTACAGTGTGATATAAGTTAAAATATTGCTTATTTCCTCCTTGCTGTTCAAAACAACCTGAAGCATGTTATGGCCAGCGTCTAAAGAATAACTGAAAAAGTAAAAACAAACATTTTAACAGAGAAAAGCATGGCCTGCCAAATACTGTGTGTAATTTACGACCATATGAATAATCAACAAACAAAATTCTTGAAAACACCTGACTTTCCAAGGGGAAGACTTTAATTTCTTTTTAAAACAAAATAAAAATACGGAAACATTCCCTGTAATATCTTCAAAACTGAAAATAATCCAAAAATATAAGAGCTGTAAGTGCTGCCATGTCTTTTGGAGTTTGCCAGCAGTTTAATGAATCTGTGGACATAAATCCATAGATGTATCAATGACAAATTATTATAAAACTTTATAAACAAACTTGGCTAGATAAATAATATTGGAAAACAAGCTTCAGTAAACATGCTTGCTTTTTTTTCTGTTTCATCCTTGTTTTTAAAGAGGCCCTTATGTGATCCACAGAATAAATAACTTCCTGTCTTGATAGCTATTGCAAATGACAGCTCCTACTGCTGACATTCCTGCTATTTTTAATCTGATGTAAGTTTGTGTCCTGTGAGCTTTTTTTTTTTTTTTTTTTTTTTTTTTTTGGGACTAGTGCCCCATTCTGACCTAGCAAGCAAATGCTCTCAGAAAAGAGCTTGTGCATCTCCGGGGCTGCGCAGGGGGCTGTGTGTTGCCTCTGTCTCTGAACATCTGCAAGAGGGAAAACTAAACTGCAGTACTTAAGCAAAAACTGTCAAGAGGAGACAAATACTCTGAGCAAGTCCCTGTACAGTGCCTTGAGGTTTTCTTGCTGCAGCCCTTTGAATTGATTAGGACAGTTCAGCTCACTTGTCTCCATTGTGCTTTCACCATAGTGCTTTAGTGCATGGCTGGGGAGAGCTAGAGGAGAGCTCCTTCACCTTCCGCGTCTCCAGGCAAAGGCACGGCAGCAATGAGTGGCCCGTGGCAGCCTTTGT
>VXAA01000726.1:496583-542006 GCA_013399115.1 Anseranas semipalmata
TGTGGTCTGTACAGAGCACCAAATTTGCAGAAACTCTTTGTTTTTGTATCCCATCCTGAAGATTGGTGGTTTCTCCCAGACTTGGCTTGACAGGAGTGTGATGGCAATGTCTTTTCTGGGACACCAACCTTTGCATCTGGGAGTCCACAGTGTGCCCAGAGTCCCCTTGTGTCAGGTTCTGTTGGGGGCAATGGGACTACGAGTGAAATCTTCTCTGAGCAGCCACGATGAGGCCAGTCTCCTTGCATGTATCAAATGGAAAGAAACAGGATGGAGGGGAGGTTGGTTAGACCTAGTTAGCAGGAGAAAAATAGGAAAGACAGCATGCAGAATACCTGACAAAGCTCAGTTTTGCAGAACAATGTCTCACTCTTCTCTCCTAGTTTGTGTCCAGCGTGGTTCTGCACCTCTCTAACAGGTGTGACACCAAGCCACAATCTTGTGCCTTATCTTCCTTTTTGTTGTCCTCATTGTAATATTTTCCTTCTTTTAAAAAGGAAAAGTATATTTGGGTAGTATGATAGATGCTGATCACCAAAGCTCTTGGGCTTACTCTATTAGTTCCATTCTTGTCATTAAAAGACATGTTTTTCTCTTGTCCTTTTTACTCTTCTTGTTTGGGAGGGAGGAAAGCAAGTAAATACAGAGCTGATGGTTTAAGTCACTGCTGCCAGATGACATTCTATGGGAATGTGGACTTGCCAGTATGTAGATTGTAAATAGTCCTTTGATTTAATAAGGGTCTGTGAAGTACAGAGCACAGCCTACAGTAGTGAGGAAATAGGAATGCTTCCAAAACTGGTGTGAGGGAAGAAAATCTCCTTTAGATTTCCCTCCTCTGTGTGCCCAGCTTGCTCTGAGAAACAGTGCTCTGCTTCCCATAGCCTGCTGAAACTTGGGTTGTGAGCGTGTCCACAGGTAACTTGGTTCATTGTTAGTGCTGCCCATTTTGCAAGATTGGGTGATCATGGCTTTATAATGCTGAACAGATGTCATAAAAAACAGCGATGAGTGCCAGCGTTTCTTGAAACTCACAGTCTGGAGAACATCATGGAAAGCAGTATTCAAGAGGAGGATGCTGGCATGAACATTGCAACCACCCGCCATGAGTCCTCGGAGTCCTGAGACCCCCTTGAGAGAATATAAACTGAAAACCCTTTAAGTTTAGACCACACCTTATTTGAAAAAGGGGTGGCCACAGCTGTCCAGACAGTGGAGAGGGGCAATGTACACATGGAATATAGCTCAAGGTTATAATGAAATTGGGTTGATGGCTTTTTGTGGGCATTGCGGTAGTAAATCACGTTATATAAAATCTGCTAGTCTATGGGACCAAGCTTGAACTGGAAAGAGCTCTCCAGAAGAGACTGTGCTGGTGGTCTGGCATGTTTCTGTAGTGGGGAGAAAATGTACCAAGGCAAATTGTGGTCAAAGAAGCTGTGTAGAAACATAATACCTAGTATATGTGCTGCCTCTTGAGGACATATGAAAAGGAGTAATTGGAAATCACTACTTGCTTCTTGCAACTTTGGAAAAAAAGAACAAATACGAAAAATAGAACACAAAGAAAAATGAATGAATATTGACTGCATAAGGCAATATCCTTTATCTACATATTTGGAGATGATGCAGTAGTTGAAAGAGAACTTAAGTCTGATCCTGTTTCAGCTATTTTAATAAAAGCTTATAGATCTATTTTTTCTACTAATATTTTGTTAACAAGAAAACGGTGCTTTATTTTCTTTTTATGTGCAAGATGGATGCAGGGAGAATGGATGAGAGGAAAAATAAATAGTAAAAATGGTGACTTCATACACTGGACTATGCTCATGTGCAAAAGAAACCAAAGGGAAGAGAAATGTCCCTGTCTTCTTCCCTCAGTTTCTCTTGGTTGCTACAGCAACATCAGCAACACTAGGTGAAATCCAGAGGGTTGTTTTCCTAAAAGGACACTGTCCCCTTACAAATGTAAAACATTCAGCATCTTTTCCACTAGGTGTGGTAAAGAATGTCTAAAGATGCACTAAAAGCAAACAAACAAAACAAATCAACTCTATTTTATTTTACTTTTTGTAGTTTTGGGGACTACTTAATTTTGACTTTTTTTTTGGGGGGTGGACTTAAATTTTGACAGCCTATCATTGCACTTCATTTAGCCAAAATACAGATCAAATGCACAGTGAGATGTAGTGTAAGATATTGTTCAGCCTGTAAATGGAAGGCTTTGCCCTTCTTTTTACAAGACTTGCAGTTTCCTTCAGCCAGGGATTTCCTGTGGGGCACAGCTAACCCTGCTGCAAAGGAAGCTTGCTGCTTTCATTGACTCTTTGTTTCTGAAAAACTAGTATTCAGTGACACCCATGTCCGGAGAATTTGGTTTCTTTGCTTGCTCGCTAAAGGAAAAGAAATGCTCCCTCTGCTTTATTGGTACAAGTATGTATGTATTTTTCTTTTTAATCTGCACAAAGTCAACCCAACTTTTTACTTTATTGCAACTGTACATCCCCCTTGGTATATGACTTCTCAAGGTAAGAAATGCAGACAGGCTTGGTGGCTTCATTGCAAAAAACCCAAACACTTCTCTGCTGCCCTTGCCAGATGAGTTTGTGCTTTGTGGGAGTCACGGGCGCGGAGCTGCAGGTTGCGCTTGTCTCCATCCGCAGATCCACAGCTGGAAACTGGTGGCTGCTCCTTCTCTGTCTCCTTAAGAAGAGGTCTGTGGTCAGGCAGTGGGAGTTGTTGCAGGTGAAATGAGTCCTCAAACCTCTCCATTGCTTGTAAATCCATCAATTCATGACAATCATTCTAACCCTCTGGGTTATAGATGGTTTTGTGAAAGCACATGCTCTTAATCCACGAAGATGAAGAGAAGATGTGTGGCTCCCTGGTAAAGCATCCAATTGAAACCAAATATTTAGGGTTAGGTCTGCTTGTGCCTTTACAAAGGCAAGTGGCAAATGACTGCTTTGGTCACTATCCAGGGCTTTTAACATGCAGTTTATGTGAATACTCAGGCAGAGGCTTGGATCTTTCCAATTGTTTAACTTAGCCCATTAAAGCCTTTGATGTAATCTTTTCTTTCTTTCTCTTTCTTTCTTTCTTTCTGTCTTTCTGTCTTTCTGTCTTTCTGTCTTTCTTTCAGTCTTCCTGTCTTTCTTTCAGTCTTCCTGGAACTTCTTTGAATGTCCACAAAGGCCAGTGCAAAACTTGAGCCGCATTTTCGGACTATGGTGTTTCTCACCTCAGTGGTTTACACTGAGACTTTGGCCTATTTCTCACCTTAGTGCTGCTTGTTTGTGAGAACATGTTTCTAGTGCTCCTTATAAGATTATCTGCTGGTCTAATTAGTATTGTTCTGTGTATACACATTTGTACCTCTTCAATAGAGCTAACAAATGTCAATAAAAGACAGCTTAGATTTAAAAAGAGAAAAGGGGGAAGCTTTCTATAAACAGTGCAGTAGTCTTTGTGATGAATTGGGTGTAACCGTGGAGAGTGGCAGAGGTGAAGCAGGCTGTCTGTTAAACAGGAAATGAGTGATTAACATTTTTTGTCCTACCGATCATAATTATTCCCACTGGCTGAAAAAAAATAAACACCCCTCAGTCTCTCATTACTATGGTCACAGAATAAAATTTTAAGTTATTAGTCATTCTGGCATTGTATGGATGAACTGCTACTTTATTACTCCAAATATTTTTATTTATTTTAATAAACTTTGCTTGTAATTGTGATTCGCATTTACCTTACAGTAACCTGTTTGTGCTCTGCATTCAGCAACAGCTTTGCCTCAAACTACTACTCCTGCTGCAGTGCTTGTGTCCCCTATCTAGTTTCATTCGTGGTTGCTGTATGTGAATAATTGTAACGGGGCTACCGATCTGCCACGAATCACAGCGGCCTTCCTCATGGCTTATTGCACTACAGATAATTCTAATCATTTTAATCCCTTTGATGAGTGCGCATTAGAGGCACTGAGTAGTGCTAATCTTGGCTGTGCTGTCATTCTGTGTGGCATCAGGGTATCTGCAGGTCTTCTCTATCTTACCTGTCTTGAGCAAACTAGGCAACTCTTCAAAAGAGACTTTTTTTTTTTTTTTTTTTTTGTACATGTGATAATATTCTGTGGGACTGTTTTGGAAGGTATTAATCATATCCCTGACCTCTGCTGGTTTATTAATTGAACCGTTCATCAACTTTTCTCTTATATCACCTGGGACTGATTTCAAGGCACACAGGTTGTGTATACATCCTCCTCCTTTGCTGCTTTGCATTACTGACGTGATTGCAGCAGAGGCTGGTTCTGAAGGCCAAAGGTCTGAGAAGGCTTTGAGAAGGAGGCAAGGAGGTCCCAGTTATCAAGGCATGCTGACTTCAAAATGTTTTTCTTCAGTGAGACTTCTGTCTTGGCCTCCTTTGTCACTAATGAAGTTAGGAAATGCTTCTTCATCAGAAGCATGTATGCATAAATATATGCATATATATATATTTATGTTCCATATTTGTGGAAAACAGAACTGTCTAGCTACAAACAGGAAGCCTCGTATTTGTCAAACACTTGACTTTTTCTGTCTGTTATAACAGCAGTCTTACAGCTTCAGCTTTGCAATGGCAATATTGGGATTTGTCTAGATCACAAAATACATAGTTACCCCTGCGAGCTTTGAGTTACTTTTTTTTCATCTGATATCTGTATCTTCCCATATTTTCTACACTTCACAACTTTTGTTTTATCCTGATGGCTATTTGCTATTTGCTTTATGTTGCCTTCTTAATGTTGCCTTTCTTTCACCCCTTTCACCCCTAAAATGGATAGTTTTTAGACAAACCTGTTGTCTGTCTTGGCTTCCCAGATGATTTTGCCAGAGATGGAGGAAGTTCCATGTGACAAATCCCTTTTAAATATCTCACAATTTTCATATGCATTTTCATCTGTTGTTTTTCCTAATCAGTGTCACTTACTTTCCTCGGCTTTGAAATGCTAACAAATGTTTATATATTTGGTGTATGCTGTGTTGATATTGTATCATGCCTGTATTGTGGCTATAGCAATAAATGTAGTTGTAATACAGAGGGTACAGGATACAGAAGGGTGGTTGTGAGAAGTTTTGGTTGTGGGTCATCACAACTGGAACAGTCTCCAGGTGTGTGCTTGCCTGGTATGTATACTTCTTATCTTAAGTTTTACATCATTCGTGGGTTTGATACTCATCCTTTCTAAATGCATGTGTAGAGAAGGTAGGCAGGTGTTACCATCTTATTAGAAATGTCCAAACTGCTATTATGAAAAAGTGCTTTAAATGAGTCTGCCTAAAATGAAAATTAAAAACGTATCTGGGAGTAGTGGTTGGGAATTATTCAAATACATGTCAGTAGAGTTGCCAGTTCTGACATGCAAGTATGCATAGCCAAGTCCCTTAAACATCAATGTCTGGAGCTGTGCGGGTATTTGCTGTTACTACATATTATGTTTCAGAGGAGAAAGCTCCAGTGGTTGTGAAATCCCCTCTAGTCCCTGGTGCCACGTGGGGCAATAGGATGCAACCTGGAGGATGGCCAACCCTTCTACAGCTGTGGAGAGGAAGTGCAGTAGAGTATAAATCTGTGGACTTAACTGCAGAAGGAGTGGGACTTAGATTAATGCCAATGAAATACGGGCACAATAGGCCTCTTCTGTCCACGCGTAGTGATCGTATAGTGATAATGTACAGTCTGTCACATTCTTGTACGTTCACGCAGGGAACAAAGGATTGCTGAAATCTCATCAGATGAAACAGTGTGTGAAAGTATCTCCATGTTCGGAGATGATGTTTCATGGGTGGTGTTCTGGGAAAGACTCTCGCTATGCTGCTGTCTGTAATGACAAACACAGAGATACAGTACAAGGTCCCTGTAGGAGGGTTGAAGTGTTTCTGCGCTTTTTCCAGCTGAAACTTCTTAACCATATAACAGCACAGGACAAAAATGAAGTCAAACAAAGCACCCCCCTAAGAACAAAGGACCTAAAAAAGCATGACCTGTTTGGGAGGAAATCCTGCCTTTCCACCTTCATGCAGCTGCAGATGGCAAATTGCCAGCCTCTTCTAAATATGACTGTTTGACCTGAGGGTAAGTGACATGCTTTCTGTCCGTGCTCTTATCAGACTACAGAGGAGGTTTCTGAGCCATAATGAAAGAATGCTGCAATTGGGCAGCAAAGATAGCTATTTCATTAACAGTTGAAGCCTCTGACACTGCAGCCAGATGTGTGGTCATGTTGGTGAACATCGTAGTACCAGAAACCCTCTTGAGAGAGAAGTATGGCTTGAGGCTGCTTTATGAACAAGTGTGCTATTTGTTGACCAAACACTTTTGGGTGTTGAACACTAGCTCTGAGCCAACCCCAGCACCATGTGCAGCATCTGCATCTGAAATTTTCATATCTCGTAGTCATTAGTTAAGACAACCAGGATTGACTTACAACAGACTGTCGTACCTAAAGAAATCCTGTTACATCTGGAGTTATCAATGTTCTCTTTCCTCCTTAGCTTCCTCACCCTGCCCCTGCAAACTTAGCAGGATGGTTGGAAAGCATGGCAAAGCGGGTGCAGACAGCGTAGCTATTCCAAGCAGAATTGCCTATTTTGCCAGGCATGGTGTAACTTAGCCTTGAACAGATGCCACATGGTGCCACTTGCCATGGTTAGCTCCTGCTGCTGTCTGGTTGTTAATGCTGAAGGAACCCCGAGCAGTTCCTGACAGTCCTTTGCATACTTTCCTGGGAGCTTTTTTTATGACTTCTTTTTAGAGTGGCTAAGGCTCCAAGAGGAGGGTGATTTGAACATCTGGAACTGCTGTAGACCAAGACACAGACCTCGAGAGGCAGGTCTGATGTCCTCTGTAACAGCATATGGAAATGCTGGGGTCTTCCCTTCTCTCCTTTTGCTTTGGTGCTCTTTCCACAGACGGACTCTGCTGGTTCTGTATCCTTCTGTAGGATGTCAGTAATGTGGATCACTGACATGTATCAGCCAACAGTGTTCATAGCGTACAACTTTCAACAGTGATGATGTTAATTGATGAGACTATGAACTTCTCTCCTACCAGTCCTCAAGCCTGACTTTCTTACCAGGCATTTTCCTGTTGCAATATTCTCCAACTCTCAGTTAAAATAAAAAATTAATCTCCTGCCACACCTTATTTTCTTTTCTTTTCCTTTTTTTTTTTTTTTTTCTTGATTACAGTTATCTTAGAGGGTCATAGCAAAAGCAGTCTTGAAGTGTCATATTTACTGGCAGTTTGTCTCCACCTTCCAAATCTATTTCAGATTTTGTTTGGAGAGATCTGAGAATTACAGTCAGATACTGTGCCCCAATCTGTATTTGCAGCCATTTCAGCTGATGGTAGTGCGAACTACTAGCAGCATGTGTAGACTGTCCCCTTGAATAAGGCATAGGAAGCAATGGACTGCTGAAGCGTATTCTGAATGAAAAATTGGTAGGCAATCATTCGACTGTTGATTTTAATAGAAATGCTTGACCTGTGTATTATGGATGCAGTATTGCTCTTACCTTACTGGCTCCCACTTTGTTATGGCTGCATCTGCCTCCAGAGGCCAACTCCTGCCTTTGTTGCCAGTTACTGAGGAATATCTTTTCCGAGATGCTGTGGTGTGCTTTATTGCAATACCATCAGCATATGCAGCTTGGTAGCAGGTCTGTGATACAAGATTGTTTTTGTAAAAAATACCAACTGTTGTGTCCATTCCTTGCTCTCCCTTTTTGGTGGCTATCACAGCACTGTGGTTGAACAGGGAGTGATGGAGGCTCAGGATGGGCCCACATGGGCTTTTAGAACACCTGAGTCTCACAGCTCCCTGGATACTCACAGATCCACAGTCTGATCCTGGAGAAGTCTGTAAAGAGCCTGGACTATTGGTAAGGTCTGCAGTAAGGTTACACAGGAGCTCTGCTCTGCTTTCCTATCCCATGCATGCTCCAAGGAATGGGGTGGAAGAAAGATGGCCAGTGTGACTGTATGGGCTGTCTTCAAGTAAAGGCCTACAATGTTGTCAAGTTCAATAAAGCAACTGTGATTTCAGGTGTTTCTCTTTAGTAAGACACCAAAACGCTCCCCCCCCAAAAGAAGAAAAAAAGAATTAGATACCTCTACTTCAATTGTAAACAGGGATATGACTTTTTCAGCAGTTAGTCAGGTTAACCTTAGGTTGCATGTTTTAATATGAGTATCTCTTGAGTTTAAATACAGTACTAGAAATCAGCAGAGCTACTGGCCTCCAGGGATTAAATGTCTCAGACTTTTATTGTTTTAAAATGTAAAGTGGTTTGAGTTTATTTGTTGTTTAGAAGAACAAGCTGGGTGTTCTTGCTGTAGTGTGGTTCGGCTTCAAGAAATGTTGGAAAAGCAGATGAATGATATAAATGTGTAAATTCAAATGAATTATTTTCTTGGCTTCATTAGTTTTATTAGCTGGTACGTGCTCATTACACTACATTTAGCAAATATTGGGTTTGCATATTTTGGCTTTTAATCAGCAGGGAACGATGAGCATATTCATAGCTCCTGGTCCTTCTGCTGAAGTATGACTGAAGTATGAAGTATATGCTGAAGTCTGAAGACCAAACAGGAGCAGAGGCTTCATGAGCTTCATCTCAAACACACAAACTCAGTCCCAGGAAACACCCCACAGGTGGCAGCAGTCCTGCTGGAGTCGTAACATGGGTTTGATAAAATTCCAGCGGGGATGCTTTCAGAATGACCTGGCACGCATTGCCAGTGCATGGAAACCTGGCTGGAGATGCAGCTGGTTGCTTTCTGTATCCTTCAGGTGGGCTTTGAGAGGCTTTGCTTCAAAGTCCTGCCGAAAGCCGTGGTCTGAAGTGCCTTGCAGCATGCTGAGGCAGCGGGGCTGCGGCTGGCGGTGCCGCACCTCCGGCTGCCAAGATCCACTGCTGAAACTATACTTTTTTATCAGGTCATGTTTGCGTCTGGCAAAGATTTGTAGACACAACATCATTAACAGCAGTGCATATTTTCACAAGATTTACCTCTTCAACACTTTTTTCCAAGTTAGTAAATCATAGCTTCTTTAATGTCCTGCTGGCTGCGTGAAAAACAGGAATTTATGTAACAAGCTCTGGGCCGCAAACCTTTTCCTGTTAGGAAAATTTTTTTTTTCATTGTTGGCAGTGTTAGGAGACAGCTCTGTTACTCAAAGAGCGACCTCAGATGTCCTCAGTACAATAATACCAGATTATGATATTTTTGATGACTAAGGAATAGCAGTAATTTCTTAAATATTTAACGCTTCTTTTGCAGAGAAGAGGGAGTTGAGCACTAGCATGGGATTTTCACTGCCTGATGTTTTGCGTGTTTGATATGCTTATTTTGATAGTAAACAGTCAGCCTGAGCCAACTGGGTATGTTTACAAAATACAATAAAAAAATGAACTGGCGCAGGAGGTTTTTTAATCAACAGACATGCAGAACAACTTTCTTGCGACATTGCTAAATCTGGAGTTGTGTCAGCCTTTAATTCAGCTGTGGCCCTACAGTGAAAACAAAGGGCTGGCAGGGCTGGCTCCCAACCCTCCTCGGCCCTTTCAACCTTAGCCACGGGCAGGTCCAGAGATGGATTTGGGGGCTTACTCTCCTGACACACTGCTAACACTGCATTACTATAATGTCAGGTGGTGGGGAAGGCAAGTGCTCACCTTGAGCCCTGCAAGGCACTGAGCATTCACAGGCCTAAAGCTATGCAGAGGCAAGCCCCAGATGATGTTTTTACAGGGCCACACGTGGTGAAAATAAAATTTCAAGGCCTTCCCTAATGCCCTGTCACTAGATAGAAGATGAGATTTTGATTGCAGAGTTACCTGCAGTGAAGAGACACAGTCCTATGGTAACTAGTTAATATCAGAAAGATTGACTTCCTTTCAAAATTAAATGAGGAAATGCTGAAATTGTCGCTGGTGTTGATTTAACTGGAATAATTTGTTAAAGATTGTTCTCTGGATGAGGAGGAGAGATTGGAAAGGCTTCTGAAGTTGGGCAGACATTCTGACTCCCTGCTGTGCTGGTTGAACCACGAGCTGCCATGAGGCTGTCTTCTGCCATCTTGTGCTGTCAAAGAGGTCTTTGTGACCCATTTGGCGTGAAGCTGCGCTCCTGTGGGGATATTCTCAGAGCACTGCTGCCTATAAGATGTTACAGTCCTGTCCAGGGCTTGTTGCTGCCTTCATCTGCTGAAGGTCTCCTCTTTCACCCCAGAGTAAGCATTCCTATTGAGCTCTGCAGATGGTCAGGCCTGCTTTGGCCAATTGGACTTCTACAATCCACAGTGTGTCATGGCTGTGGCAGAGAATTTGAGCCTCTGGTCTCTGATTTGAGGCAGGCCCCATTAGATGATCATTTTTACTTGGCATGGCTCCTTTTTACGGTTGTTGCTGCTTTTCTTCTGTCAGCTGGGTATATTGGGAATGAGGCAAGGTGTGCATATTGGCAGTATCTTTGAGAAACTAGATGTGTGCAGGAGGACAAGTAGAACAGAAAAGGTGAAGGAAGACCTATTTCTGGAGATGCTCCTGTCACGGGTGGCATTATGGGCTTGGGAAATGCAGTAAAAGCAGTAGGAGACCAGAGCAGTGGCAGCCTTGCTGGGCTGGTTCCTCTCTTCCTCTGGTCTGCCTCACAAGGCACACAAAGCTCCATGAGCTGTATCACCCTCTTGGTTTGGTGCTGTAGTGTGGGTCTTGGGGTCAGGCTAAAAACTTGGAGAAGATAGGTTGGAGGAAAACAGTAGGTAAATGGGAAAGACAGTGCAAGGTTTTTGTAGGTCTGACAGCCATTTAAAGTTTTGAGATAATTGGCCTACTGGCCTGCTGGTCAAGATCAGTGTTAATGCTGTCTTCTAGAAACCATCTTTCCATTTTTGGTCCCCCCAATTTTTCTTTAGACACCCTGCTAAAAATGACTGTGAATAGAAGACAACTACTGCATTTCTCTGTCATTTTGGTTTAAATTGCTGATTGACCAATTTCATGTGTTGTTTTGTGGTTCCCTCCTACTGTTCTTCACAAACTACAGTCCTAGCACAGACCAAGGGTCCTTGTGTACACTGTGCTACTGTCCCACTCTCCTACCAACACCTACAGCTGGCAATTTCAACACTCTTTGAACTTGTGGTTTCTTTTTAGTGATTATGTCAAAATTTAGGACTTTTTTCTGTAGATGTGATGTTCCTTGTATGTGCTTAGCAGAAAGTTACATGAGGAAAAATGTTTATTTACAGCTTGGTATTGCAAAGGGTAGAGACTTGTTAACAGGTCAACCTGTGGGTTTAGATTCTTGATTTCTGGATTTTTATTTTTTTTTTCATTTAAGAACAAAACATGAAAAAATGCTGGTGGCTCAGGAGATAATGAAAAGCTTCAGTATCTCCTGGTCAGTCTTGGCACAAGATATCTTGTGCCCTCAGGTATTACAAGAGTCAACGTTGCATGTTAAAATGTTGATTTTGAAAGAGAAAGATGGTTTTAAAACTGAAGTTTTAAATGCAATTTTGTCTGTGCTATTTACATTCCTTTCTCCCTCTCAATTTCTTAGGCAATTTGTGATGTTTATATAAAAAAAATTAGAACTTAATCCTCAACTGATTCTCTATATGTGATTTCTCACTTACCACAAGTAATATAAACCTCACTAATGTTCAGTGGCAATATGCACGGGCTGACATGTTTTCAGGGTTAGAGATGTGCAGGATGAGATCCCATTATAAGGACCATAAAACAGGATCTAGCATTCCTGAACTTTGCATAAAATAATAATAAAAGAAATCCCTAAAAGCAATCAGGTTCAACTCATTAGAATGAAGCTGATAATGAGATCTTCAGTGATTTTCTTGGTCTTCTGATATATTTTGTCTCCTACATGAGGAATCTGTAATTCCTCCTGTATGAAGAATCAACTCCTTCAGTATTTTTACTCAACTTTTCATAATGTCAGATGTGATCTGGCCAAATGGCAAACAGATTAATGTGGCAACTCTCTGCAAGTTTTAGCCACTTCTGAGTGGTGTGGTGATAAAAATATTTCCAGACTGGCATGTTTCCCATTTCATGATTACCCCTATGTTTTCTAATGAAATGAGAGTATGTTTGCAAAAACAGATATAAGCATGCCATAAAATAAGCATCTTTTCCTCATTTGAAAGAATTAAAACCATGTAAGCAAGCGTATTAGCATACTGTGGAAGTCCTGTTCATTACAGCAGGTTTTCTTGTAAAGAAAGATTATGTGAAAGACTTCCCTGAAACATACGTAATTTTGAGCATGTTAAGTATCTCCTTTTGTATAGATGAATGTATACTAGGGACCACAGTTTGGAAAATGGCATTTGGAAATGTAGCTGTATGAAAGGATTCAGTTCTGAAGTCATTTTTTCCTGAAGTGCCTCTTACACATGTAGCATTAGTAGAGGCCTCTCTTTCAACACCCTCAGAAATGCATCCTGTGCTCTTACACGTTATTTTGTTTTTCAGAATTCAATCCGTCACAACCTGTCTCTGCACAGCAAGTTCATCAGAGTGCAGAATGAGGGAACAGGGAAGAGTTCCTGGTGGATGCTCAATCCTGAAGGAGGAAAGAGTGGCAAATCTCCTAGGAGGCGAGCAGCATCCATGGATAACAACAGCAAGTTTGCAAAAAGCAGAGGCAGAGCTGCCAAGAAAAAAGCATCCCTTCAGTCTGGTCAAGAGGGAAACGGCGACAGCCCTGGATCGCAGTTCTCGAAGTGGCCTGCAAGCCCCAGCTCTCACAGTAATGATGACTTTGATAACTGGAGTACATTTCGACCTAGAACTAGCTCTAATGCTAGTACAATTAGTGGAAGACTTTCTCCTATTTTGCCAGAGCAAGATGATCTTGGAGATGGGGATGTGCACTCCATGGTATACCCATCATCAGCCACCAAAATGACTTCTACTCTACCCAGCCTTTCAGAGATGAGTAATTCGGAGAACATGGAAAATCTTTTGGATAACCTTAATCTTTTGTCACCTAATACGTCAATGACTGTGTCAACCCAGTCTTCATCTGCTACCCTGATGCAGCAAACACCAGGTTACTCATTTGCATCCTCGACCACAAGTATAGGTTCACCAAATCCAGACTACAGGAAATTTACCTATGCTCAAGCTAGCATGAACTCTTTGCCCCAAATTCCTATGCAGACTCTTCAAGACAGTAAATCAAGCTATGGATCGATGAGCCAATATAACTGTCCTGCAGGACTTTTGAAGGAGTTACTGACTTCTGATTCTCCTCCGCACAACGATATCTTGGCATCAGTAGACACTGGTGTTTCCCAGGCTGGTGGCAGGGCGCTGGGCCAAGGTGTGCTGATGGTCACTAACTCGGTGATGCCAACTTATGGCAGTCAGCCGCCCCACAACAAAATGATGAACCCTAATGCCCGCCCTCACCAAGGACATAACCAGCCAACACCTGCAGTTAATGGTCGTGCCTTGTCACACACAGTGAACCCCATGTCACATACTTCAGGTCTAAATCGCTTGTCGACAGTGAAGACTTCGTTACAAGTGCCTATGAGTCACCCAATGCAGATGAATGCTATGAACCCATATGCCCCTGTTAACAGTTGCAACGGCTATGGAAGGGTGGGAATCGTTTCCCTCCACCAGGAGAAGCTTCCCAGTGACTTAGATGACATGTTAATTGAACGGTTGGACTGTGACATGGAGTCCATTATTCGTAATGACCTTATGGATGGAGAAACGTTAGATTTTAACTTTGACAGTGTATTGCCTAACCAAAGTTTTCAGCACAGCGTAAAGACAACCACACACAGTTGGGTGTCAGGCTAGGATGTAGTAGGAGGTAAGCTGTGCTTTTTATAATAAATCTGAAAAAACAGCTTAAAGGGAAAAGAGATGTCAAATGCTTAAAATCTGGGTGATCGCCCATGTTGGCATGTGAAATGCCTCTGTTACAGTCAGTGATTTTCCAGTCCTTTATTAGTTTGTAAATCAGGTTTGCACTAGTGCATTAGGATTGCCATGTAGCGACTTCTGTTACTTCATGTGGAGCAGTAATGTTTTGCCATTAATATTTTAAACCAAAAACTTTCTGGTAACTAACAATTAATGAAAACATTTTTTCCCCATTTAAGTTATTTTAAAGCTAGTTTGAGCATATTTTAATAGACTTAATCTTTTGGTGTGAATGTTAATTTTTTGTTGTTGTTGTTGTTTTTTTTCCTAGGCTACAGTTAAATTCTCCAGACTTGTCTGACAGCAGGAACTGAGAAAAGCAGTACAAAGATGTCCTTCACCTTCCTTTTTAATTTTCTTGACAAAGCTGTGCACATGCACTAGCTCTTTTTTGTGTCTTTTTTTTTTTCTTTTTTTTCTTCCTTTCGTCAGAGTTGGCAGCAGACAGAGTATTTTCCTGTACAGGATGTTTGCCCAAGGTTTGCAGGTTATGTGCTGCTGTAGATAAGAACTGTGCCATTGGAAATTTCATTACTCTGAAGTGCCAAATTCACTACACCATATAATCACAGCAAAGACTCTTACTTACATCATGTTGTGCTTTCGGTTTTGTACAGTATGATCTGTAGAAGAAGAATTGTTTTTTAAGACTATCTGTTTTGGTCCAAGAAAAGTTTATAAACTTTTGTAAGAATACTGTGATGATCTCATGCCCTAAGTAAGTTTAACCTTCATTGATGTTACCTGTGTTCTGATGAATTGAGATAACTGTGGACTTGCCTTGCAGCAGTACGAACTGCTTTATTTTACTTAAAATTGCCACACATTTCATATGGGAACAGAATACCTGTTAATATGATCCTAATAAACTCACTGACTATTCAAAACAAACAGTAGGTTAAATGCCATTTGATAAGTTACCTGTATTCATGTAAATTTATGCAAGAATATATCTGGATTTCATTGTCAGACTAATGACTTTGTTGTTGGACTTAAGATAATTTTTGGAATACTTTCCAAGCTATTTTTCTTATAATTAAAATCTACTTTTGTTACATAGGCAACTTAAAAAAAATAATTCTGAGATCTGGCAGCATTCATAACCTCTTCATTTTGTACAGTATTTTAACTGGATTAAGTACATGTTTTTATAAATTTCCCTAGCACTTGGGAGTGCTAATAAAGGAAAAGCTTAATAAGTATCTTGAATACAAAACATTTCTGTCCCTTTTTTGTTGTGTGATGTATAAATATAGACAATTTATGTTTAGGAACTATTTAATCGTTTTATATATACATTTTTAGAAATGTCATCTGCTTCTACTATCATTTTAACTCTGACTACCACAAAGTGTTAAGTATTCATTGTTAGATGCTTGTACAATGCTTCTCATTTATATTTATTTCATGGAGGTCTCATAATGTTTGTACACTCAAGAGCAGGACCATTTGGAGAAAATTCATAATTTTAGTAAAATTAATGACAAAATTGTAATTTTTATTAATTAGCATTAGTTTTAGGGTCTGTCAGTGTTTCTGTTGACATGCAGTATGTTTAAGGCAGCAAAAATACTACTTTTTAATGGAAGGCTAAAATTTGTGTGACTCCCTATTACAGGACAAAACATTACTTTTTTTTTTTTTTTTTTGAGTAAGAAAGAAAAAGTAAGTGGGAAAGTTATACAAATACAAGAACTTTAGAGAGAGCATTAATGGTAGAGGCCTTGTTCCTGTGGAAACACTTGCTCTCTTTGAGTAGGCACATTGACCTGAGTATTTTCAGGCTTGGGTCTTTGATAAGTGATTTCTGACTTTTTTTTGCAATTAAATCATGCAGTTTTCAAGGATGTGTGGAGTATGAGCCTCACCTGTCTTTCCAGTGGTTGCTACACGTCATCTGTATTACAGAAATCTTTGGAGCTGACGGGATGAACAGTTTTTGTGCTAGGGCTGGCTGTTGTGAAAAAGGGGAGAAAAAAATATTTTCACTGATTTTTATTTTGTCTATGTAGCCCACAACTGGAAAATGTTCCAACTGAAACTCTTCTTCCCTGTAGTGATGGAGTATGGTGGAGAAAGAAACAGGATGTGCCAAGAAAATGAAGTTTAGTAACAAGCCATATATTTAATGGTCCTGTTATGACTTTCCTAAGACTCTGCAATGTATCTATTAATGTGCTAGCATTTAGGTCCCTGTTGGGCTTAAATCACTATTAATTACAGCTGATCCGACTTTTTGGACATCTTATTACAGTTGTCAGCAGTTCCAGAGGTTGATGTTAAGCTGTCCTGTGATATGGGATCCTCCCCCACTGTGACAGTGGTCTTTGAACTTCTGTTGAGCAAAAGAAATGTTCGTAGTGCCGAAGCCTCAATGAAGCAGACTGCTTTTACAGCAAATATCTCTAATGGCATCTTTACCATAAACTTCATAGTCTCTGAGACTTGATGGTAAATCGTGGCAATGGGACAAGCGGAGGGCTCATATAGGTTTCTGAAGACCCTTCTTTCTGCTGCATGTGCAAAAATGTTTGCTCCCAAATAGGCACTGATATACACAGGCCAACGTAATAACAAAATTCACCTTTGTGTGCAAAGAATGCAGTACTTAATGCTAAAACTCCATGGGGTTGCAGCTGAACATGCTACATTTAACAATATACCTCCTGTTTATTATTTACTGCTACTGTATAAATTCCTGTATACAGATATTTTCTTCATTTCCTTTTAGAACTATCAGTAACATAAATGTAGCCGTTCCTGAGTTACAACAGTCTGTAGGAAGCCCCTTTTAATTACTGAGAGAAAACAGTTGTAGATAATCAGAGGTTTTGGGTTGTGGTCAAATTTATTTTCTTTTGTGTGATGCCATTCTAATATTTTGCAATTGTAATTCTGAAATACTGTGAAGTCTAATGAAGGGCATATTGTCTGCCTTGAAAACAAACATTATGTGACCTCTAGTAATAAATCCTTTTTCAGTAAAAGTACCAAGTTTCTGGAGTAACTTAGTTTGTCAGAATTGTTGTAAATGATTGGTTTGTGAATTGTGCGGATGATCTTACCTATGCAGCCTTGTTTTTGACTTTTCTCTGGTTTGTACTGTTATTAAAAGTTTATTGTATTATAGAGCTGTTCAGATATTTTAAATATAAAGTTGTATTGTTTCCATAATATAGCTATATGATATATGTTTAGGTAGTAGATGCATTAATTGGAAAGCTCTGCTTTGATAAACTGACAATTTGCCTACACGTATAAGCAAAAGTCATATTGCTTATTATTGGCTTAAGTCAACAGAGCATCCCTAAGAAGAGAAGATAAAATTGGACCAATTATAAAACAGTATAAAATTTGCACTTGTTAAACCACTGGATGTATGTTAGTACTTTTTTATTTTTTTACTGATTTGAAATTCCTATTTTCATTATGAAATTGCTAGGATCCTTAATTTATGACTGATTTTAAATAAGGTATTCTCATTATTATTATTTTTTTGGTAATCATAATGTAAAATGCAGCATGGTTTATGCAAACAAAAAGCAAATTACTTGGCATTAAAACTGGCCTCCTTTTTGAGGGTGTTCCACAAACCAGCAATATCGTGAGAGATTGGCATGTACATACTGCTAGCTCTACTTGCGAGTGGTGTGACAGCTCTTCAACGCTTCACTGCTCTGACTTAGTCACATTGCAGAATTAAAATTCATACGTGGATATTTTCAGAAAAGTGCCTGATGTACTTTTACAGACACACGAGAACAATCCCTGACAGTTTGTTGTATAAAGCCATAAATGTATATAAATTATGTTTAAAAGGTTTTGTGTCCTTTCTTGTATACGGAGAATGAGATTTGTACCAGGATTCTACTTGTGATTAGTAATCCTTCTGCTCAGATGTTGTTGTAATCACTTTCCTTACCACGTAATCTTTTTAATGATGATGATCCCATTTGGACAATCCTGATGGCATTAGCAATTTTATACGGAAAAATACCTCATGGTACCAAGTCTTGTCTGGCAAGATGATACCATATTAGCAAGCAAACACTAACTGCAGAATAGTTAAACAATTTTTCCATTACTTGGTATAAAGGAATTTGTCTTGGAATTGCTTCTGGAATCGGAAGTGTCGCAGGTACAGGAACCTAATAGGGCTGTGTTACAAGTGTTTTATCACAACATAGAGTGCTAAAAGTAACTTGTTTACAAGTCTTTGAGACTAAACGCAAGAAGAATCCATGCCTGACTCTTAGAGCTCATGAGAGATTTTGTGTAGAGGCACTTTGTTACTGGAAGCTGCGTTACACAGCCTCAGACCTTGTTGCCAGTGCTTCAACAAGCCTAGTTCAGAGAAAATTACAAAAAAAAGTCCTGAAATCCTTTCAGAATGGGTATTTGTAAGTATAAGCTCTTAATAAAATTGCTATGACATGAGATGGTAATTAGTGTATCAGAATGTTATGTAATGCATTGTTAAAGAAAAAAAAAGAAGGGGGGGACGGTAACATCCATCAAACCGCAGGGAAGAATTAGTCTTTTAGTCCAAATTACATGTTAGATTCTAATGCTATTAAATGTGGGAGGGACCCGGCTCTGGAGAGACATTTTTCTCTTCCCGCTGTTCCCCCTGTTAAAATGAGATGCTTCACAAAGGTCTCTTGGCCCTCTTTTCCCTCGTTTTCACCTCTTTCACCTTCCTTCCCAAATTGCGTGCTTTCCCTAGAAGTAAGAGTTTCTCTGCCGAACATTTGCGCTATGTAGGCCAACCTGCGCGCTGCTGCTCCTTTTGCAGCCATGCTTTACGCTGCGGCAGCAGGAGAGAGCAGGAACGTCTAATTTTTTTTTTTTTTTTTAATTTAGATTGTGTTTCAAAACAGAGCTGGAAGAAAGGAGGAGAGGCTGCCAAAACAGACAGCCAATAACACCCACGCCACAATAGTCTTGTGAGGCCCAGATCCCGGCTTGCCTGCAGGTGGGGAGGGAGAGGGGTGGTGGAGAGCAGGCTTCGAATGAATTGCTGGCAAAAATGCCAGTTTGATCTTAAAGTGAGCAGAGGTAGACCTGAAGAGAGTGAAAGAATGCAAGACTATCATTGCACATAAACCCAGGAAGACCTAAAGATATGTTAAAAATAATTTTCCCTTGTACTTTACATCTGTATTTTAGCTTTGCCCCTTTTTGTTCAGGATACGTTCTGGAGGGGTTTTTGCATAGAGGAAAAACAAGAAACTGAGGGGATCTTCACTAATGTTTTGAAAAGCCTCACTTCTGGAACGGGTGGATAGTTAAGATCCAAAGATACTCTGTCTGGGTGTTTGCGAAGCCGCTGTTGGAAAGGATGTGCATCTAATTGGTACATGAGTAGTTACTGCTGTTGGGAGAGATAGTCAAAGCTTGTCTCTTGGGAAGGGACTGGCTAGCAATTTATGCCAATCTGGCAACGAGGGAGTTGAATCTGCTGATCAAGCATAGAAACCTCAAAGCATCCTTGTGCTCTGAGTCAGTTCTGCATCAATGTAATAAACATGTTTTTGTGCAGAAACATCAGCTATTATGTCATGTCAATTGATAATCCAATTAAAAGTACAAATAGCCTTAGATGTTGCAGCCACTTATCATGCAGCTGGTGTGCAAAGATGGGTTTTGTGAAGACCCTGAGAAGGAAAAACTTGCACTGAGCAGTGCCTGTGGTCATGACCACTGCTGGAATTGCATGCAAATCCCTGTTCATTACCTGCTGATGTTTTGCCTGGGGTAATGTTCTGGCATGTGCCAAAATGATAGCTGAAATGAGGAGGCAGGGGCAGCACCCCATCTTATTTTATTTTATGTTTTCTGCTTGCTGTTGGAGCCTGGGGCATTCAGAAATTTTGCATGTGTTTTTTTTGCGAGTAAACTTCTTGCGTGGGTGTTTATCACTGAGATGGTGGGAAAAGGGACGAGGGCTTTGTGCAGTAAATCTGGAGGAGCACTGCAGGAAGCTTCTGATGGGCATAGGGCTGTGGAATGAAGAATCAGACAAAGAACCTGTTCATTACCTGGAGCCTCAACATTTTGCATCCTTGCTGTGTGCTCATCTATAGCTGCTCTTTCCATCCTTAAATGCAGAGGTCTTTCCAAACAGTTGTATTTCTTTCTCAGTGCCCTAGAGTGATGTTACCTGAACAGGCAACTGCACAGAGCATGCACAAGAGCTTTGCTGCATTCCCGGGGAACTGTGGAGGTTGGCAGGGATGTATAAATTGCTTATGAAATATTCAATTGCCTTCAATTTTGCTGAAGCCAGAGGACTGCAGCTCAACATGAAAAAAAAACCATTACAGAACTGCATGTATATGAATTGCAAAGGAGTGGGGGATGAGAATTTTTGCAAGTATTCTAAGCTCTTTCCTGGCTGATGGAACAGGGAAAGTGATTGTTTCGAAGGGTAGAGGAGGCTGGATTTCTCTGGGGTGAAGTGCTCAACCTAACAGGAAAAGAGCTTCCTTTCTGTTGGATTTTGAAGTTGTGTCCAATAGCAGCCACAGACTGCACAATGTCCGGGGCCAATTTGTTGCTTGGGACTTTTTGACCAGGTGAAAACAAATGAGCGGTGAAACCCTCTGAGAGCTGGAGTCTCATTTCAGGAGTCCAAATAAGTTACCACTTCCTGCTCCTCCCTTTCTTCCCCCTTCACCCCATCAAGTTAGAGCACTTGAGAGGAGTGTTTTTTTTTTTTTTTTTTTCCCTTCCTGCCCCTGCTCACAGCAGTTCAGCTATGCAAGACCTTGTGCCCTTCTTTCAGCCCCAGCCGTGATGGCTGGCCTGCAATAAGGAAGTTCTGCGCCCTCTTCTCCTCCTTCAACCCCCTCAACAGAGCTATCAAATTAACAGCCAAATGAGTCCCAAAGCCAAAGTCAATTCACTCCACAGGTGACTCCAGGAGCCCTTTGAGGTGGGACATCTTGTCTGTCTCTGTTTTTTCTGCTGGGAGCAGGTTCTAAATTGAAATTAGGCTGGGGGTGGCTGGGGAAGTCCTGGGGGAAGGAGCTTGTCTTGGGTTTAGGCAGCCCTCCACCACTGGCCCTCTCCCACGCTGCCTCAGTGTGCTTTAACCCCTGCACTAAGCCTTGGTCTGCACGGCAGGGCTTTCACTGGAGGCCTTTCAAAGCAGGGTTTCTGCAGGCCGGATGTCTCATTCAGCCACAGACAGATTGCTGGTGTAAGTCCATGTGTCTGGAAGTTTATTTTTGGTGTAAAATAAGTATGGCCCCCCTGACCACAGACTTCTTGAGCAGTTGTCTTCATCACAGCGGTCCTGTTGTGGTAGGTATAGCAAACCAAATGCCTGCTGGTGGCCAAGCAGAATGACAGGTGAATGAGGCTTATATTCACCCCTCAAATAATATTAAATAATAATATTGAATATAATAATATTCAATATGCTGGACTCCAATATAACTTCTGTGAGAGCCGTTGCTTAGATAGGACTGAGTGCCAGATAAATAAAGTAAAAAAATGGCGATGCCAATCTTTGCAAGGGGTCCTAGCATGATCAGAGGAGCTGAGTTTGGCTTCCATGCAGGGTAACTTCACAGAAGATGTAACACAGAGTCTGTGTAACCTGTGTGGTTTTCCAGTGGCTTCAAGAATTTTCCTCAGTGAAGTTCCTGAGGGAACTGGGATGTCATGGAGGTCCTCCCAGCACCTACAACTGCTTTAGGGGGTTGGCCATCCGAGTGCAAATAGTACTTGGCTTTTCCAAACAAGGGAAGCTACCACTGCCTTCCTTCAAGGATCTGTGCTGTTCAATGAGTTTGAAAAATGAACAGCAGTAGTGTTCGATGACCTAAGTTGCTGAGCACACTATCATACAGGATAGTGAAATGTCAGGCTGTGCCAAGAGTTGTGGAAGGGTTCCAGGATATTCTGTGACTAGGTGATAAAATGGCAGATATGATTAAGTGTTGAGAAATGTGAAATAATGCTCAGGGGAGGAGGGAAAAGTGAGCCTAGCACATAAGGATGCTTAATGAACCCCAGATGAGCTGCTACTACCATGAGAAAAATCTTAGAGTCATTGGAAAGGTGTCTTGCAAGTCTCAACTCACTGTTAGCTGTGGAAAAAAAGAAATAACAGAGTGTGGGACAAGAATGGAAAACCTCTGTTGTGCTACTTTTTGCACGCAAAATGCACCTGTATCATAAATACTGCATTCTGTTTGGTTTTCAAAGAGGGTATCGTGCAGCTCTGAAGAGTCAGGAGCAGAGACTAAATAGAAAAAAGAAAGAGTGAGGGTGAGTACAGGCAAGTGAGGCCGTAGAGATTTGTAAAATTGTGGATGCTGGGGAGAAGGTGAATAGAAAAATGATTAATCAGTATTTCTCAGGACACAAACGGAGGCACCCAATGAAATGATCAGGCAATGGGTTTAAAACAAACAAAAGGAAGTACTTTTTCACACAGTACATAATTATATTTTGTAACTCATTGCCACGGGATGTTGTGGAGGCCAAAAGTATAAAAGGATTCAAAAAAAGATTATATGAATTAATAGAAGATAGGTCCATCAATGGCTATTAAACACAATGGTCCGGATGCGGCCTCTAGCTCAGGAAGTCTCTAAATGGCCAGTTTCTGGAAGCTTGGAGCATGTACCAGGGAAGGGATTACTCAGTCCATGGCCAGTTGCTCACTCTCTTTTCACCTACGCATCTGCTGCTGGCCACTATCAGGGACAGGATATTGGTGTAAGCGGATCTTTGATCTGACCTATGTTGTCTTCACCGTGCTGGCAATAAGTACAGCCAGAAACAGCTGCCCAACACCCTTCTGTGAGGAGGTTTCAGACATCCACGTGGACCTTCTCAGGTCTCTGGCAGTGGTCGTGGACTGGCTGTCTCTGCATTGGGAGACTTACTTGATAGCTTTCATGGAAAGGCATCAACTGAGATTACGTTCTCACCCTACCAAGCTACAATGTAACAAATGCAAATTACCCAGATAGATTTATAAGATTTTAAGGTAGAAAAAAAGTGCACAAGGAAGAGAGAGGATTAGGGATAAACAAAATCTGCATTCTTCCCAAGCAGTGCTATAGAGGTTGTGCTCAGGGCAAGGATAAAATTCTGTGTTACAGATCCTAGCCTCTCCCCGACACTGATGACTAAAGCACTACTTTTTTTGCTTTTGTAGGTATGTGAGGGGTTAAAGTCATTCACCTGGGCACATGAAAGCCTTTCAGAGATAGTCAACAGTGATATTGGACAATGAGCCTAGAAGAACCGGTCTAGAAGTAATGGTGTGTCAGTGGTAGCAGCTTCTCCAGTGCTGACAGCTGAGGTCAGCCAGAAGAGAAATGTGAGAAATATGCAGTTTTATCTCCTTCTAAATATTTTAATGATGTAGAATGGAGTTCTCCTGGAGGAGAGAACATTATTTCCTTGCCGAATCCATAACGTGAACTCTTTCCTTTGCGTGTTAACAGAATGACACCAGGCTTGTTAACTCACTGCAACTGTTTAAGAAATGCTGACCTAAAGATGCAAGGAGCGAATAAGGCTTGTTATCCTGCCTGTAGCTGAGACAGTCCATTATAGGACTTCATGTGAAGAGATTCTGAGTAGACGTCGCAACTGAGTCTTGAATGCCAGCAGCTATAAATACTGGGTGAGAGTGAATTTATGCTGTAGCTCACCAGCCAACATGCAGGAAATCACAGACTTCACTCAAGTGTTGAAAATATAATGCTAATGGACTGCCATATGCATTGCAAACTTAGCTTGCTTTCCTCAGATCTGTGTCCAAACCTGCTTCCTCTGTGAAGCTTTGAAATGTGAAGTCTGATCAATGCTGACTCTTCTCAAAACATTCAAAAAGAATTTTTAAGAAAGCTGTCACCTCTGTATGTTCCCCTTCAAGAGCAAGTGGTTATTTTCTCTAAATTTCCACCATTAAAAGAAAATGTAGTTATCTAAAACTCCATAAGTGCAAGCTGTAGGTTGTTTAAATTGACTTAATGTTTGGCACCTCAGCTGACTGAAACCTGGACTTTTTAATGTATTTCAAATTGAATAACAGAGAACCATGCAATTTATAAAGCACTACTTAGGCTTTATTATCAAGCAGATCCCTTCGCTCTTCTGTCTTTTTTTAACCCACCTTCTTGGCGGTAGGTTTGGCAATGCCTTCATGATCCCCAAAACATGTGCAATATCACAGACTGGGCATCCAGAGCTGCTTCCTATTTATATTACCATCAATTAGCAACTCCTCTTTTACTTGCTTTTATTAGCAGTGTTCACAAAATATGAAGCACTTTCCAAACATGATAAAAATATTCCTGTTCTGAAAAAGCTTGCAACTGACAACTTGTAGTAAGTAATGGGTTTTGTATGACTGGTCTTGAGGGTTGCTGTGTCTCTCCTCAAAGTTGTCTGGTTTGTCCTGAACCCTGTTTCATCTGTATTAGCCATTAGAAATGTTAAGATGTGTTGAGGTCATTGTGAGAGCTTCAGGAAGCTCTCTGCCACCCACTCAAGAAGCTGTGCAGATACTCTGAGGCTATTCCAAATGCAAAGTGAAAAATTTGAGCTTACTCCCACCAAATAACCTTAATGTGGAGGTGGTTTATATCAATTNTTGTGTGGTGGTATTCAGACAGTCATTTACTGTGGCTCTGTGGAGAAATGGTAACTTCTATCAAGCAGAATTATGACTTCTTGCAAGTGCCTCTGGCCCTGTAAAGGGAACTGGTAACTTAGCTGAGCGTGACAGCCCCCTTATTCACCATGTTTCTGTGTGTCTTCACAATTTGACTGAGGAAGGCCTCATAATTCTCCAATGTAAGAGACATTCACATACCAACCTTACAGTTGCGTTTTGCGCATTAGTTAACTGAGTGATGATACGAAGCTGTTTCTGGCAGCCAAGGAGATGAAATCCAGCTGGCAGACCTGCTGGCGCGGGGTCTCCATCAGGCAGCCTGGCTCTCTCTTTGTCTCTGGTGCTGCCGTGCTAATTGCTGGAATGTGACCCCTACCCACGGGCGAGGGGAGAGCACAAACCCTGGCAAATGAGGGCTTGCCCAGCTCACTGCCAAAGCTTTGGCCACTGCCAGCTCAAAGGGCTGCTCCACTTCGGTAAGCCGCTCCTCAAACGCAAGTGCTCAGGAGCTGACCTGCGACAGCCCCGAGCCCTCCCTGCTGCCTCCTGCATGAAGGGAGTGGTCCTTGCAGGGCACGATGGCCTTGATTTTCTTTTTTCTTTTTAAAGATTCAACTTACCCAGTTGGAAAACACTCATTGGAGGCTGTAGGTTGGATGGTCTCTGATCCTGCGTGTTCAGGTTTTGGAGGTGCAGATATAATAAATCATGCTCAGCAGCTGTGAGAGCAGCCTGTAACTTCAGTTTCCAGTGCCACTGAAGTTACAGGCTGCTCTGGAAACAGTGGGAATATTGCAGCTGTATTTACTTGGGGTGCTCTCTGTCTGTTGAAAAAATGACCCACTTCTCCAGGCGACTCTCATTTTTTAAGTCTGTTTTAAAACTCTACAAGTGTTATTTTTAAGTTCAAGATGCATTTACCATGTTTTACAATTATTTGCGTATTGCTCAGGTGAGAATGGATTCTGATATATTGATAGGAACAGGTTTAATGAGAAAGCAGGGGATTTTTGACTTCTTTTTCTCAAGACAAGACAAAAGCATGTCTCTCTGATCAGTGAATTTAAATAAACAAAAAAACCAACAACTGTATTACTTCATGCTCTTTTGGTTTACAGGCAATTCTGAAACACACTTTAGCTATGTATTGGAACAAGACACATCTTAGTTATTAGGTATATGGAGAGAAATAGTCGACTTACTTTTAGTGTGGCACAATCAGAAAGAAATCCATCAATAATGTGGAGTGCAGATATGAACATAGTCCTTGACAAATGATGGAAGTCAAGGGCTGCTAGGCTTTTGGACATCTGGTTTTATCCAGGTTCCTATGATGCTTCTCTCTTTGGAGACTTTTATATCGCTACTTTTCAACACTGTATATGGCAGAATGGGGCCCCACTGGGGTGCGTGTTGGAAAAACCTACTCCAGGAAATCATCTCTGATTTGCAGCCTTTATGGTTTTTGTTTCAAAAAGGGAAACTGGGTGGGAAAAAGGAAAGCAAATAAATGGACTGAGTAGCCTGCTGTCAACCAGTGTTATGATCCAAATCTTTTTTATTTTTATTTGATATGTGTAGCAAAAGAGACGCTAAGGGGAAGGAAGACTGTAAGGACGTGAGCTGCAGAAAGGAATGGAGATAAATGAAATGGGGTTAGGAAGGAGCCGTCTTGGAGGGAAAAGGCTAGAGCAAGCTGCTGGTCAGTGCAGAACAGAGAGAGCTGAGAAGAGATACCAGACGTTCAAACCAGTGGCTGGGCAAGATGTTCCTGCTCTGAGAGCTACTGTGGCACAGAAAGCCAGCAAAAATTTCTGAGGCAGCATGATCTCAAACACATGTTCAGGCAAAGCAGCTTCTGAGGCAGTAGCTCCCATGTGGTGGTGTACAAAATTAATGCCAAAGCTGATAATGCACCCAAAGCAATGAGCTTGATAAAGGTATTCATAGCTGTATGTGTGACTCTATAATATTAATGTGTATTAACAGTCCTGTATAAAATGAATAGCCTAGACTAAATAAGGAGAGTGTTTGTCCACTAATCTACTGGGAAACAAGGAATCCCAGCTCCTGGAAGAGTCCTTAATAGTATTTGAGTGGTTAATCGGGTGTGAACCTTTCTGATCAGGTGTGCACCAGGCAAGTGAACACATTTTCAGTTGCTGGAAGAGCCTGACACCGGGTAGAGACATTCTCAGTGTGCGAGTGGTACTAGTGGAATCGAAACAAGGCGAGGGGCAATGGGAATGGAGATTATTCAGAACTGAAAGCAGTATTTGTAAGGCAAAATATTTCCTGAATCCCCAGGTCCACAGGCTAAAATATATCTTGGGTTTAGTATACAAGACATCCGATCTGATCTCAGATTTTGCTAAATACATTTTCGCTTGCTATATCAACTTCTAATCTATCACCTATCTGCTCACAGGAGCAGAGACAAGCAGATGAATTTGTGGTGGCTAGGGAGACAGTCTCAAGAAAATGGTGGATGTGGGCATGCCTCAAAGACCTTCTGTCCAGGCTGTGCTGAGGTAGCCAGGCAGCACCAGGCAGCACCAGGCAGGTGCTGAGACCTACACCAGTGACTGTGCTTGTGAACATAAGTGACAAAGAGCACTGGCCAAACAAGGAAGCTTTCACTCTTCTGAGAGCCCCTAAGGACCATGGTTTAAATATTACTTCACCCATGCCCTCCACATTTTTTCCTCTGCAAAGTCAGGTCCATTTGATTAAGAGTACTCCAACCAGTGCTTCTGGTGTAGAGGCTTTGGAGTAATTCGTTCTTTTTTGCCTTTTACCAACCTATTTCAGTTGAGAGTGAGATGGCTGGAAGCTAAACAAACGCTGAATCCGAGCCGTTAAAACTGGAACACATTTGTGGATTTAGCAACTTAAATTTTGCAAGAAATTTCTTTCTGATTTGGGGTCTAAACTTACTCTGGGCATAGGAACTCTCCAGTGCGTGTTCTTCCAATGCTGTTTTGAGAAGTTCAGCCCTGTTTATGGGGCCGGCCATCACATTGCCATTTGTTTGAGAGAATTCGTAACAATTGACATGCCCTCACCACCCACCATATGAGGCCACCATATGAGGTTCACAGTTTAACCCCCTAGAGAAATTAGTAGAAACAAAGACATGTAAACTTTGCCATGTAGAAGGATTTCTAGGAGGCACTTTACTTTCAGAGATGGATGAAGCCATGCAAAATAAGACTATCTGTGTGTAGTCCAGATTTACCCCCAGCTCCTCATAATTCTTTCGGAGATAAAAGCCTGTTTGGAAGAAAAGACTAATGCTTTTTCCTCCTCTTATTCCTTCTCCAGCACATCTTTAGTCTGTGCAGTGTTGTTACTTTTTGGAGCCTGGTGTTGGTGTGCAGTGGATTTCACTTTCAGAGAGTTCAGCTTCTCTGTGCAATGGTCAAGTGCTCCACAACCAGAAAGCTGCTGTTTCCAGTCTAATGACCTGTTCAAACATGACTTTGTGATAAGGCATGAGCATGCCCATAGCACATGATACTTGGAATAGGTCACTGTTGGGATATTTTTCTGTGCTTTTATTAAACTGGCTGATGTCCTCAGTTTGAACTGTCTGGTTCTAGCAATAAAACTCAGCAGCTGTGAAGTCTATCAGGTGCTGAGGGACCTTTGGGCATAGGTTAAGCCCAATGTCTTTAGGTCTGAGATGTTCAGCTTTGGAGACTTTATACTATAAAACTGCATTTGTTGGAAAACTTAATCTGCTAAATCCACAAATGTGTTCCAGTTTTAAGGGCTCAGATTCAGCATTTGTTTAGCTTCTAGCCAGCTCCCTCTCAACTAAAATGGGATGTTAAAAGGAAAAATGAGAATAAATTATGCCAGAGCTTCTACACCATGTCCCCAAAGCCATGGGTGTTCCTACCTATTTCACAGGAGGTTTTAGGAGCTTAATTAATGAAAGATTCTAAATGTTTTGAGTTCTTCAGATGAAAACACATATATATTCCTGTATGTTGTTCCTACAGAGGCCGCTTCCTTAGACTAGAGCTTCCCTCTCTTCTTTGTGCACACAGTAGAGAGGAGGTTGGTGCAGTACAAGTACCTTGCACAGAAGAAATGAAGGAGCCCTTTGGCCAGTCCCTGGTATTTCCAAGGGACCGAACTGATAAACGCAGCAGGTGTTTGAGCTAACTCACAGTTTTGAACAAACACAGGGGAAAAAAGTGCCTGAAAACTCCTCAGCTTGCAATAAAATATTTTTTGTCACCTGGCAATATAGAAAGCGACCAGACGTCCTCTGTTCCAAGCAACTTTTCTTAGTAACACTATCTTCTCCCTGTGGCGTCTCAAACATTTGTTAGTGGATTTGACTCTTGGTCAGCAGCTGTTCTTATTTGATATAACAGTGAACCAGTGAATCTGAGCTACATGCTGCATTGAAGAACGTATTTCACTTGATAGTTTGCAAATAGTCACGCCACTTTCTTTTTTTTTTTTTCCCCATCTCTTTATTATCTTTGTTCCTCAGGCTGCCGAGACAGTGAGAGTCCCAGTCCCAAGCTAGCTCGGACAGGTTAAGCTGATTGTTTGCCTCTTGGTCACACATGGAACTGTAATAGCCCTTGGCTGGGTTTCAGAAAGCAAAGGTGTGCAATTCTGTGGCAGCTCCACCCCAGCAAGAGATGAGGGAATTATTCTCCCTAATTTACAACAGTGAGAGCAAGCGTTCCCTCCCACAAAGTTGCAACACAAGATGTGAACTGGCCTAGCTAACTCCTGCTTTCCATCCGGCCTCTGCCTTACACTGAGGCAGAAACTGAAGAGCAGAAAAACAAGTAACTGGTGTGAGTGCTGCTATTAGAGATGCTAGGCTGGTCTTTGTAAATATTTTCTTTCAAAATCTCAGTTTTTACCAGGAACATGGACAAACTAAGAAGAAATGATGGAAAGACCTTATGTCTAGTTGCTGAGCCTAAACCGACAATGCTTGCAAAACAATTTGAATAGACTTTTTTGATGTGTTTCTGCTGTAGCTCCTCTCTGGGTTGAGGGAAATGGTCACTACTTCACAGAGGGCCAATAAACAGTACCAACAAACCTCACCTTTTTCTTTCTTGTACTGTATATTAGAAAACAGGTGACTCTTTAACACTGTAAGTGGAAAGCAGGTGGAAACTGCAAGGGGCTGCTTGATGAAGAAAGACACCAACAGCCTAGATCCAAGTGTACTGGAGTGAACAGATACCTCTAGCTTGCTTATTACTGATCAAGATCCAGGCATAAATGTGAAAACTAAGTGTATGTGTAATATGCATATATTTACATATGTGTATACAGGCACACATAGTGTTAATTTAAGTCTGTATAGCATAGACACTGTTTCATGGCAATAGGCAGTGAACAAAGGCTGATGGTGTAAATAAATGGAATCGCTCATGTGAAGAATTCAAGCTGCCTTGCAGGAAATTTAGCCAAGCGTGGATTGATGGAAGGCCAGAAGGAAGCACCGCAGCAGAGCTGTCTGTCCACCTGCACAGTACAGCCACGGGACTTGTCACAACAGCAATGCACCTTCTGACCCCTATTTAGATGCTGTTGCTGAAGGAAAATCTGCTCTGCCCCTTGGTATGTTGTCCCAGTGCTTAATAGTTGTCAAAACTGAATCTGATTTCCATTAAGGCTAAGTGGGTTTTCTTCCTCCCAGCTTCAGATCTCTACAACACAGGTACCTAGATCCAAGCTTCAGGATTCTCTGTCTGGTCAATGAAGAGATATAGGCACTTCTGAGGTATAATATATTTCATCCTAAGTTAGACATCTAAAATGGGGGTAGATGAACTGCATCATATAAGACCTTATTTTTGTCTATTGAGTATAAAGGGAGTCTGGTAGATGCTAGACCAGTTGCTTAATCTCTGCCTTCAGCCTTTGAATCTTGTCCTAATATTTTCTGATAGAGTGGATAAATTTCTATTCCCTGGCAAAATAATGTGGTTTTCTCACTTATCTTCTATGAGAAACAATTTGGAGTGTTTGGCAGGATTCTTCATAAGGCACATTTTTAAAACTCTTTAGTCATTCTTAGAGTTCCTCTCTGATTTCCCGTGTTCCCCTTGACATCAGAGCCGAGTGTACTGAATCAGCAGTAGTCATACGGTTCTCAACATGGATGTAGTACAAGCCTATTCATACACCCAAAGATTACATTTTTGTCTGGGCCAAAGCATAGCACTGCAAACTTGCTGTTGAATCATGACCCATGATCTCTCAGAGTCATGGATGCCTGAGGGGTCTCCCTGCCTATGGAGCATCCCTTAAGACAGTTTCTTGATGGTTATTGCCATTGACATTTTGGCATTACCAGTTTTAATTAAACTTATCACACATTTAATTGATTTCTTTATCTTCTGCCTTCCTCATCCAAATGTTAGTCTCCAGCAAAATACTTTATATATATTTAAGCAGTTCTACCACACCTATTACTGATATGAAAAAATGTGTCATGTTAGGACATCAATTTAATTTGATTTAATTTGATGCTGATCACCAGTAACTGTATATAATTCTACACCATTCTCAATCCTCTTAATAAACACTTTTTTATTTAACTAGGGTCAGTATCAGACTGATAGATTGGTATTGATTTGTTTATTTACCTCTTAGAATGGGTTACTAATGTGACATTACAATTTGCCTCTTCTCTTCCTCTTTTTCCAATTTTCTTCCAGCTTTGAGTGCTGAGTAGTTTTGAAGTCCTGATGCACCTCTGTCTTCAGCTTGCCTAATACCTGTATGTTCAAAATTTCTTGCTGCTATATGGAAAGGCACAGCATTAATATTCTGAGTCAAGTCACACAGCAGTTATGGAATGAGGTAGTCAGAAATATAACCATTTGGACTTTCTTGGTTGTCTTACTCCACAGACATCATGGTTGCTGAAGGCTTGTAGTTTTTAAAGGTTTTCTTCCTCTGGTAACATGAAAATGTTTGGCAGGAAGCTCGAAAACTAGGCTATAAAACAGGAGCAGTGATTTTTAAGGAAAGCTGTTGTTTGTCTGCAAATCCATAAAGGTAAATACTTTTTACAAAAATTTAAGCCATATATGGACTGTCTGTATTATTAAAGTCCAAGTTAGTGATTCCTAAATTGATCTCTGAGGCTATGGTTAGTACCACATGTATTTCACTGTCACAACATATTTGCCAGCTGCAATGTGATGTCTTCTCTCATACTGGGGAAGATGCTACGATGCTGATGTGCACGCTGGGGGTAGCCCACCTTCTTCAGCCCCTTTGAACACTGACCCTTCACTCTGTGGCACAGTCACCCGGGACCTACGAATGAGCTCTGAACAGCGATGAATTGTGTGCCTTATCCCTTTGCAGCCGATAGACTTCTGCAAAACAGGCCTAATTGTCACAGAACAGTCACTTAGAGTCACTGAAAAGCATTGGTGTTTGCTGTAAAAAAGGGTGTGGAAAAAGATATACTGCTAGATTTTTTGGAGGTGTAATTAAGAGGCCATCTACACTGTGAACAGTACCAACAAGGTAGGCAGAGTCACTGCCAGAAGCTAAACAGTGAAAGCCAACTTAGCTTATGTTAGCCCACTGCCTACATGAGCTTATTGTCTTCGAGTCAAATCCTTTGCAAAGGATTTAATGATGTTGTGTATATTGGATTTTTAGTTGTGCCTTTGGGTTATAAGGGCGTATCAGGCTAAAAAGATTTCAGAAACAAAGGAAGAAACCTGTAGACCTGTCTGACTGGTTGATCTTGGAGGCAGCACAACTATCTAAATGAAAAATATCCTTCTAAGGATATTTTATGATGGAAATGGAGTTGTTTAGTGGGAGGAAATGGATATTATCCGGTGGAAGCTATTGCCAAGGTCCTTCCATTATTCACAGAATCAACATATTCCTTGCTCTAGGGAGAGGTACTCCACCAAACAGGGTTATAATCCAGGAGTTATTTCTCTGGGAACAATAGGAAGCTCAAAAATGTCGAGAAACCTGCAGAGGGAATAGGATATTTGCTCTCCAGGATAGTTGTTTGTGAACAACTCGGGTGCTCTCTGTGGGAGGCTCCAGGCGTGTCTCTGCTAGCAGAAGCCAAAGCTCATGTCACCCTGCACACCCACGCAGCAGGGTGCTCTTGCCAGCTGGGCACTCCAAGTCTGGAGGAAGCCACTGGTATAGGGCCTGTGTTGGGTGTGTGAATCAGGTGAACCATACCCCCAGCTTGGCAGAAAGATCAAAGGCTAGCAGGGAGAGCCTTCTGGTCTGGCATAAGGACTCTCACCACCTGGATCACTTCTAGGTGGTCACTACGTCATGATGTGCAGTGTCAATTGCCGCATTGGTATCCCAAGGCAGCAGATTTAGCTCTGACGGAAAGATGATGGCAAAAAGCAAACCAGACAATGTAAAGGGTCATTCAGGGGCTCCAAGAGCGTATCCATGTCTGACAGCTAATACTTTGAAAGCCTTCCTTCACTTGAGGAGTGTTTTAAGACCACCTTGGTGCTGATTTTCAAACCGGGTACTGATAATGGTGCATGTTAGGAGAGACAAAATGGAATAAAGCCTTAAAACACACAAACCCGTTAGAAACTGAAGGCTTGCTGGTGCACTTGTGTCTCTGCTGTGAATTTTATGTCTGCCTGTAGATCAGAACAGGAAGCAAGGCTTTGAGAGCTTTTGTCAGAAAACCTCAAACCTTTTGATGATATTATAAACGTCAAGTATATTTTAAAAAGGAGGAAAGTACCAGACTGTGTTCTGTACAAGACAATAGGGACTTTATAATATTACAGGAAGCTGCATGTGAGAATTGCAGAGAAGTTAAGGTCTGTGGTATTAATGCACAGTAATAACTGAGCTCTCAATACATTCAATTTATCCCTCCTTTGGTATATTCCCAGACACAGGCAGTATTGCACTGATTGAACTGTGAAGTGTAGACTTGTCATTTAAGAGGCACTTAAAGAGAATTTTCCCCCAAGTTATGGTCCTCTTAAGTGAAAAGGTTAAAATAAAACAATCAAAACCAGGATTGTACATCAGATAAGTTGGTCAGTAAAGAGCATTGTCTTTACCTGCTGGTCATGAAAAAAAGAGAGAAATGGTGATGGAAGGAGGTCTGGGAGTTGGAGGGTAGATTATTTCTGGACCCTACACAGGGGGTGAGCTGGTAATTGTTCATATCTCAGACACATTTGAAGTAAGCACGGAAGTAAAAATTTCTGTCTCAGACCTGGATATGTGCTGAACATAAAGAGCTAAGATTACAATATGTTTAGACAGACTGTAGGAAGCTCAGAATAAGAATTGACCCTGAAAATACTTCGGCAATCTTCCACTCCTTTGCTGCTGGCCTTGTACCAAGCATCTATGATTCTGTCTTGGCTGAACTGAAGCAGAACCTATTATAATCCACCCAAGACTAAATCGTCTGTAGATAATTGGACAGTGGAGAAACTGAATTATAAAGTACAAATGTATCCATGGGAGAATATAAAAAACACATTAAGGAGTCCTGAACGAGTGTCCCATCTACCTTATTTGGCAGCCTTCTAAGAGAGTTATTTTGTTCTTTGTTTCTTATCATAGATTTTTGTAGGGAAGATTTCTGAACTGATAATATACATGGTCGAAAAGCACTATGTTAAACCTTTTAGAGATTTTTTCTCTTTTATACCAGTAGGCCAATATTGACTCTGTATAAAAATGGATATATATAATTAAAAAAAAAATTGCTGTTGTCTTCGTAAGCTGGGAGAAAGAGAGAATAACAATTGGTATGGACTATCAGAGCCCACTGGAGCTATTTCTAGGCTTTGTTTTTTTGCTGAGAAATATTTATCCAGTCTAACGAATAATAGGGGGAGAAGGTATCCTGTAAGCTTAAGGAACTTCTTGCCATTCTGTAATTTATGGACTCAAGAAGAAAACCCCCTCTGTCACATTTCTCAAGTATTATCCTTTCCCACTAGCCTTACTGGAACATGCCAAATCTCTCAGACTAATAAATAAGAGAATTGTAGAAGTGGTGAGGATAAAATTTCCTGAACGACTGGTGAGCACAAGGCTGAGCTGTCGCTTACAGCTGCCTTGTGTTTTCTCCGCAGAAATAAACGTCAGTCTGCACGGCAGGCTGCAGCATGGCTCAGGATCCCCAGTGCTCTTTTTCCAAGTATAAAGATTGTTTTTGGCCATTGACTTTTTTTCTGGTCACATTCCTCTTTGGAAGAGATACACAGGGGTTGTCTCCTTCGTGGATTTACTTACCTGCTCTGCCCTGCTCCTCGGGCACCTGTCTGTCCCTCTTGCTATTCCCTTAGGGAGTGATGCAGTGCCCAGAAGGGCACTTACCAGCCTTTTCTGACAACTCTCTAAAAGTTTGCTCGTCTCTGCCTGCATTTGAAGTAATTCACAGCAGTAATCTTCCCAGGTCTAACCCAACGTCTGCTGCAGCCAGTAGCAAGCCTTGCAAGCAGGTGGGACCATTCCTGCAGCTAACCAAAGCACATGCATGACAGGTCAGGGCCCAGGGATCAGACGTGGACATATCAGGGGGAGGTGCCTGCAGGATGGTAAGGACAGGACTTTGCAAGAGAAACAGCTGAAGGGCTAGTTAAGATTGGTGTAAATTCAAACTCATTTCCCAGCTGATACCAGTGAGACTGGACTGTGTGCTTGTGTGGAAGTGTACATGTAAGTGCTTCTCTAACTCTCTTTTGCTGGTAGAGGAGGAAGAGGAGAGAGTAGAAAAAAAAAGTGCATAATTTTCAGGAACTATTTTGAAGCGTTATAAAACTAGCCTCCTTGTAAGTCCAGGAAGTTAAACTTCACAGAGATATTTTGATAATTTATGTTTGTGTATTGAGATTTATCATGTCAGAGACTTGCACTTGCTTAGTGTTACTTTGCTAACTGTGCTGAATCTCAATATCTTTACATTTTATTAGTCAGATCAAATTCCTGGTGCCTGGAGTAGGATTTGTGTAGGCAAAGAATGAGGAAGATTGAAGTCTTGGTAATCATTATTATTTTAGCTCTGCTTTCATGCCTTCAGAGGTCATAGAAATCATCCCTTGCTGCAGATATTATTTTTCACACACTAAAAGGAAAGATTAGAGTAGGTTGTCTTTTTTTTGCCCTGGACTTAGTGAAAGACTTTCAGGAAGTATATTTCCTTTTCTTGAAACAAAAATGTGGGTTATTGAAATGCAGGGAATCATTTTCATATAGTTCATTTCCCACTGCAGCTCAAACTGATCACACTTTGGAGCTTCCCAGATCACAGAAGTTTTGATAACGTTAAAGATATGCTCAAGATCCAGTCATTCTTGAGTTAAAAGGATGCAAACTGTCTCGCAAACATGGCATTTCCATAGGAGATTTGAATTGGTTTGCTTTTGTAGTGCTGTTGCTAAACAGGCACACAGAACCACCTCACAAGCAAAACAGAGGCATCAAAAAGACAATATACCTTCCTTCCTGAGGCAGATATTTCAGGAGTTGGGGAAACACAGTTTCCTGTGTTCTCACACAGATTTAGATAATGAAACTCTTGGCTGGTTCAGAAAGAATGAAGCACTACACAGTTGCTTGAAAATAGTGCTATGTAATTGTACAACGTGCCATAGCATTAAACTGCCAGCTGTAGTGAAATCTTCTGTGTACATGTCCTAGAAAACAATCCTAACTCCTATGCTGTCGCTGGTGTTTCCACAGTGTCCTCACGCTGGGACGGGAGGTGCTGGAGAAGAGTGGCAGACAGGAAATAAAAGCCAAAAACATGTACCAATAATGAGCAATAAAGAGGTTAGAAATGGCTGGTTCATTCCTATTCTTTTAAAGATGTGATTGTAGGTGGGGCTGGTAGCTTTAATTATCATTAAAGTCATGCGATACCTGGCAGTTCAAGACTGTTTTTAATTATTACTTATGTTGTCAAAGCTCAACTATGTTGTCTGAAATGTTCAATGTAGTGTGCCTGCTGCCATAAGGTAAGTATAATAGGAAATTGAGACCAGGATTTTTTCTTTTTTTTTTTGAATGCTTTCGTTTCCATGCTTCCCTGTGCTTTGTAACAGAGATTCAAAGTGCAGTAGGAAATGGTTGCTTTTCTATCAAAGATGTCTTTTCTTCCATCCCTGTGAAAAATCTCTCCAGGCTTGATCAAGTTATAAGCCACTTGGAATCTGCATTTTTTCAAATTTGATGAAGAAACTTGCAGACCTTTTTAGAGTTCAAATCTCCTGAGGATATATTCATCACTGGCCCTTGGCCATCTTCCAGCCCTGGCAATGTCTCATGTGCATGCTCCATCCCTGCAGAGCATCTGAGTCTATGGTGGGTTGGAAAACATCTCCCATACCTGTGTCTTGAACTGCTGTGGGCTGAGCTGGGAGCAGCTGCTGGAAGTGAGGATGGAAAGAACTGCTTTCCTGTTTGTGGTCTTTTCCTGGCACCCCAGTAGTACGGAGGAGAAAGTTGTCTTGTCTGAATGTGAAGGGGTAAAATAAGGACCTCAGCAGGTAAAGGTGACAAAAGGGGAGAGAAGCAGTGTTGGGAGACTGAATGGGGGAAATTCAGTTTTGGAGGATGAGGGAACTAGCAAACAGGTAGGTAGGTAGAAAGGCAGCAGGGGTCAGATATGTGGCTCAAGAAAAGGGGAGACTGGTACTGATGAACAAGAAGAACTGGATCCAGAGAAGCGAGGCAGATGGCCTGGAATATAGACTAGGACCACTGGGATACAGAGCCATGAACTGGGTAGAGGAGCATGATGTGGCTTGAGTCATGGGTGTAGAAGGTAGACCGGAACACAGACATTTTGGAGGGGCTTGGAGGAAATTAGCCAATGTATTCACACTCCCATTCAAATCCAGAGGTTCTGAATTATATCAGCTCTCTTGCTCCTGGCAGGTTATTTCTGTGCTATCCAGTCTGAATCATTTCCACTCTTTCACTGCTCTTTTAAACTGGGCTTATACTGTTCAGAAGGAAGAAAAGTTCTACAAAATTTCAGACTTTCTAAACTTTGACTTCTAAATAATACTAATGTCACCTGAGAGCTCATGGTGTGCAACTCCGTAACTCTGTCCCCAGCACATACCATACTGTACAGATGTACAGTATGGTATTGAATACAATAGTAGAAGTACAGATACTGTACTTCTCCAAATCTCTTTCTGCCCAGAAGCAAGATGAAGTGAGATACTAGTGCAATAAAAAGAATCAGGAAAGTATATGCAGCAGTGACTACACACATGGTGATGGCAGATGCCGCATACACCAAGTATACAACTGCACAAGCAGCAAAGAGAACTCACAGGCTGACCATGAGTCTTGATGTTTGAGGTCCATTTGGCCCCGTTGTGATAAAAATGTTCAGTGTCCAATGTTGGATGCATTCTTCCCCCCATGAATGAGGAGGATGGCAAGGGCCTTTCATCTTCAGATAGGAGCCTGACCTGGAAATGTTAGCTCCTTCTCAGGGTCCTGATGAAAGAGTCACTATTCAAAATAGCCACCATTTTCTCCAAGCAAGTGAGAACATGGAGAACCACAATGACTCATGCTATTGTGGATTTGGCAATAAGACCTCAAAACACCTGAAAGCTTCTCAGTGCAGGATGGCAATATTGCAGTACTCTGGGAAAACAGCTGAAAACATAAGCTCTAACTGTAAATGAGTTTCTAGACCTTTTGAAATATTTCCATTACTCCTGATACATCTCTGTAAAAGAAATGGATATTTTTGTCTTCCACTTGATTCATGTCAGAGCTTTGCTGGAAAGAACAAAACACAGCTGTTATCAAGAGACTTGAGTTCATATTCAGTTGAAACATTTGGCGTATGTGGTGCTGAGCAGTGCTGAGCAAGCATGGCATCAGTGGCACTGCCTGTAAGGCTTGCCCAGTACCTCTCAGCACCAGGGACAGCTTTTGGGTAAACAATTTGTCCTGTCTTTGAGAGCATTACCATGTCATGTTTCTACTTGAATAGAAACAAAATCTTGCTGAAAAACAGTTACTGAACTTGTGTTAATGGCAAAAACATTGAACTTTAAGGCAACTATAATCAAAAGATTGCCTCTGAACAAGCCAGGTAAAGTGCAGCCAGGTAAGGTAAGACTGCACTACTGATTTGCTGGTGGGAACATGAGTCTGTAGGGAGTGGGGTACATCTAATTTTAACGGGGGCTTCTGTTAGCTAACTCTGCTGTAGAATGATGGTCCCTGTTTCAATTTTGTTCTCCCATTTCCTTTTTCTCAGTTCAATAGAATTAGAACTGATGTGTAAAGTGCTTATATTACTAGGAACAACAGTAGGAAACCCTTTGTTAACCTTAATTTCCCATCTAATATTTCTCTGCAGCGTCAGCCAGTCTCCAAGGAGATAGGTTTGTTGACAATAACTCCAAATTGCTATGTAACTGTCAGATTGTGCAGCTTCTAAAGAGCAATTTGTTAATTTTACTTTTGTGCATTTGTCGTTTTTTTTTTGTGTGTGTGCTTTTTTTCCCTTTTCCCAAGAGATCATACAATATCCAGAACTTCTCTTCACATCTCTTGAAAGTTAAGTAAATGAAACACCTGAATTTCCTACCGAAGAAACAGTATATTTCTATTTCTATCAAGGATTAAATCCAGCAGGTTGCTGAGATCCTACTGTAAAGCACTGAGAGCCCTGCACTTTCTAGGAAGTTGAGAGAAGGTGAGAGCACCCAGTATCATAGGTGTTACACAGTCTGGTGCAGGATCTGAAATTTGTCTTTTAAGATAGGCTGTAGCACTTCAGATGAAAACCTAAGATATACAGAAACCCTGCTTGCCAGCCAGAAAACCTGAAGTCATACAGCATGGTACAAGGTCCCATTTCTGGACTGTATGGAGGTGGTTTTGTGAGTCCATGTTGGAACGTACCCAGAAGAAACATATGTATGACATGTTTTTGAGGCTCTCGTGCTGATTACAACACCCCAAAGTGTTTACTCAGTTTTGCTGTTTTACACAGGCCCATTGATGAAAGAACCTTGGCATTTCATGAAGGAGAAATTTCATATTCTCAGGAAGTGTTCAACTCAGTAAAACAGTGAGTTTTCTAAATGTCTTTGGTTCGACAACTGTAATCTTCCAACAGAGCCTGTGTGGTTTCCCCTCACCACCCTTCTTTCTTAACTGCTCTCCGAGGCTGTTGGTGTGACTCTCATTCTCCTGGCAGGAGGAAGTGTTAAGACTTTGAAATTCTCAGAAGCATTTTTCATTTGGGAATGGTAACAAGGTGGTCTGCTCAGGTTGTTTCACTCATTGCTGAGGTGTGAGGGCAAAGCACAGACTCAAAATAAGAAGGTGTCTTATCTCTGTGGCAGAATGAAGATCTCTTCCACCCACTGGAAAGGTGGTAGGTGAAACAGGAGAAAAGTGTGAGTCCACATTGTCATTCGAGCTCCATCCAGCTCCTTGAAAAGAATGTAACTTCACAGGAGTTACTTTTTATGTGCATGAAAACACAGCCACCTTTAGCATTTTGATATTTTAGCTTCTTTTAGCCATTAAGTAGATTTATGAAGGCTGGAATTTTCAAACACAGGTTTGGAACATCAACATACTCTTGGAAAGGAGAAATAAAATACATAAGAACATGAAAAGAGAAAGATGCAAGGTAAGGAACAAAACAAGGTTTATTTTTTTTTTCCTTTGCTTCACTCCTGAAGGAAAAAAAAAGAGAGAGGCAATTCATAGAAACAGTGACTCAGAGCAGTAATGATTAGTGAAAAAAATAATTAGTTTATGATTAGCCTTTTTTCCTGTGTGTTCTCATGTTTGGGTAGAGCATATTGTTCTTACAAATGTTGAGCGGACATTTATCACATCCTCTGTCATAATTATTAGTGACAAGTCAAGTCTCAATGAAAACAAATGGAAGAAGTAAATGTTTATCTCACTGTGAATTCTTTCTGATAATGTCTCGTGAAATTCTTTCCATCTTGTTCTTGCAGGAACTGAAAGAGCATTTTGGCCCTGGGACATACAGGGTGTACTACCAGCTTTAATTGAAAAGGGCATCCTCTTTAACTCTTCGAACTGTAAAAGAAAAAGGCCAGCTTCATTCCTGGGAACTTTGTACCTCTATTGTTTTCACACATTTTTTAGTTGAATCGTACTTAGTTGAATAGTACCAGGCATCCATTTAGTGCCTGCCCTGCTCATAAAACACCCAAAAGTGTTTCCAAGTTTCATACTGGGAAAGTTAAAGCTGTCTGAGTTTCCTTCCAGTATGAACTGGTTTTCCAAAAGAAGAAAACTAAGAGAGGATCTAGGATTCCCTCTGATTGTGTGGGACCAATGTTTTGAAGAGTACTCCAGTGTCCTAAGAAGCGAGAACAGATGAAGCCTCTGGCACTACTGTTCATTCATAACCTCTTTTACTAGTGGTGCTTTGGTGCTGGGAGTTTTACTGTGTGTCAGCGGAGGAAGGAAACAAACCTGTTTAACAGAGAACTGGATTAATGCTATCACCGTGTGTTTGCTCCAGAGACTAGACCGGAATAGGGCAAAGAGGATTTAAAGTGACCCTGTAATGGTCACTTCTTTTGACCCCTGTGGTAAAAAGGCTGTGGATTTCAGAGGCAGCTTTGTCCTAAGGATAATTGTAATTGTTCAGGAAACTTATCCTGGCAAATATTGAGCAGTCTTCATTTCTGAAGTCAGCTGGCCTTGGGGCAACCAGGATCTCACAGCAAATGTCTCCAAAGTTGTATGAAAGAAAACTGCTTGTTTTTCTCAACGTTTGGATAATGTGCTTGAGGAGTGTTTTGTTTTTTTGTTTGTTTGTTTGTTTGTTTTTGTAATACTCTAAGGCATTTTAACTTGAGATACAAGCTGAGCCAACACTTCCCAAGGATTTAAGGAATGCAGTACCTGAGCATTAGGTAGCATGCCTGATAATGAGGAATGAACTTGGATGCTTTTCATGCTGTTGCATGAGAAACACTGGGGACCACTATCAGGAAGGCTGGGACACGGTACATATTTGACTGCAGGGAGATTATGTGAGTTCAAGCTGATCATGAGTCCTCTTGGGCTTTCCTTACTTCTTCATTGCAGGGCTGCTCTCCAGAACATGTCTGTTGGACTGGGAGAACACAGAGTGGGGGAGAGGAAGCAGTTTCAGAGTGCAGCTCATAGTTTGGGAAATGAACCCCAGCGACCAGCTATTAAAGGCAGTCTCTTTAGAGGGTGAAGGACAGTTTCATAGGCAGGCCCAGGAAAGCTGCTTTTCCCCTGTAAAATGCACCAAAATGTAGAATTATTTTTATCTGCTTTGATACCTACCAGTCAGCATGAAACAAATCACCAAATAACCAGATTTCTGTGTTGATTGCTCTAGTGCCAAATGACTTAAACTCTCTGCAGTTTTAAATGTCTCAGCAGCTTGGTTTGGGCTCCTGGGTTGCCTCAGCAGATGAATTGAGCTGGGAAAGAAAGCGAACTTTTCTGGTTTTAGACCACAGCCACTCTGGAAAAAACAGGGGAGGGAGAACTATTTCATGGTGAACTGTTTGAGGCTGAAATCAAAGGTGTTTTAGGAGCAATGAATTTGACTGTAGCAGCTGGTCACCCTCAGTGAGTCTGTGGCATTGCACCAGATTGAAACGGACAGATCCGTATTTCCGATAATATATTACATGAGTCCTTAATCAGACAGCTTTTCTGAGGTGAATAAACTGGGATTTCTTTTAGGTCACAGTGCTTTCTTTTTAAATTTCCAGTACTCGCTGAGCTGAAAATACAGTAAAAAATATTTTTTCATGCAGCATTTCACTATTTTCCCTCCTTGTCTGAACAGAGGAAGCAGAGAAGAATGAGAAAATAAATAAAATCAAGTAAGTTTTTCTGGAAGATCAAAAGAGTTTAATTTGAATATTTGGGCAGAAGCTTGAATCACTTTTTATTTTCTATGAGTTTATTTTCCTTCCACCCTGGCTCTGAACACTGTGTACTTTCAAGATAACATTGTTTAAAATCTTATGAAATTTACACATAAACTGTCTTGAATGAAAGGGAATATTTAAGTTTGGAGATAGTTGTAGAGTGTCATGATCTAATTACAATAGCATTTTTGAAGGATAACAAGCGTTGAAAGAAATAAACTGGATGTTATGGAAAATAAAATTAGGGCCAAGAATCTAAGGCTAGTCAGAGAAATTAAACATTGAGGCTTTTCCTTTGGAAGGTTTTAAATCAATTTAGTGTTGGTGAAATGTGCCAGATTCAGAGCAGAGGAAAATGATGCCTTTTATTTATTTACAGGCGAGGCTGGCATGCAACAGTGGCAGCATCTCTTCTTTAGGCTAGTGATGTACTTTGACACTCAGCTGAGCTGACCACCAGGAAAAGCGGTTGAAAAGTCCTTCTGTCTCCCTTCCCTTCTGTCTCCTGAGCTTGCCAGCAGCCTGACTACGTGTTACTTATGAAAGCATTTTCGGTCATGTGGATCTATCCATCAAGAGCTACGCTGAGACAAATGACTCCTCGCATTCAAGTCCAGGAACAGCTGTTGGACGGTTAAAAAAATCACAACTTTTTTTATTTGCATGCAAATTTGAATGCTTGTGGATCAACTGATGGACTGGGGTCAGAATTTATTTTTTTAACACACATATTTCATGCCTAGGTTTATTCACAATGTGTTTCCACCATGCAGTGGGAATAGCAGGCAAGGAGACCCTCCACAAATGTTAGCTGCCCTGCAGTGAGGCAACATGGAGAGGTGGCTAAAGAAAGAAAGTGGTGTTTTTCAAACTGCTTGTAAAGAGTACAGATTATGATGGTAGTAAATGCGTCTTTTCTTAGTTCTTCAGAGCAGTTTTCTTACAGGGCTGAGCCTTCAAAATTGGCTAATGCAGTAGTATCTGCAGACTTTGTGCGGTCCCTGTGGGACTCCTTGTGGGAGTTCTCAGGTGGTAAGTTAAGTTGGAAGATCAGGAACTGTTCCATAAAATCTAATTTATTTTTCATGAAGTTTTACCTCCTACTGAATGTAGAATCAGGGCTGAACGAGGGAATTCATTTTTGCTGGACATTCAGTGAGTATCTGAAAAGAGAGTCCTTTCATAGGGTCCTGGTTTCAGCGGTGGGGGCTTGATCGCAGTGGGAGGAATGCCCAGCTACTTGGCTGCCTCCTTAAAGCCCATCTCCTCCAAAATGCACAATACAAAACATCCTATGGATCACACAGAGGGTGTTAAGGTATCAATTGTGTCTTATTTTGGGGGAGATTCCCCAGCCCTGTGGGCTCAGACTCCACGTTGCTGGCTGTTAAGGAATCAGGCCAGAGATGCTCAATATCTTCACACCACTCGGAGAGTTGCACACAGCCGAGGGGAAGCCGGCAGTGCCCGTCTGCTGCTGCAGATGACATGGTTTTGAATCATCAGGGCTAAAGGGATCCACTGACTAATTGAGTGTTTACAGTAGGCAGTCACTTGACAAGGAGGTGAGGGAAGGGAAGGTCTATCAGGAAGTGGTCTCTCTCTCTGGCATGTGGTACCATGGATGCTGTGACATTTGGCTTGGGATAAGTCAGGGCAGTTGCATGGAGACTGTTTTGCATCTGGGAGTCCAGGACCTGGGTATTACAACATAGGTTGAAAAGGAAACGGTGATCTGGTTTGAAAATAAAACATGATAAAGCATTGCAAGGAAAGACCGGAGGGGAAACAAGGGCCCAGAGAGCTCTTCCTCAAACAGCTGAAGTCAAATTCCTAGGAAAAGGGCAAAAATAAAGAGAAGGGTGAGGGAGCTTTGGGACCTATTACGGCCCTTGTGTGGACGAGAGAAGGGAGGCTGGCCTCAGGTTTCGTGCTCTTGGTTGCAGCCAATTGTAGGGTGATGTCTGCTCCCCACCTGAGCAGCTCCCCTGGCCCACAGCCCCTTCCTGGAGAGTTTCTGTGCTGGCAAACTCCCTGCGACTTGCAGCCTGGGGAATTGCTTTGCTCTGCTGAGCAGGGAGAAAGATCAGGCCCCTGAATCCTGTGGGCAGCTGGCTGGTTAGGGATGGTGCTGAGAGCTGGCTGCCTCTTAGTGGGGACAAGTTTTCAAACAGAAATGTCACCACTGGGTCTTTCAGGAGGGACAGATGTCTCCCTGCAGAATTCAAGAGGAAAACGTGAAAGCATTCCCCCTGCCTCTGATAATAAACCTGACATAGCCAAAGGAAGAAGTACTTAGTGGTCACAAAAATGTTTGGCTCACGGGAAAGCCCTGGAGACTGCAGTACTTCACTGGTTTGTATAAAGGCTCTGCTCTGGTACAAGGGCTTGCCAGCTTTTATGCACTGCCCCACCAATCTAAATTAATTTGAGATCTTTGGGACTGACTCCAAAGGTGATAAAGTCGGTCAGCTTTCATTTCCTGTCATTCTTTGATCTCTCTCCTGAGGCCGCCTTCAATAGAATGTAATGAATTGATTTTATTGTTATTCCTGATGATGAGATGACATGGCCTCAGTGGGATTACAACAGAAATCATGAGGTTTTTTTTTTTTTTTTTTCCAGACATGAGATTTCAAGAATTTTATTTTATTAGGACTGAGTTTTAAGGAGGCTGCATTGCTCTCTGCTGATCTCTTTTCATGGAAGCTGGGTTTGCTTTGTAAGGTGGCTATAGGTAGGTGCCGTGAAGCCCTCTGAGACTTTTCAGCCTCCTTTTTCATCCCTCCCTCCCTCCCTCCCTCCCTCCCTCCCTTCCTTCCTTCCTTCC
>VXAA01000726.1:542038-599518 GCA_013399115.1 Anseranas semipalmata
CTCCCTCCTCTATTCTTGAAAGAAAAATACAGACATTGGTTATCAACCCCCCATCTGGATGTTCTCTGACTAGCAGAAGATCATGTTTTGGAGAAAACAAGTATTTTCTGCACTGCACATATACATCAAGTAACCAAATAAAGCATTTTATTCACGTTTAAATGCATTTTTCTGCATGCATCTTAGAGAAAACTTACATTAGTTTTTCATATTTCATATTTTCTTATCAAGATTATTTAACAAAATCTATCTGTATTCAGCTCTAAATCTTTGCTGCTCTGCAAACTAGAGTTTGGCTGGATGACTTTGGCACTAAAACACAGCCTTATCACCAGTGTTGCAAATCTGAGTCTTCAGAGATTGCCAATGATGTTAACGAAATAGGCAGCTATTTGACAGCCAAGGTAGAGAGAGTTTTACAGGAGTGGAGTCTTTTGAATCAGGATTGCTATCTCCACTGGTACTTTAGAAAGGAAGACTTTTACTGTTCCTGCTTGTGACACAGGATCTCTGAGTATACGGAAATGTCTCCTCCCAGTTTTCTGAACTCCCAAGAGGAAAGAAATGCCTTAAATTTGCCTTACACTTCTCCAAAATGTACTTTCATTATGCTGGTATACACTACAGTATCTTTTACTATTTAATTCTCCGACTTGTATCCTCTAGTGTTCATATATCAAGTAAAAAGGAAAACTGTGAGCCTGAAGACTTGTGGAGGCTTTATTTTTATTTATTTATTTTCCTTTAATGTGGTGGTAGTCTGAGGTTTTATAGACACTGAAACTGGGGGAAAAAAAAAATAGTACCAAAAAGTCCCTTATCCCAAACCAAAAAGTTTTGTTCATCCATCCAGTGCTTAGTTCCATGTTCCTGTTATCGGACCTACTCTAAGCTTGGATCTTTGCAGTAATGGTTACTCAATGTCTGTCTACACAAGGAGCATGAGGGGATTAGTCAATCCACAAAAGATTGCTTAAATGATTTAAGTATTTAAAAAGTATTGAATTATTAAAATGGTTAGGGATTATGTAACGTGCTCCTCCCACCACTACTTTGCTCTGAGGTAGAAGGATTAATGCAGGTTTCCTACTCCCTTGTACCTGCCCAAGCAAATTCTTCATCTGGTAATGGCTCGTTCAGGCAGGGAAACTGCATAACCAGCCGCAAGCTTGCTGGCCTGTCTTGATTCCACTGCCTTCACTTCTTTGTGTATGTGGTTGGTAGGTTTCTGGATGTCTACCTGCAAAGAAACCTACTCCATCCTAAATGAAAAGAACATTGCCCTTGGGAAGGTCTAAATGGAGCCACAGAGGGAGCTGGTGTGATGCACCTCATATGTTATTAAATGCATACCTAGGTGGGGCCTTCCTGTGTTACAAATCTCCTAGTACTGCAGGCAACTGTCCTTTCACAAACTGACTGTGCTCCATCTTGGAACTAATTTAATTTTTTACCCCTTTTTATTGAAAGGCTGCTCCAGAGTCCCTCAGTCCCCAGCTTTCTTTTATTTACTGGTCTGAATTTATCCCAGCCTAATTTACACCCAGACTCGATTTACATCTTTATCCTAATGCTGTCTTTCATCCTCAATAACTGCTCCTTGCCTCGTGCTTCAGTGATGTGTGCAGACAGAAATCACACCTTTTTAAAAAACCTCAACTTGTGTGATGGACACTCCACTTCTCTCATTATCTTAGCCTGATTGTGTACTTCAGTACCCCTTCAAGGTGAACCTAATGTTTCTTGGGCATGGATGACCGAACCAGATATGCAAATGCCAGCTTTATACTCATCAGCAGTCAAAAAATCACCATTATTAAAAAAAAAATCCAAATCAAACATAGGAACTATTAGGAATGGAATAAAGAACAAAATATCTTTATGTCATTGTTTAAATCCATAGCTTGATCATCCCTTGAACGCTTAGTGCAGTCCTGCTCTTCTTAGCTTAGAAAGGGTGTATTGAAGATGGTTAAGTTCAGGGAACGGCAGCAGGGATGATCAGGGATATGGAGTGACTGAATACATGGGGCATATTCAGCCTGGAAGAGAGGCTACTTGGGAAGATATGCTAGGGGTCTATGGAATCTGGGAAAAGGTAGTTGTGGTTTGACTATTCCCTGTTTCATCCAGCGCAAGAATTAGGGTCTACCCACTGAAATGATTAGGGACTATGTTCAAGATGAAAAAAGGGGGTGATTCTTCATGTGATAAGCAGAAAATGTGAGGAAGTCCGTGCCAAAGGACACAGTGGATGCAAGGAATTCACGATGGCTCAAGGGTAGAATGAGAATCATGTAGAAGAAAAATCCATTGTAGGTTGCTTAATAGTCAAACCACAAGTAGCTAAGGAAATCCCCTGAGCTGAAAATGTTTCAAGGCTGTGAGAGTATCAGAGGGAAGTCTTACATGTGCTTGTCCTATTCTTATTCTTCCTGTTCTTTCTCTGGCCACTGTTGAAGACAGGGTAATGGGCTAGGAGGACCCTTGGTCTGTACTAGTGCGGCCATTTGTGTGTTGTTACCATTCCATGTTGCTCTACTGTTTTATGTCATGACAACTATTATCTGTCTCCTCTGGAAATGCCTTGACTGACATATCCTAGGATCACATTTGCTTTTTCTTACAATTGCATCACTTGGTAACTTAAGTCATCCTATAATTAACTAATACTCCCAGCTTCTTCTCCTTCTCAGTCATCTCCAGCTAATGAGCTCTCAGCTTGTGGTAGATGTTCTCACTATTACTCCATGAATATATGATCTTGTGTTGAGTAGTTTTGAATTTCACTCCATTTTTATGTTTCCAGTCACCTTGCTCCTCCAGTTCAAGGAGGAGCCTTTGGAAGCCTCCCCTAGGAAAATGGGATTTCTCCCCTTTATGCTACGAGCAAATATCAGCAGCACACTCACTTTGTTTATCAATGTCACTTGCAAAAACATTAAACAAGACAAGGCCAAGACAGCTCCCTGAGTAATTCTATTAGTAGCTTCTCTACGGACTGATAGTTCCCCTTTCATCAAAAGTCACTGCTGTCTTTTCTTCACCTACTTCCTTCCCACTTAGAAGTTCTGCTATTTGGGCCATGATTTTGCACAACCTGTGCATGTGGAGCTCAAGGGCTGGGCCTTCTGGGCTGGGTCTTCAAAGGCAGGTAGCACTAAGTTAACTCTGCTCTGCAGAAATCATCAGCTGTCTCCCATGCCTTTGACTTCAGTGCTGGTGCTGATGGGTCAGCATTAATATCACAGAAAAATGCTACTCGGGTCTTTTTTTTTGAAAGAGCAGATCTGCCTTCATAGCCAAATATTTGGTTTCTTTCATGCAAAAGCATGGAAAACTACATTAGATTAAAATTACTGTGTTTGCTTCTCTCCATTTAGAAAAATTACATAGTGGCACTGATAACCTTTGGTTAAAACTTACTTCATTCGCTTCTGAACTACGTTTACCTATGCAACATTAATTGGTGGGCTGTGGTTACAGCCACAAGGCTTTGCTATCTCATTGCTATGATTGCATGGAACAGGAGGCAAATTACAGGGACGTTGCTATATTCCTGCAAGTTGAGAGAGATTTTTGAGGAGAACACACACCCCTTACAAAAGGGTCAATAATACCTGACTGTTTATGCAGATGAAGATGAGGACAGCACTTGTGAAGGTGTCACCTCCAGGAGTGATGTTCACTTTGGAAGAGCTGCGAAGTATTTAGCAGGTGAAGGTGCATGAGGCATTTTGGTGTTGGAGATGATGGTTCCAGGGACCTGACTTCACTGAGAGGGGAGCACTCTTGTGCATTAGTCTCCATTCCCTTTCTTTCAGACTTTTGAGTACTTGTTTATGTTGAAAGTGACATTTGAAATTGTCTGATAGATCTATGTGTAGGTCCTGGGCAGCTATTTCTGTGCACACAGAGTAGTGCTACCCGGGCACTGGCACTTCAGGGGTCTGCATCAGAGGAATGGAAAGCGTGGTAGCACAGGCATTTCCGGGTGCTAATGAGGGTTTTCTGGGATGCTAATTTCTATGTGCCTCTCCTGCGGGGTTCCTCCTAGCTAAATTGCAATTCATCTTTAAGACTGTTTGTTAATCTGCAGAACCGGACCAAGAAGTAGTTTCAATGTAAAGAAGGCAGTGTCACTCTTCGTCTCACCAGGCTGTTCCATGTTTCTTGAAAAGTAAGACTTTAAAGAAGAGAGTTTGGCAGACCTGGGGCCTACAGCCAGGCACCCACTCCCCAGACCTTATTTATAGGAACCAGACAGACAAAAATTGACTTTTGATGGAGTTGCCAAGAGAAGTAACACAGGGCGGGACCAGTGATGCAGTCAGATAGAGACTAGAATCCTTTAAAATTTCATCATGTGCCAGCTACGTTTTTGGCAGGAGTGTGTAACATACTTGTAGCTTTAAAAAGTGAGCTCAGTGGAAGTGTGATGAAGGAGGTGAATGTTCCAGAAATGCTGTTCATGTGCATGAGTGTAGCTGCAGAGCAGCTGCCCTCCCAGCCAGCCTCGCTGTCTTGCCGGTGCTGCTCATTCTGTGGACTCAACAGCACAGCTCCAGGGAAAACTAAATTACTTGGAACTTATCAAAAGGTTGCCCACCTACTTAATCATTGTAATGGCTCACTTGCAATTTCCTCAACCTGTGGTGTGTGTTTGCATATTACAGAGACCCAGACAATGATATTCACATTGGTTATAATCGGATGTTCCATTGGTAAAAATGGACAGGACACCATGGGTTTTAGGATGTGCGCCTTTAAGTAGCAGTGCAGGGTCTATAGTTTAAACCATCTGTCTGCAGAGAAAGGTAATTTTTCTACTGTGTATAGTCAGTAATTAATTGCTCCATGGCCTTTCATTGATTGAATACAAATCCATCCGTTTGGGAGTGCTTGCATTTAATTTGCAGGAGTGTGATAGGAGCTGTTTAGTTACATTACCTGTCATTGCTGATGTGCATGGCAAAGACTGTGATTTTACTGTCTACAGTTTAAAAGCAATTGTTTGGAGCATTTAGTGCTAGTGGCACCGATTTCTAAACAGCTTTAGAAACAGCATTTCTTCCTCTCATGGCATCTGGTCAAGGGTGATTCACAATTATGCTTTCAGTGAGTGAATGAGAAGGAATTAATGTTTTCCTCCTCTACTCATAGTAATGTCTTTTTCTCACTGCTAAAGGAAGTTTCAGCATGGTGCTGATGTCTCTTTGAAGTGTTATGATCCCTCAGTTAATATTTGGCACTTATCTCATACTTTTGTGTTTGTAGACCTCCAAAGAGGGTAAATATTTTCACCTCTGTAACTGAGGCTGACAGAGATCTATTCAAGTCAAGTGACTTGTGCTGGAAAGAAAACACACTCTTCCTGATGTTTATGCACTTGCCATCACCTCTAGCTTATTGTGAATCCCAGCTCAACTCCTTTGAAGTGAACTGAAGTGGATGGAGCTCAGCACTTTACCTTCTGTGGTCCTTTATTCTTAGCTATCACGAAGCAACTTCTAATGGAAACAAGCTTTCCTGATTCCAGTAGGCAAAACTAAATCTTGTATGTTAGGCAAAATGCAAGGTTTACATATCAAGGCAACTGGGAAATAAATGAGGAACTTTAGGAACAGATGCAGTCTGTCAACATACTTGAATTGTAATCAGAGAAGCAATGGCTATACCTGCACTGCCCTGGTGAGGTGTTCTGAAGGGCTGTCCCAGTGCTTCTCCTCTCCTCTCCTCTCCTCTCCTCTCTATCCTGGAGTGGATGGCTCAAAGTAAGACCTACTGAGTCCCATGGCAGCCCCTCAGGTGATGTCCTTTCAGCATTTCCTTTTATCTACCACAGTCCCATCTCCCCTCTGTACCCCTCTGGGGCACATAAGTAATGGCTCTGCAACACCATGGTGGCTGTGAAGGGCCTTCCCAAAACTGTGATCTTGCATATATCTCTTCCAGACGAAGAAGAGGGTATGGGATTTCTTGCAGGACTGTGTGACTTCTACAGGCAATGGGCTGCCTTATCATGGTCTGAACAGCTTGCTAAGGGTGTGACAACAGACAGCTGTGTGTCATGAGAAACACCCTACGAGCATCTGTAGGGTAAGACCAAAGGTAAGCTGGCAATTCTGCCCAGCAGACTCACAATAGGCACCTAAGGATGAGGTGCAAGTGTGTAGTAACACTCTCATGGAAAAATTTTCCCAATTTCCAACAGTATCAGTATAGGCATTTCCTCACCTGGGAGGGAGGGGAGTAGACTTGTACTTAATAGTTGTCAATAGATTATATTTCTTTTTCTCCAAGCTCTCAAAGTTTTCACAAGTTTTGTGAACTTGTTTTGTTGCTTTTTAAACTCATGCAAATGTTCAGCATCCACAACAACCAGTTGCGAGGAGAGCAGCTGAACACTGTGTGTGTTTGTGCGTGTGAAGTATTTCCTTTTGTTTGTTTTGAATCTGCCATCTGCTAGTTTCATAAAATGCCCCCTAGTCTTTTGCATATGAGGGGAAAATGAAGAAAAGTTCCCTGTTTTGTCCATACCATTCAGGATTTGATTTATAGGTCATTATATATGATCTCATATTCCCCCTCAGTCCCTGTTTTCCCAGGCTGGTGTGTTCTTGTCTCCTTGGTCATTACTTATACAGAAGCTGCTTCATTTCTTTGCCTTTATATCAATCCTTTACTCCACCCCGTCCAATTCTACTACATACTTTTTGAGATGGAAGGGCCCAAATATGCCACAGTATTCAAGATGTATCTACATTGTGAACGTCTTGCTTAGGCTAAGGAAATTTTTAAAAGGCCTGAAGGCATGGGGATGCTGGCCTGCAAGATGTGCGCACCACTGTGTGTCTTACTCTGCACAGCTTTGCAAGGTCTCTGTTGGCACTACCTCTCTGTTGGAGATACCTGTGTGAGGGTAGATGTGACCAGAGAGCACAAAATAAGAAATCAGTGCTTGCAAGATTTCCAACTTGATGTAGCAAGGGTCACACTCGCTCAGTAGGCTGAGGAGTCACCACAGCCTGGGTGGGTAGGTGGTGGTTGGGGAACAAGACCTGGAGGGTGCTGCTGGGGGTATCATAGCAGAAGAGTGCAGCACAGCCAGGAACACCTTCTCACTCTGAGCAATTGCATTTGATACTGTCAGTGGTCTGTAAATCAGTGCGGGTGCTGCTCCTTTATTTCCATTTAATCCACTGGCTAAGATAGATGAAAACTATGCTTAGAAGTAGATAAAATGATTTAATCCTCTCTGTTGATCATGAAGTAATGAAGCTGTGTTCCTTGCTGTCCTTGGGTAAAATATAATGCCAATTGATGTGTCCCTCTATAGAACAACTTCCTTATTCTTTCAGCTAGCTAGAAGAGCATGCTGGGCTTGCTTTTCTTTTGAAAAAGACAGGATAAGAGGAGGAAAACCTCTCATGCTCATGCACACAGCTGCCAACTCATCTTGATAGCTTAGGTTTTGCACGGTAAAAGAGACATTACTCTGTTCTGGACTGTAAAGCCCTGGACTTGGAGATGGGGACCTGACCCTCTGTGCCGAAACATGTCTCAATCTCATTAAAGCATCATTTTCACAAATACTTGTAACAGAAATTAGGCACACCGCCTTTTCTGCAAAGCATAGTATCAACTGAGGAAAAAAAGATTGGTGATTGAAAGTAAAGAATGAGCTCTGTGGTGAATCATCTGAAACTATTTAAGGCTGTTGTAAGTGTTCTTGTTCCAGATTTGGTCTATGGTAGGTAACTGTCGACACTATAATCATTAATGCCAATAGGACCTATGCAGCAAGAGGCGGGTGCGTACAGACGAGAACATACTCTTCACATTTCTTAGTTATGCAAAGGAAATATTTCATGGAAAGCTTAATTTAAACAAGATTTTATTTGATCAAGTATTTCAGATCACGTAGCAGAGCCCATTTGACAGAAAATCTACATAGTTTCAGGTACCGAAAAATGTATGTCTGTATGTCAGGAGACAATAGCTCCTAGCTGACACCATTAAAATTGATTCTGCTGGTGTATTCCCTGGAAGAGAAAGTCTTGGATCGCAGGAGTGGATAGTGCAAGCTCTTGGCTGATTCAGATAAATGCTAGGCCTGACTCTAGGTCAGGTGAACCACAGCCCTTTTCTATGTCTTCTTAATCTGTAAAATGGGACAAATATATTTCTGTGCAGGAAAGAGTTGGTGCTGTTGCTCATATCAGCAGGAAATGACTTTTTTCTTGACAGTTAAATCCACCCAGCTGAGGCCGTTCTTGGGTGATTCTCACGGAGCTATGGTGAGCAGCTGGCTAACATGGAAAGTCTCACTGAAACCTGAGGTCTTTTCTTTCTGCTCATCTGGGTCATGCAAAACTCTCTGGGTGGCCAGGCACTGTGGTCACTGCAGCAGGACATCTGCAGTGTGGCACCAAGGAGACAATTCACGACAGACAAGTGAAGGGGAGGAAAGGGTTTGTGCATGCTTTGGAAGGGGTGGCTCTTTGCAAGGACCTGTGCACAGGGGCACACAAATTACGGGGGATGCATTCTGAGTTAGTCACAGGCAGGGGCTGTTTATAAAGCCACCGAAGCAGGCGCTGCAGACAAATCTTTAGGGGTTGTTTCCAGCAGCACTGGAAAAAGTCTTGTCCATTCCTCTGCCGTTGCAAGGAGTGGGTTTTTGTGTGTATGTGTAGTGGGGTTTTGGGCAGTTATGCTCTGCCTGCCCGAAATAATACCATACTTCTTTTTCCTACTATCACATGTGTTCTCTAAACATATATATTTCCATATAAACACAATGTGGCTAAAGGGCTTCTCTTGTTAACATAAACCTTGAAAGTCAAAGTGGTAACTAGGAATAAGTCACTGGGAGTTGCACTTTATTTTTCACCCCATATGACACCTGCAGACCATGCCCTTCCTGGGTAAGAGGCAGGAAGTCTTCATAACCAAGCACACCAGCTACACTCTCAACCATTCTGCACACTGTCAGTGTGACTTTCCTAAAAACACGTTGTTTTGTGCCGAGATGGTGGGGAGGGGATGAGCATGTGAGGTCTGGCTGTAGACTGCAAACAGCAGCAGTGAGATGGGTTTGGCTGCAGTGCTGAGGTTTGCACCGGTGAGGTTAGCAGTCTTGCAACCTCACCTCTGTGTTACGAAAGGTTTTGTACAGTAACTTGTCATATGAGTTTGCATCTAAGCTGATATTCACACAGATAGCATACCACACGTAGAAGCAGATCCTTCACCAGAAGCACTTCTTTTGTAACTGCCTCATCTCTACTACTTTTCCCAAGCACGAAATTGTCCTCTCAAAGCAGTTTTATTTCAGTATCATGCTTTTTCTTTTTCTGAGCAGACCTTTTAATTTGGCAGGATCAAACAGCTGAGGCCTCCATGGGACCATTCTCTAAGCTTCTCCTATTGCTGAGTCTCTGTTTGCTCCTGACAGCAGCAAAGGTGCTCATGTGTTTCCCTTGACAGAGGTGGCTTATTTGTATGGCCAAGGGATACAGACCCTCATGCAACAACTCATGCAAATTTGCCTTTTAAAGTGGTCCATGTGACAGTTCTCACAATGCCCTGTGCAAAAATTTCTGTTTCTAACAGATGATGAGGTAGCAAAAATTGCAACCTCAGGCTGCTGTCACGTCCCCATTACCTAAAACCTCAAGGTAGCTACTGGCAATTTGATGGGCTGGAGCACAGAGCTGGGAACTGGGATCTACACTAAGTTTCCTCCTTCTTATTATTTCACAGGGACATGCAGCAGGAATAACTTCTCAGGAGGGTAAGCCCAGTGCTGTCAGAGCTGCAAGAGCACAAACCGCTCTGGCACAACCTTTTTGGCTAGTTACATCTCTCCCAGGAGGCTCTCGCATCAGGTGCAGATGCTCTGGACCACTCTGTTGTGAAGAGGTTGCTCCCACAGCCCCTCCCAGCCGTGCGGTTTGTGGTTTATCAGGTCTGCTGGCAGCAAGGGGAGGAAATGCACTTGCTACTCAGCCTGCCTCCCCAGAGCGTGCAGACCTGGTCCTCAGATATGAAAAAGTGTATGTGCTCCAGACAGCACATTAAGAGCTGGGTCTCCCAAAACTTGCAAAGGGAACCCCCCCAAGTCCTCGGTGGCTGCTGCTGCTCATGAGAGGGCTGTACCTCAGTCCCCTTTAGCTCTCTGTTTTCCAGAGACATGCCAATGGGAGATCTTGGTGGCAAGAAGGGAGTTGTCTTTCCAGCAGCTGTCCTTTGTGAGATGAGGCTGTTGCTTTTGTCATGCAGGGAGGGCTGGAAAGTGTGGCACAGCCTGTCCTGGCAGCTGGTGGGTTTTGCTCCTGAACTCCTTGGGTGCAATGTCAGGAGAGGCAAAGGCATGATCCTAACATCAGGATAGTCTCCCAGTCCAGTGCCCAGGTGCTGGAGAATCTGCATGTAGCATGCATTTATCCTCTCCCTTGCCAGCTCCTTGAAATTACCTGGACAGGTTACTGCAGCTGGGGAGCCTTTTGCTTTACCTGTAGGCTTGCTGCAGGCTGAGGAGCAGCAGTAGCTGAAGGACCTTGAACATCATGGTGACATAAGGCTGTGCCTTAAGTACTGTCAGAACACAGGTCTGCTTGGAAGTAGGGCTTTTCTTCATGTGGCCATGGTGTTCCTTTCATGTGTCCCTAGCAGAATAAGCCCTACTGTGCAGGGTATATTTCAGTAGATGAAGTATGGTGCAGGTATAGTTTCACCCACTGTCTTTGGGTACCAAAAGGATGTATTCACTTACATTTTAATTTTTATGTGACATCAACGTCCAACATCAGATTATGCAGATCAAGTGAGGGAAAGAGGAGTAGTGGACAGGACTGGAGGTCTATTACATGGCCTATCCCAACCATACAAGGAAATCTGGTGATTTTGTAACCAGTGGCACCTTTAATCTGCCATGGTGGAAGAATCTGGTCATTAACTTTTTCTCCTTCACATGGAAAGAGTATGAGCGGTGTGGGATATGGGACAAAATGGGTCTTCAAACTGGCCAGCTGCACCATCCCAGCCCTGTTCTGACCAAGCTGCTGGTCACAGCAGTGACAATTCCACCTGGAAGAAAACACAAAGCAAAGCAAACACTGAAGCAGGGGGAGCACTAGCACTCAGGACATGTGTGCCTCATGGCTGTGAAGAGAGAAAGTGTCACAAATGAGAGGCAATAATGGAGGCTTTCCGTGAAAACTGCTGATGTGAGGGCCTGGACTGAGATCTTCTCTGTGAGCTGGGAAAGCTCACCTGCAGCTGATGGGATGGAGAAAGGGAGGAGGTAGGTCATTTGACTAACATCGTATTTTGTACTGAGCAGATCGCTTCCATGGGGATACTGTTTGCCACGATCAGTAAGCTTTACCATACTCTCGCTGTAGGAATGAATGGGTATGTTTATGCTAAGATACTTAGCATATTCTAGCAGCTCTTTATAAAGATCATTATCTATAATTAGGTAAGTGTGCATAACTGTTATTGCTCTTGTGCTAAAAATTGCTGCAAATGGAGCTGAGGAGGGAGAGGATTATAATTTAGACATCAGATAATTGGACTTAATTTGCTTAAGAGAACTACTGGTTGTGGCCACTTGAAACAGTAGGTCTTAAGCTCAGGAATAAAATGCTTTTCTAAAAGTATTTAGTGTTGCTGTTCATATCTGTGTCAATATTTCCATTAGAGATAAGTGGTTATGTGACTGAAACTTAGCATATGAAAATGTCAGTAAGTGCACTGCTGAACATAATAGTCCTGATTTTGCCTTTTCTCACAGAAGTCTGAAATTAGAAACAGGCTGCTGTTTCCTAAACTTCAGCTAGTTCTGCTGATCTGTTGTGAAGTTCACTTGCTCTTTTCACACTGATCAGATTTCTAGGCAGGGTTTAGAGGTGCATTCGCTGCTCCTGTGGTCACAAGCATGGTAACAGTGGATTCAGATGTGGCTAATAAAGGTACTATGAAGTTAGTGCATGTTCCCTAAAGGCTGAACTTCACCTCTCTGCACAAGCCTCGCCCTAGGTCTACATTTCACCACCTATTTTGTGAAAGGTTGTGATGCCTTTTCTTGCTTTCAAAAAGGAATTGCTAAGTGAATGTAACTGTCCACAGTATCATCTGCTGCATTGCATCGATACCCAGCTGCCCTTACACTTTCTGATCTGGGACCAGCACTGCTTCTGCATGGGGAGGCTACAACAAATGCAGTGTTAGGGTTACAATGCATGTATGCAGAGTACTCAGGGCTGTGTGGGCTGTGGGCTCCAGTGCAGCCCAAACTTGTTGTAGATATCTGCACAAGGATGAATTTTGCTCTGACTCTCTGTCCTCCAGGGCTGTAGCTCGTTCAAATACCTTTTTCAGGATCCTGATATACTTCTCATTTCCAGAAAGGACATTTAGCTGGTCCTTTCATGCTTTCTGTCTTGTTCTAGCAGTTCTGGAGTTGGAAATCGACTGTTTTTCTTTGTTGATAAGTGAAATTAAAAAGAAATAGCTATGCTGCTTATTCAAAGCTGACGATGTAGAATATTCGGGGCTTAGTGTTACCCTCTGGATGTGAGCCACAGCTGAGTAAAGAGTTTATCATTTTCTTTAGTTCCTCTGCTGGAACGTAACCTCTGCAGTGTGTGGGCAATATGGGCTGATGGGCTCCATGGACAAAACAGTGGAGGACACCCATTGATCCCCAGGGATGCTGGCATGCTGCAGGCTGAATCCTCAGCAAGCCTTGTGACAAAGGCATGCTCCTAACTGCAGAATGAGTGAAAAATCCTGTGAACACAAATCCAAAGTTTTCATTGAAGATTATTCCAAGGAAGTGGTCCATATAGTCGAAAGTTCTGTCACCAGATAAACATCCATGGCATGAAAGCCCTAGAGATTGCTGAATAGTACTTGCCATGATGCCTTTCCCATCATTACAGCTATCATGCATGAGGCCTTGAATCTAAAGGTCCTTCAACAAAGTTCTGTTGGTGTCTTCAAAATCACGGCTACTGACCCCCCAAAATCAAGCCCTAAGCATGCACATAGGAAGGGGTATGTATTATCTGTCTGTTGATGAGTGCTAAGCTTCCTCCTGTCATGACGCAGATACGCTTTGGTCACAAGTGTGTGCTCAGAGTATCTTGGTGAAGGCTACGCATCCATCAGGCAGGTAGTCAAAAGCACCACCCCTCAGATTCAAATCCTTCTCTTTGATGTAAATAACAAGCTTAATCTTTTGCTATGGAGAATTATGGCATGAGGCTTTCTTAATCTTACCTGTTGGACACTGTACGGATGGCTTATGAGGAGGATCTGAACTTCAGTCTCTTGTATCTCAGATGAAAGCCCTATTGAGCAGGTTATAAAGCCAATCACCAATAGCCATGAAATAAAGGAAGAACAAGTGAAACAGCTCTAGCTTGAAGCCCACCCTGGAGTGTTCGAAAGCTTAAGTGGAGATGTGTTTAATCTCCTCCAGCTCAGGTAGAAGAATCTCCTATGGATCACCAGGTAAGTAACCAATGAGATTTCTGTGCAAAGATAAATTTTTTAAATACCATCTTCTAAAAAAATTATATAAAAGTCTTCTGAAAATATGCAATCATGTTCTGTGCATGTTATTGCTAGCTCTCCTCCCCCAGCCCCCATTAAGTTTTAAATTCATCATCTAATTTCAATCAAATTCAGAAAATAGAAAGAAGTCTCAAAGATACCAAATTTCATCTACAGTGCCTTTGCACTGTATAGCCAGGAGAGCACTTGTGGCTCCTAGAGCCATTATTTTGCTCCACAAGAACTGGTTGATAGGCTCGGCTGGAAGTCTAGAGAGAGCAGCTGGACAGCTAGTATGTGTGTGAATGCTCACTGGCCACACTGCTGATCCACTTAGCCTCTTAGGTGATCTCTGTACTGCTGCTACTGTGCTTGTATTTTGTCTTGTTGGATTCAAAAACAAAGGGATCAGGTGTGAAGTAATATACATGCAGTATGGATGGCAAGGACTCGATGATCCTTATGGGTCCCTTCCAACTCGGGATATTCTGTGATAAGCACGGGAGCTAAGCTATTAGACAATGGAGACAACCCATACATACTTTAAACACGAACTCTTTCCTCTGTGTCTTTACTAGCTTAAGTGAATCCCAACTTGGATGTTTTCCATGAACCCTTTCTTTAGACCATCCACGATCCATGGGCATTACATGTACGTGGGGACGAGGATTCCACCAGAGACTGGGGTTCTCTGGGGTTAGCCATTACAAAAGTGAACATTGAGTACCTTTGAGGGTATAGGCTGAAGTGAATGGTGGGATGAAGGATGTGAACATAAACATTTAGTCTAGAAAAGAAGCTGCATATTTTTTTTTTCTCCAGCAGTGATTTCATAATGAGTCTTAACGCCCTGATTAGGTGTGGCTGTAGCAGAGAATCATCAACCAGCCTGAGCTATTGCAGCTTAGCAGAGAAATGACTGAAGACATAAGATAACTGTCTACTCCAGAACCAGTGTGTGTTACCATCACCTGGGGAGAAGGGAGATCCAACTGAGTATCCATCTGCAATAGTCATTCTTGGCTTATTGGCTTGATTATTCTCCTTGGATATGTATTCACTCAGCAGATCACAGCAACCCCAAAGAGGTTAATTACGTGTATTTTTAAATTCCCTAAGTGCATATTTGCATAACTAGCATTTTTAAATATTCATAAATACATATTTGCTTGATAGATTGTAGCGGCATCATTTGCAGCTTCAAAAGAGACATTCACTTAATCAAACCAGAAATGGTAATCATTTCTTGAGGCTCAGACATATGATCAGCATACTGTGGCACAATAAATATATTGAGAATCATCTGGGGCATGGTAATTGAGTGCATGCTCCTGGCCTATGGCACATGGGAGGAAATCTGACCCAGCTTAACCTCCTACCACTGTGGTTTAGCTGGACCCTCTTTGCATTTACTACAGACAGAAAGCAGACTCATAAATTACTGCCATGGATCAGCTCATTTGGGTTAAGAGGATTGTACATCCTTGCTCATACTTGCTAGCTCTGCTTTCCCAGTGAAAAAGCTTTGCAAGGCCGCCACTGTGGACATTCCTGGAGTGGGTGTGTGCCCACACGGCACTTGGCACTCTCGATGTCAAAGGGTATGTCCATAGTGTTAAACAGAAAAGGCAGGAAAGAAGCCTGAGCCCTCAAGTCATAATTGACTTTACTGCTTAACTCATTCCCTGTCTATCTTTTGAACTCCTTCAAATATCTGAATCCAAGACACAGCCCCAGCAAAGTCCTGGGAACAGCCCATAGTGCCCACCCGGAGTGCACCAGGTGTGGGTGCCTCCACCCTACACAGCTCTCCAGCGCTATCTCAGAGGGCTTTGTATCCTCACACATGCCCGCGTACCTTCATGCCACACTGAGGGTATGCAACGTGGACTCTCAGTGCCATAACACCATGCCATGCGGGTGGAGCAAAGTCCTCATTACTTCAGATGCTTTGAGTTAGGAAAAGCATAAGAAATAATAATAATACTGTTATAGGGGACCACAGTGATGGAGATCCAGGGTCTTGGCTGTCTAGTATAGACGCTGTTGGCCATAGAGGTCCTGGTCCCCAAACACGGTGAGTGAAGGCTTGTCTGTGCCTTTTGGGCTCCCTCCACTGCAGCAGTACAACCAGAGTTGCTGAAGCCCATAGCAGCTGAGGGTGCTTGTATCTCAGACTTGGCAGTTCCTGGGTCTCCACTCAGCCTGGCTATGCGCTTATTGAATTCTGATTGCAGGGAAGTAGTCCTGATTGTTTTCAACTTGAGAGAAAGGGGAGTGTAATTTTTATTCATGCAAGCAGATCGTGACCAGGTGTTACAACCAGAAGGGCTTCCCCCCTGCCCCCCCGTTTTCCTCTGCACCGCTATATGAAGAGTCTTTGCAGTATCAAAGCAGGAAACCTCAAAGCAGGGTGACAAGGAAGTTAACTCCTTCCGAGCCTGCCTGCAAGGTGGTGAGTCAGACATGAAGGGTGGTCCCTTGGCAAGCAACCGAAAAGAAAAAAAGAAAGACGACAGCTGTCCCCACCAGCTGAGTTTTGAGTTCAAGTTCAGGAAGAGAGGAGCATGAATTCATAACACACAAGCAATGCCAAAGCTCAAACTCACTTGTAACAGCCTGAGTGCTCACGGCTAGGAGGTGCAGGAAGTGGGGCCCCAAGAAAGGATTAAGAAGTGCTGTGTGCTACATGGGTCCGGTGGCTGTGGGGAGCAGGGGGAAGGCAGATGGACAGCGGTTTTGGAGGAGTGAAAGAATAACCCAGAAAGAGGGAAGAAGGATGATTCACACGCATCAGCATCCCAGAGCTCACGAAGAGGGGCTGGTGTGTCTGGGCTCTCGGTCCTGAACCCGTGGGTGTGTTCTGGGGTTAGTGATGGCTGAGTTCCCACACATCTGCTGTACTGCCCTGGGTGTAGGCAATGCGGCACCCCGAGGAGCTGCCAGCTTGCAGGGTGTTTGCCTGGGAAGAGGAAGGCCACGAAGGGGGAACCAGTGACCTGAGCTGGTGCGTGATCCCTCCTCAGCAGACCACATCCCTGTAACCCTGTTCTGCTGAGTCAGTGTGGGACATGTGCGTTTGAGTTTTTCTGCTGGGTGATATTGCATAAACTATGACATCGACACCAAATAAGATCCTCCCTGTCTTGGCAAGTGGGAAGTGAGGCTTTGAAAGCAAAGCCTGCTTGGCAGGTTGCCCCCAAGTCAGCCTTATGTCCCAGTGCTTGTATTTTGAAACACTTTATAGCATCACATCTTAGCAAAACTGATCTCCTGACTTTAATCATCCAGGACAAATTCATTTGGGGGTCCAAGTTTATTTGGGTCTCAGTAGTTAATAGTTGAATTTCCTTTTGAGAAATTATTGTGGTTTGGTTCGTCGAAAATAAAAGACAAAATGCATTTACAAGTATATCATTTTATTTAAAAATGGATACTCCTTTATGGCTGGATACCAGCCCCTGCCCATTAGAGTACCCCCTGTAGCCAGTCATTTAGTTTAGAAGCACACAAATTCCAGTTAATCTTAACAACAGTTTGATCACAGAGAGATAAATAAACTTCTTATAGTAGCTGAAGGCTAATCTTAGCAGGTATCTGTATTTGAATACATTTTTGTCAGGAACCTGCTGGCCTTTTAAACCTCACAGCAGAGTGGTGGAAGATCCCGAGGCATCAAAGTTTCTGTCATTTGTATTTCATTGCCAACAGTTCCTTTTTAGAAGGATAAAGCCACCTCCATTTTTAATTGGAGCTATAAAGAAAACCTACCCCTGCAGTTTTGGATGAGTCAAGATTGTGGTGGCAATGAATGTTTAATATTAATACCTGCTTCAGTGGTACTGAAATAAGCACCCTACATAAAAGAGGAAAAGCAGCCACACATGGAACAAGCCTATCCAACCAGCCCTCAGTGAATAGCAGAGAGAGAAGGGAATAACAAAGTTTTTTTTTTTTCTTTTTTTTTTTTTTCCTCTCTGCACAGGTTTGGTATCTCTGGATATGTAAACAGGAGAGGAATCTGGTAGTAGACATAAGGAGGCTGCAAGTTACCAGACCCATTAATTAACCTTTGAGTTCCCACCTAATTAGCTTCCCTTTGGATGTATATACCTGTTATAATTTTGATGTGGCTGAAATCTTAGTGGACCAAAGATCCCTGACCCACCCAGCAGTGTCAGACCTGCAGGTGGGCTGGTTTTCACCAAGGATTTGGGAAAATAACTTAATGTCAGTTGTTCAGCATAAACTTTTGGGAAATTGTTTTTTTTCTTTTTGCTTACTCTAAATCCTCCAAACTTTCTTCCTGAACAGATTTATTTTTATCATTAGCAAGTAATCAGGGTACAAGATGAAATAATTATTCTTTCTACAATATGTTATTAACTAGCCTTTATTAGGATAAGGAACTGGCTCTGAATAACTTCATGGTGGAAAGGAAAAAAAATAGACAACTTCAGTCATTTCTTTTTCTTCTCTTCCCAGCTATCAGTGCCAGGGTAATTTTTGCTGTTCAATACATGGAAGACAGACCAGTTAGCAGTTCTAAGCTTATAATCTTTAGTTATATTTTCCATCAATAAAATTTAATATCCCTGTCTAACCATAATTTCTAGGTCTGTTTATCATCAAGAAATAGACTCTCATGACAGTGCACAGGTTGGTAATACAAAACTTCTCTTAATCACTAGTCATGACCAAACTGAGATTAAATAATAATTCTAATTTTTTCCTTCTTATGGTCTCAGTGGTTTGGGCAAAAGAGCATCCCTGGAGTGGCGAGGACCCTCTGCTTTCCCTGCACTCACATCTCATTGCTTTTCCTTTTTGTGCTAAGAAAAGGTGGCTGGGATGGGACAAAGGATGGAGATGACAGGTAAGGTGCTCCCTGACCTAGAGGAACAGGGCCTCCCTGGTGCTCAATGGGGAACGCCATTCAGCTCAGCGGGGTGCTTGCTCCCCAGCTGGGCGGCAGCTGCTCCAAGGCCAGGCTGCTTGGCAGAGCCCGCTGGCCCAGAAAGCGGCTCTCCCAGCACCTGGTGTTGTGCTTCCCCGCAAGCTGCACGGCCGTGGGACATGCAGGCAGCCACCCTCTTGGCAGCCCTCCGCGAGGCAAACACAAGAGCTGTTGCAGCCTGAAATATCAGCCTTGGGCTGGGGACAGGGAAAAAGAGGTAGTGTGACATGCAACTGAAAAACCACAGGCTGAACCGTACCAATCCTGTGATTGCTTGTCCTCGGTAGCCCAGAAAGGTTGAGTTTAAAAGATTAGGGGATGTTGCCACAGCCTCTCCAGGCCACAGCCTCAGTGCTGCAAAATGAAGCGAGTCTTGGCTGCAGCCAACCATAACCCTTCTTTAACAATCATGTCTGCAATGTGTGAACACTGCTAAAATGCTGACTAGGTCCCTGCTGCCACAAATGAGAGTTTCTATTGAAAACATGGGATGCGCTTTTTGGGGACAGTCTTGAGTTCAGTTTTTTAGGTCCTTGGTGAGGAATCCAGAGGGAAAGTCACATGCAGACATGCATATGTGCACAAACACACAAAGAGCCAGAAAGTAGACCCTTAGCTGGATATTAGTTCAGTCTTGCTCTAGGACCTACATTATAGACATATTCTGATCACAGCTACAGAAATTAACTGATCACCCTGCCTGCCAGGATGAGGACTATACGGCCAAAACCAGACAGAGCTACTCTGAATGCCCTATGCCTTTGTGGTTACAGCTGTCTTGTAGGCGTAATGGTTTGAAATACCCTCATGAAGGACTTCCCCAGGGGTTCTTCTGTCCACCGGGAGTGCTCTGGTCAGGAGGCTCTTGCATTGCCTTTTTTTAGCTAAGTCTTAAGGAGACAGGATTATCATCTTGTCCAAATCTTGGAGAACCTCAAAGGGGTGAAAAGTCCTTTCTGCTCTCTGCATTCAAACTCTAAACTTTCTTAGAGGTTATTTCTTAAAATAGCTTATGGGTCTCCCCACTCCTTCACAAAAGTCCCTGTGAAGGGGATACAGTCCTTCCCGTGTCCCTCAGTTATATCAACATACACTGCACAGGGTGTTAAGGTGCGTAGTGAAGATGCCCTGTTTGCATCCCACTGTGCAGTAAGCCCTGACGGCATCCTGTCTAATTTTGGACATGTAAAGGAAGTATCTAGCTGAGGAGCCTGAACACTCCAAACTTCCCCTGTCAACAGTGGTGGAAGAGGGAGACCTCTGAGAGCAATGCAGGTCCTGGGTGGGGCAGGAAATCTCCTTCTCTGTCCACTAATGAGGTCACCAAAGGTGAAGGGACACTTCAGTTATGTGCCTGAATTAGAGGGGTTGAATCCAGGCATAGGTCCCCTGGAAGTCTGTTGTGGGACCACCAAAAATACTGCAGTATTTAGCTGCTCTAACATTTAGTTTGTTTCATGTGCCATCCGATTGTTTCTTGGAGTTGTAAGGTCTTCTTGGACATTGTAGCTTCCCTGTACGTGTTTGAGCCTTCACGCAAGTGCAGGGCTTGCTGGTTTTCCTGACGGATAATGGAATCAAAAAAGCAGGTGGCTCTCTCAGCCATCATTTGGATGAGGACCAAACGAGTACTAGGATCTGAACAGAACAAAATTTTAATGGAGGACTTGGGACTGAAGCTTGGAGTTTCTGTTTTTTTTTTTCTTCTTCTTTCTTTCTTTCTTGCTCATTATCTGGTTTTCATGGAAAGCTTTTTCAATTGAGTAGGAGAACAGCTTCATTTTTTTTCTTACAAAAGTTAATGAAGAAATAAGATGCATCTCTGTCTCTTTCTTTTTAAAGTCAGGAATTTCAGGCATGGAAAATTGAATTAGCTAAAATGGCTCGAGTGATCAGTTTCTTGTGGCTTCCATTCCCCTCATGAAATGTGCACACCAAATAAGAGCTGCTGGTCAGAACACCATTGGAAATGGCTTTTCCCTTGCACCATTAAACAACTGCTTTATTTTTCTTGCATTTGAACAGCCATGCACAAAATATGCATGCATTCACTAGACTGCCTGTCACTGAAGTGATGTGATTATGTTGCAGGGAGTGCCAGTTTAAATTAAAAACTCAGCAGGCCTTCTTGGAAACTTCTTTTTGCTCATTGGCAGTAAGAACTTGAAATATATATTTGGCCTAATCCAGTCTAATCTGATCTGTTTCACAACGCCATCTGGATCTCATCGGGGGCTGGATGCTTTCAGTATTTGATCCACACACTTTTTTTTTTTTTTTTTTTCCCCCTTAATGGCTATCCTGTAAGAATTAAGTATTTTGGAGATGTGTTGGAACCAGTTCATTCCTATTCATTGTGTGGAAGATATCCAGGAGAAGCCACTAAGATATTTATTGCCTCTAAGCAGCCAATAGCTGATTGAATCTGGATCAGTTACTATCAGTTGCTGCCTTGGGAGTGGCTCAAAAACATTTCTGTATCTTTCAAGGATGGTGTATTCTTGACCAAATGTTAAGTATAAGTAAGCACCTGGTAGATTTGGATGACAGCATGGCATTATCTCAAAGCATTTCTCAGCATCTATGATATATCTTCCAGTAGATGATCCTACATACTGTGAAGAAAAACTTTCTAATGATAAGGGTAGTTATGCCCTGGCACAGGTTGCCTAAGGAGGTGATGAAATCTCCATCACTGGAGATTTTTAAGAACAGGTTAGACAAGCAGCTGCCAAGAACCTTTGATGTATAGTCAATTCTGCCTTTGGGCAGCATTAGATGACCTCCATGAAAGCCCTTTGATTTTCTTGATCGCTGAGCTTAGAGCTGAACAATGAACCAATCCATAAGAAATCACAACCAGGGAATTGGAACAAATACATTTTTTTGTGTGTGTAAGAGTTAAAAGTACAAATAGAATAAAAAGCACGCTTTGTGTATGACATTCCACTTTAAAAAAGATCTGAATCACCAGAAAAACAGGTATTTACAAAGATATATACTTAGGAAGTTAGGCGCAAATGTGGGGAACCCTCATTCCCCAAAAACAAATTGGGAAAAGCCTATTTACTCTCTAGAGATTTCATTTATAGGGCATAAGGGAGAAATATATAGCCAGAGGATGTGTTTTGAGACAACCTGTTAAAGTATATTTAAGTTACATAGAGATACCTGCACTTCATTTCATATCCAGACTTTTCAGATATTGAGAGCTAAATGTTTTAGAATTTTAGAGCCATTGTTTAAGACAGAGCATGATGTAGACAGAAATTTATTTCACAGCTGTCTACACAGGAGCCACTTGTTCAAAATATATGAAAGAAATAAAACATTACATTGCATCCCAAGAGACTGCCAACTGAAAGGCACCAACATGTGATGATGAAGTACAGAACTGAGACTGATCATGTGGCAGGTGAGGTAAAATTCAAGATAACCAGGGGGTTTCTTGTCCTAAAATGTGTTCTTCTCCTGGTGGTTCTTCTCACCTTCATCCAGGGACAGCAGAGCTTTGAGTGTAGGCTCACTGTGCATGTGTCCCATGTGCATGTTGATGGTATTTGGTAGTGGGCTTGAAGTCTCATTCAGGAATGTTGAGCATATTTCCAGGATGCTGTATTGATAAATTGTGTTTAGTAATAAATATTGACCACTGGACTAATCGTACTGCCAGAATTGACGTTATTTCTTTAAACTGTGAAGATAACCACATTTATACTATAAACAATGAATGTGCCCTGGTTTTGCACCTGCAAATCAATTTAAAAAGAAATGAAGAAATTGTATTTCAAATCATGTACCATGACAAACCATAATCATGACAATCTTTAGAGTGAATTAAATGTTTTCATGTATCTGAAGAGTATACCTCCAAATGAGCTTAAGCACTGGGCCTCAGTTTCCCCAGCAGTAAACCTTCCCTCTTGCTCACAAGGCTGCACAACAGGTGGGTATTTCTCAAAAGAAAATGTTCTTGATGAGGGTTTGCAGAGAAGCTAAGTGTGTGGCGCCACATCATGCAGACCCCCACACAATGCCCACCTGTGTGTCCATCCCTGGGGTATGACACCGAGCAGACAGGCTGTTGTGCTGTGTCTCTGCCACTGGATGCCCTGCAAGGGGCCAGCCCCCATGTCCACCACCCCCTCCAGCCCCCAGAGCCCCCCATGAAACCCTAACCACATGCAGGGCCCTGCGCGGGCCCCCTCTGCTCCTTGTCCTCCCTTGTCCTGACATGGCCGCAGCTGCCAGGCCCTCCCTGTGCTACTGAAGTGTATTCAGGAACAACTGCTAGAGACAGCTTTCCCTTTTATTTTTCTTCCCTTTTTTATTTTTATTCTCTTTTCTCTTTGATTCTTTTTTCCTATTCCTTTTTCTGCTTTCCTTTATCTCTTCCCCCCTTTCCCTTTCCCTTTCCCTTCCCCTTCCCCTTCCTCTTCCCCTTCCCCTTCCCCTTCCCCTTTCCCTCTTTTCTCTCTGTCTTTCCTTTCCCTTTTCTCTGCTTTTCTCCTTTTCTTTTTCTCCCTTTCCCCCTTTCCTTTCCTCTTTTCCCCTCTCCCTCTCTTGTAAATGGCAAGGTGGTGGCACTGAGGGCTGCAGGGCTCCCCTGTAAGGTGAGGCTGGCTCTGCCCGGTGCCGAACCCAGCCGGTTCCAGCTGGCTCCAACGGCCCCACAGCAGGGCCTGGCTGGGCCCTGCAGCCGAGATGGTGGTGCCTGTGGGAAAACATCCTTAAGAAACGGCAAAACTGCCAGATGAGCAGAGTGAGGAAAAAGCAGTGAGACACGGCAGTGTCAGCGAGACACACCAGGGTCAGGGAAGGAGGCAGGGCAAGAGGTGGTCCAGGCGCTGGAACAGAGAGTCCCCTGCAGCCTGTGGAGGACCCTTGCTGGACCAGGTTTATCCTGAAGGACTGCAGCCCGTGGAGGACCCTTGATGGAGCTGGGGAAAAGTGTGTGGAGGGTGGAGTGGCAGAGGAGCTGTTATGGACTGACTGTAGCCCCCATCCCTCTGCACTGCCTTGGGGGGGTGAGGGTGGTGCAGGTAGAAGAGTTGGGGATGAAGATGTGAAGTTGAGTCTGGGAAGAAGGACTGTGGGAGGAAGGTGTTGTTTAATGTTTTTGTTTGTTTGTTTGTTTGTTTGTTTGTTTGTTGTCTTTCACCATCCAAGTCTAACTGGCAATAAATTAAAATAATATTCTCCAAGTTGAGTCTGTTTTGCCTGTGATGGTAATTGGTAAGTGACCTCCCTGTCTTTATCTCAACTCAGGAGCTTTTTCATCCAGTTTTCTCCCCCAGTCCTGTGGAAGAAGGGGACTGAGAGAGTGGCTGGGTGGCTGTCTGACAGCCAGCTATGGTCAACGCACCACACCTCTGTAGGACACCCAAGCAGAGGTCTATAGAGTGCTTAGGATATTAGTCCTGTGCATGGCCACCTGCCTGTAAGAAGCCTCCTTTTAACCAGTGCTTGGTGGAAGGGGGCCCTGAGTGACACAAGGAGTGACCCAGGGCAGGGGAGAGCCATGCAGACTCCTGCTGGTGGGGCAGGGCCTGTGTGGGTGCTCAGGAGCAAGCATACGGCTGTGACAAGGTGGAGAAGGCAGAAGTGGGTGCATGTCTTTGTCCCTTTCCCTTCTGCAGAGCAGGTTGCGCCTCCACGATGGACTGAGGCAGTTTGGAGGTGCAGAGCTCTTCCAGCTTGGGCAAGCAGAAAGCATTCACTGGCTTTTCTCTTTTGCTGCATTCCACTGTGAGTGCATATATTTTTGTAACCTCTAAATAAAGAATTAAAAAATTAAAATCTCAAATCTCCTGTTAAAAATAGTTAAGCTGCTTGCCAGACTAAAATTATTAGCTGTGACCAGAATGTTTTTTTCCTGCTCCTTCTCACCCATCTCTTCTTGGTCCTGACTGACCTCAGCAAGAGTTCTTCCCCATACAAAGCACAAATCCACGTTACCATGATGCAACAATCAGGTCCTGCACTTTCAGGACAGCTCTCCATTCCCAAGTGAGGGTTCATTAGTGTCATTAGGGCTTCTCACTTGCATACGTCTTCCCAGGATTATCCGGTAGCAGGGTTGAGACATATGGGTTGTAAATGATGCAAAGGGAAGACAAACTGAAGAACAGTCATGTGCTAAACACCACAATTTAAGAGTTGTGTGCATAATACATAAGTCTTCATAATTCAGGAGGAGGTTTTGTTCATTTTTTATTTTAGGTAACTGCTGTTGCTTGGTTTGCGTGAAGGCCACAGTAGTAGGATACTGAAAAGAGGATTGGGTGGCAGGGTGGCTGCAACCCAGCAAACCAGAATGGGGCTGAAATTCAGTGTTTATGGCTGGGAATGTAACAGCAAAACTTCACGAGGAGAGAAAAGCAAAATCTTACTGCTTTCAAGCTTCTTCATGTGTTCAGGGGTTTTGCAAAGATAATGAAAGGTGCTCCACAATATCTGTATATTTCTGTTCAGCTACTAAATAAGTTTTGACATGCAAAAAAGTATGTCTCATTCTCCCTGCTCTGACTAGATGGCATATTTATGCTCGGTACAGTGCCTGCTCACTTGCAGGAACAGCCTGAGCTAACATGTTTCTGAAGAGTCTGACAGAAGTCCAGATGAACTGTGTTTGCTTCAGGAAGTAAATTTTGGCCCCATGAGACTTCTCTGCCTCTTTCATCCCTACTGTTTGTTTATTTATTTATTTATTTATTTATTTATTTATTTTACATGCAGAAAAGATTTGAACTACCTAGATTCTAGTGCAGATAGGAATATGATCTCTTTTGCTACTCATTAGCGTGGACACAAAGCTCTCTGTTAGCATTTCTGAAGTGGTGGTGTCTCTCCACACAGATTCTTCATTCTTTTTTATATCACTGCTTTCCTTTTTTGCACAATTTTCAGAAGTTCTTAAATTTAAAGGGCACATTTTGAGGGGCCAGATTCATGACTAAAAATGTGTAAACCTTTGTGATTTAAAAGTGGAATAGGAAGTCAGAAGGAAAAAAGAAGTAATTGTTTTTGTTATTGGTTGGATCTAGACCCAGCAACTTAGTTGGGGTGTGCGTGAGCACAACATCTATTTCACTTAGCAGGTGCATCTTTTTATCTTGCATAAAGTATTAGTCCTATCACTTTGGTTTTCACTCAGCTGGTGTAAGGGCCCATCTGTAAACCAGAACAGCAATTCTCAGTCAGGTTTTACTTTTTCCTCTCTTCCACATAGATTTCAATTCAATAACAATTCAATTGGATAATAATTTCCATTTCAGTAATTTGTCATCCTTCCTCTAATCCTCTCTCCATCTTCCCAGATACATAACATTTCCCTGGGTGTAGCAGTCAGTATCTACTCACACGACTTTCTCTCCATGCAGCAATCCTTGAATTCCTGTTCTGGCAAATCCCTGTGTGGGCCTGATCCCAGATCCCAAAGGAAGGTGGGAGATGGGACTGGTCCATGGGCTGGCTGCAGCACCCATGCCATGAACTGGTCTTTGGGCTTCTTGCCTCCAGCTCCCTGTGGCTCAGCTAATCATTCAGGGGGCTGTCAGGGAGAAGGAAAAAGGGGTGGGGGATGAAGTATGGATAGTCTGCTCCAGGGGCTTCTTCTTTCCCCTTCTTCTCCATTATGAGGACCACTGAATTAGAGAATTCTTCACTGTGGTGGTTGTTTTGTTACGACATCTAAGATCCTCGGCTTTCTATAGAAAAGGTATTTAGGTTGGCAGAATTAGAATTCATAATCTCTTTTTATTTGTTAGTTCTGTTTAAGATGAAGGTACTTAAATTATTTCTTCTAGCATGTCAATAACCCTCTTTTTATTTTATTGGAAAAGCATTTCTATAGACTGACAATGTCGTCTGTATTGCACTGATTTATAAGGTTCTTTCCTCAGCTCTTACTCAGTGTTTATCCAGACCTCCAATTGACTTACTGAAATCAATGTGATCCAATGCTCTTTTTTTTTTTTTCTTATCCTTTTATATACTTTTATACCTCTGAGGACTAATTGTACAATGGAACCACTCTGATTAGGCTAGGCCTAACTAACTACACAAATCTTAGAACCATGTAGCAGCAGATCTGATGAGAATTCAGCTAATTAGTGGCTAAAAAGATGTCAGAGTTTAGCATGAAGTGGATAACCCATCTTAATAAATGGAAATGAAGTGTAATGTGGAAGAAGTATTGTTGCAACTCTGAAAAAATATTTTAGGTGCATACCCCTTATTTAAGCAGTGTCAAAGCACAAAGGGTAATGTCACACGTACTCAGTGGCTCATGAGCGTGGTGCTCTGATCCTGGCGTCACATTTAGACCAATGGCCCCTAATTATAGACTGCATTTTGTCTCATGAATCTTTATAATCAGTTCATTTGTGCACTAGCTTTTCTAACTCATTCATCTGGTACATGTACATTTCTTAATATTGTAAGATTTAGACCAGAAGCATTTTGGAGATTAAAGAAGAAACAGGTCTTTTTACATGATGGAAGTTTGAAGTTCAGCATTATCAAAGGGATGGATATGTTTCCATTCAATTTTATATCCTGCACAACTTGTTGTAATTGATGTGATAATGGGGGTAAGAGGTGATTTGTTTTACAATCTGTTGCTCCTGTAATCAGCTGATCAAGGAGTGCAATTTACAAAGGCCATTGAAATGAAACCAAATGCTTTTATAGGTTATGTATAATTATTGCTTTTAATTAGCAAGCAGAACTGGGCCATATTTAAGATTTAGATCAATTGGATTACTTCCTCCAGCTCTTCTTCCGTATTAAGTCCCATGCCTTAAGAATCAGTTGTGTCTTAAACCCATCCCTACAGTTTGAAATAAATCTGCCAGTATCTATTAGGTTTCTTGCTGGCTTTCATATCTTTTGAATGTATGGCTTTCCTGGGATGTATAAAGCTTTGACACAAAGAAAATCTACAGAACCCTGGTAAGGGGATGTTTTGGGGCCTAAATAAAGATATATGGGAGTGAAGACTGTAGCAAAGGGTCAAGAATGAAATAAGAACATTAAGAAGTGGAGGGGTAATGAAACTGAAGATTTAGACAAGAGGCAAGGAAAGAAAGTTGATTGCAAGGAAAGAAAAGTAAACAAGAAACCCATTGTGCAATGGTTGTGTGTGAATGAATAGATAGAGACAGAAAAGATGGTTTTGTAGGTTGGGTCTGTGCCCTACCATGCAGTTCTTACAGCTGGTTAGTCCCTCAGTTTTCTATCTGTAAAACACGGATGATAAAAACCTTGCTAACTCATCAGGATCTTTTGCAGCCTGTTTGCGCTATTTAAAAAACAGGGTGGGGAAGAAGGGTCACCAGTGTGACAGGAAGAAAGGAAGAAACAACCAAGACTAAACAGAGAGAAAAAGGAGAGGATGAAGTTTCTGGAAGACTGAATTAAGCCAGGCCAGGGGAAATCTGGCTGGAAATCAGCACCCTTATTATGGATTTTTACTCCCAAGATATTCCACATGCTCTGTGTGTCTGCCTTGCAATGACAGCTGCTCTGGGGGGAGAGGGAGGGAGGGTGGGAAAGTCAGGGCACTCGGCAATTCAGCTTTTGCTTTACAATGCACCAAAGTCTTGTTGAAAGCAGGGAAACTTGAGAAAGTCTCAAGGCTGTGGCTTTCCCTCAAGGGTCTTATGGATTTAACTATTTGGAGCACTAAATCCTTGTTTCTTTTCAGCAGCAACAACCATTGCAAGCTACGGTTGTTGTTCCCCTCTTTCAACCCTCCTGGCTTCCCTTTCAGCTGACACTGAAGATTAGCTTCAAGCTCTAAGATTGTAAAGTCTTTGAGGAAAAGCCTTAATGAGGATCTGATCCTTTTAAACTCTGATCTAATTACTCTTAGAGCAATGTTTCTATTTTGGATGCTGCAAACAGATCAAGTTTGCATGTTTGAAGGTGGCACCATTTGGTGGACAAGAAGTAAACCCCACCCTATAGGTTAAATAAATTTTCATACATAAATAAAAACATGAATAGCACCTATGTAAAGTAGCTGGCATTATTTCAGAGAATGTTTGAGAGCTGAGCCTGGGGAACTACTGGAATACAGAAAGGGTTTTTTTTTCCCCTTGCTGTATGTTTACCATTCGAACGGTAGCAGAGGATATTTGAGGCCACAGTGGTGTAATCTATTGAGCATATCAGCAGGGAAGAAGGGCAAAGAGGACTGGAAACTACAGACCCAGCCATAAAGAGTGCTCTGGAGTTGCACAGAAGCATTTCCCTGGGCATGATTGAAACCTCATAGGCTCCAGCTCAGTGATAGCAAAGAAAAGCAAGGCTGGGTCCTATAAGCCAGCACTTTCACTTGATCTGTTGTTGCAGTTTCAGTGTTTTGCATGCTTTTGTCATGCATTTTTATCACCTCAGTCAGCCACTTCTGTGATTTGAATCCATGTGCTGAGCTCCAGGCAGTGTTTGAAGACTGGATCCCCACTGTTGTCATGTGCACCAGGCAGCTTTGCCCATCATGGAGCACATGTGGGCACGTACCTGTATAACGAGTGCTGGCAGAGAAGAGCTATCTGAAAGCCTGCTGATCTGGACATGGTTGATTTACTATCTTTGCTTGAATCCCCCCATGCTTTCTTTAAGAGATGGAAGAATGTTGCCTGCTCTACTGGCTGTCATTGCACGGATCCCTGTGCCGCTGTTTGGCTTGGCTGGCAGCCTTCTGAGTGTGAAGTGCTACCACTGGCAAGTCAGGTGTGAAGTGAATTTGCCATGTTCTGCTTAATGGGGTGTTACTGTAACTTCAAACCCTTGTCGTGACCACTTCTAGGTTAACACCCTTCAGTAAGTAACCAAAACACAAACATTAAGCAGGAGGAATGTTAAAATGCGATTATGAGCCATGGTTTTGTCCAATTAGCAGACTGTGCTTCAGGCTTGAGTCAAGTGGCTTGTCTATATAAGGATGTATTAGTCGTTTTCTTTTTTTATTTTTTTGACCATAAAAACAACAGATGTGATGCTCTGCGGTCAGCAGAGACGAGAATGATTCATGGCTAGGCATATTTAAACCCCCACTAGAAAACTATCCATCTGAGACCCTCCTCACCTCTTCCCCCTCGTTCCAGACAACCAGAGCCAAAAGCACCTGTCACATGATACATCCCAAAATTCATCAGTGATTCTCTCCATATGTCTTAGTTTTGAGGTGGCCAGGAGACATCAGCTGCTCCTGCCTACTCTCTTGGGACTGCATGGACTTTAGCAACACTAGGATAGCAATAGAGGAGAAACTCTTATGTAGTGTTGATGTGGGTGGCCATAGGAGCTGTTATGGCAGAGCAAGGATCCACTCACATATGGTAACTTGGTCTTGTGTAAGGTGGCAGGTTTGGCTCCTGTATCTGCTCTGCAGCCATCTCTGGAAGACTTTGGAAAGGAATTCAGCTAATGCTGGAGTCAATGCTTTCAGCTGGGGATGTGGGAGTGGGATGGGCTCAGAAAGTAAGGAAAAGGGGCTGTGGACATGGAGTATGGAAGAGCAGTCTGCTTTTTCTGTAAAGTAATTACAAGAGGAGCTGGGATTACAAGGGACTGGATCTGTGTGTGGTGCAGTAGTGGTCTAGGGAATGAAAGAATCATAAATCCTATTATGTATGGCTTGGGGGTCCTTGCTGGGGTTTGGGATGGAGTAAGAGGAAGACAGGAGAAAGCAAAAAGCTGTTATCCTGTTTTGGTGGCAGCATTGAAGCTGCTTGGCTATCCCTAATCCATAGCCAGGACTATGTGGAATGGCCTGGAGCCCCAGGAAGAGTGCTGTGCCCAGGCTGGGATGTGTCTGCATAAAACCGGCTGCTGTACAAGGATCTTGGTCTTGCTTATGAAATAGGACTGGAAAACTGAGGCTTTTGCTCTCTTCTGAGTACTGCTGCTAGGTCTGTTCTCCTCTTGCCACTTCAGTAGACCCTGGCTATCTGGTGGCCTCTGAGACATACACACCCAAGGAGTGACCTGCTAAGGGCTCTGCTGAATGGTGGCTCACAGCTGAAGGTGCCATCTCCAGGGGAAACTAAACCAGGAACTGATCTAAGCCCCATTGAGGACAGAGAAACAATAAGCAAGAGACACATCACAGTTTAAAATGCTTGGAAAACATAGCACAATGAAGTTCAGTGTAGGTGAAAATAAGCCAGCTCTCTAAAGGTGATGTAAGGTCTCCTCCCACAGAACGGAGAAACTGGTGGAGCACTAAGCTTGAAAAACTAGGATGGGGGACAGGTAATGGAGATGAGACAGCCTTGATGAGCCTTGTCTGACAACAGATCAGATGTGAGATTAGGCACTGTAATCTGGAGCACAAACAAGACAGGCCAATGAACTTTTTCAGCTGAAGAGTCAGAAGCAATAAATCACAAAGAAGGAAAGCCATGGTTTCGTACTCTTGGCTTCTGGCATAGAAAATAAACTGGATCCATCCTGTGCTATAAAGTACAAATGTACATGTGCACAAAGCACATTACAAGAACTCTGGGGCTGCAAAATTCAGCTGTTCCAAATTAAACCAGGAATAAAGACTCCTTTTGGATTTTTAACTTAATCATAATTTTCTGTTCTCTCCTATGTCTATCTCCTGGCACAGTCTTTAACGTCCTGATGGTGGGCTCAGAAGCACTGCTTACTTCAGTGTACGAGATCAACACATCCTTCTGCTTTGTCCTGTGCCAAATCCGTCTGCCTCTTTCAATCCTTTTCTCCATGTCCAGCCAGCTTCTCTCTCTCATCTTCAGCTCTCCTGTCCTGAATTCTAGCTTCCTCCTTCAGCAGGTCCTGCAATGACTTCTCGCCACAAATTCCCCAGGTGGTTTTGACTGGAACCACTCACTCCCACCTGCCACTGCAGCATTTTCATTTTGCCACTGGTTTTTCTTTGTCACTGAGTTCTTCCTTTTTATCATTCTCCGTCTTCATTTGTGCTCCTGGTCATTTCTCCACATTAGCTCCATGGGTTGGTCTCTCTCTGGGGGTGCTTGTCTTAATTTCCATGTCCTGCCCCAGTGTGAATCTGCCCAGTTAGTCCCAGTTCTCATGTTCAACACAGCTCCTTGTCAGGGCATCCATTGCTGTTCCCTCAGCCGTGGATTTCACAGTCAGTCATGGGAAGGGAGAGGTTCTTCCTGGCTCTTTCTCCAGTATCAGGCTTTTTTGTCATTGTTTGGCTTCCAGTTGTCCCTCCTATTTTTCTGCACACTTTCAATTTCTCTCTCTCTTGCTCATTCCAGTCGTCAAGAGATGGGAACATTTGATAAAGCCTTGCAAGGGAAAGGGCAAGACTTTTAAAGTGGAGAAAACAGTAGGTAAAATTAAAATTCCATCCTCCACTTATCTTGAGAAGAGCGGATTTCTCACCGCATGAGTTCTAATGCTAGTCAGGTTCCCTGGATTCCTTGTGATCTGTACTCATTTGGGTGAGCTCTAAGCAAGGACCCAGGAACCTGGTATCATGTGGAGTTCGTGAAGTCTACCGAACGTCTGCTAACATGAGGTCAGCCAAAGGGATGCACATCTGCCTGTTTTCTGCTTGCACAAACCAGCCACCACCGTGTTGGAGGCAGTGTTTCTATGATCAGTGAAACATCATGTAGCATTGGCATTGCTATTTTTGAAATGACAAAGCCCAGCTAATTACAATGCTATTCCTCCCACCCCACTACCCAGGGCCTCCTCTCTGTGGGGAGCAGGCAGGGGCCATCTGTCTCCACATGGTCCCACACTCCTGTCTACTCTATTCCTGCCCACCCTGCAGCCCTGCTGCTTTTGCACTGGCAAAACTGTTTGTCTGCCCATCACCTGAAAATATCAGCTTTCTCTGCTCTCTCTCCATGCTTATGTTGGGGTCATATCATACCTTGTGGCAATTCTGAGGGAAGAAACAGGACAACTGATGATCTCAGGACAAAGCCTATGGCATTTAGTAGGGTCTCTATAACAGCTGGAAAGGCCTGGTCCTTGCCTACCTCCATAGGCTGAGGCCATCTCCAATCTTGCTATTCTCATCTTCTTCCAGATGAATCCACCCAAGGTCAGCTGGTAGATTAATATGTTTTACCAACATCTGGTGAGTCCCTGGAAACCAGACAGATAGTCAGCCAATGAAGAGAGCTATCATTGACCAAGATAACTTGAGAACTGAAACTGGACAGAAAATTTGGTGCTTGAGCTAGTTAATCCTAGAATTACATTTATTTGCTAAGGTCCAGGGCTGTGCTAACATGACTCTACTGCTGTCAGTAGCTGTGCTAATGTCTCTAACATGCTGAGCTGTGGGGTTGTGCTTGTTTGGTCAGGAAGCTTGTGGGGATCTCTGAACTGTGCAATGAGGATGGGATTTCCTGCAGTTATCAAGTCCCTGTTAACTAAACTGCAGGGAAACCTACAAAGATGATACCAGTGGTAGATCCTAACTGAACACTGTTCAGTGGATTTTATACAAGATGGAGAAATGTGCAATCCATTCTCCTTTAAGTGCTTGCAGAAAGAAAGCCAGAAAGAGAAAAAAAATGTTCCAAACCCAAGAAAAAGCTGTCTTGTAAAAGTAATATTTATGTAGGTCCTGAGACTGTTTATAGGTTGAGCTGACAATCAAAATTACTTCATACTGAAGGAACTTTCTTCCCTTTCTTCCTTTGCAGATGCACAACGAAACAGCAACTCCGCTACAACATTTTTTTTTTTTAATCTTTCACGTGAGTCGACTAGTTGTAAATAAAACTATTTTGGATTCTGATACCTGGCAGAGGAAGTTAGTTAAAACACCTAAGGGCACTTTACTGATCTTATATGAAATGCACTTTTGTCTTTGCGTTCCCACTGCTGTACAGGGGTTTACTTCACTCACACTGGCATGGCATCTCTTTTGGGAGGCTGAGACCTAGTCCCACGTGAGCCCCAGCACTAGAGGTCTTCTCTGTTTTTGCATGTGTTCTTTCCAGTTGTTGCTAAAGTAATTTGGGGTATGAAACACTCTTTTCTTTAAAATTTATATTTCATTTGCTGTTCTTTTTTTTAATACTTCCAAAAGCAATTTCATTAAATCTTTGTGGAAGGGTGAAGAACCACAGTTTTGTCTTTGTTGATTGCAAAAGCTGAAAACTGGTCTCAGAGGCACATTTATTTTTAGTTTTACAGGACATAGTTTAATCGATCAGAAAGGGTCGTGATCACATGAAAACTGCTACCTTCTGAATCTAGCCAATAATGTAGCAAGATGGCACTCAGAACCTTGAATAAGCTCTCTGAATTGCTCTGAAAAGACTTTGTAAGTGCCTGTTAGTCTTTATTGATTCTAGATACAAACTTAGCTAAAATTCCACTTTATCTGAATGTAGCCCTTCAGGCAGTATCCTGTCTGCCTTTTAGAGAGCATCACACAAACTTAACTGACATGCCAGTTACAAACGGTATGTTCAAGAGAACTAAAAGCTGAAACAAGCTGCTCACTATCCAGGGCTGCAGAGTTGGCTTTTTATTCAGCCAATAGAGATGCAGGGGCTGTGCTTTCCAGCTGGTACTTACAAAGTGCCTTACGTGGACACTGTGACTATTTATCTCCTAAGGCTCTGTGAGGAGCCAAACCAAATGGCTCCTGCTCCCTTGAGCCTTGACTCCAAAGCTGGAGTGTTAGGTGCTATTTTAGGTGGTCTGAATATAGTCCTAAGCAAGTGTTTATTATAATAGCAGGCAGTAAATGTTTGGAATTAATAATGGTACTAAGTATAAGTTGCAGTTTTTATAAGCTTTCAGAAGTCCACGATTAACCTAGTACTGTTGGAGTTTAAAAAAATAAATAAAAATATACCAATATGACCACACCTTTCAATCAGGCCTTTTGAGAGAGTAGGCAAAGAATGAAGGCAAGGGCTGGGTGCTTGAGTTAGTGTAGTCTGAGAGATAAACAACAGGACAGATGTATCAGATATTACCTGCTTGACAACCAGAATGTTTGCCAGGTATCAAGAATGATGAATATACAACAACTAGTTAGGTTAATCATTTTTATTTATCAGCAAGAAAGCTTACTGTGCTGTTCCATGTCAATAGGCTACTGATGTAACATAAAGTGAGTTTTGTTTTCATACATGGGTGGTAACATCTCCCATGCTCCTCCAAAGCAACAATAACGACAAGAGGAGGCATGGGGGCTCCAAGCAACAGGAAAGTCTGAGCAGGTCTTCACATCATGGAGCTCATTTCTACAGTGGTAGCTACTTGCCTTTATGAACGTCAAATTAAAAAGCCATTTGTGTTACCAGCCTGACAGAGACAATGTTAACTGCCTAAAGGCACTCTTTTGTTTAATACCCTCCTTGGTGAGACCCGGAGATAGCAGCCCTGCTGCAGCAGACCCTGTCTGGAACGCATTTCTTGAAAGACCCAATTAGACAGCTTGGAGACAGTGCTGTCCCAGTAGTATCCAGCAGAAGACATGTCTATGGACAGGTGAGTTAGCAGTCCTTGGTGGATGGCCCATTTCCCTGCTGTTAGATGGGGCTGTGCTGGGATATGCACAGAGGGTGGGGGTACAGATGCCTGCAGTGTGGGGCCACCCTCAGGACCAGCACTCTTCTCTCCTGCTTGGGGACCTCCACAACATAAACAGTTCTTGAGCCAGCCCTGGGGGCTGGTGGCCATGAACCAAAAACATGCCAGGAACCATCCTTGTGGGGTAGTCATTGAGTTTCTGTGCCTGGGAATGTTCCCTGTTGTATCAGTGTAACCTGTGCATCACCATTTTCAGGGCTGTGACAGTCCTCAGGACAGAGGAAGCTCTTATATGAAACCTCTATATGAACCAGACTTTGAACTTCTCTAAAATTGGAGTTATTCAGGTCTGAGGTTTTGCTTTGGGACCCTCTCAGTGTTGACTTTTCCTTGCATTTGGACTGTCTAGGTCAATACTAGATCTTTAAACCCTTAAGAGCACCTATTTTTAGTTACCAAAGGAGACAGTGTTGTTTTATTTTTAGGAAAAAAGGTGGTATGAGGAGAGTATCTGTCCATCCAGATACTGTCCTTTGGCACTATTACAAATAGATTAATGATCAGTGTGCTGATGTTTGTCAACCTTTCTGATGACCTGCTAGCAAATGAACAGTTCCTTCACAGGTGACCATCGATTTGTTCAGCAAATAGAGATGAAAGCTGATGGGACTGTTGCCTGTATTTCAGCTCAAAATTCAAGAGGTTTCAGGAGTCTCCATTTTGAAAAGTCAGTTATAGCTCCATTGCACCTATTATTACTTTACTCTTATAATTATTGCTACTAATAATCAGTAGGAGTATTAATATAATAACAGTGTAATCAGCAACATTTTTAGCTTTATTGAAATATACTAATATTTTAAGTATCAGTTTATTTTCAGAGCATCTGGAGGCCCTAGGTCGGTTGGGACCCCACTGCATGTGGTATTATTTAAACAAATGGCAAATTCTGATTTCTGCTACAAAAATCTTGCAATCTTTGCTTAGGCTTTGTTTGGCAAAATCTATAAGCTTGTCCCTAATTCTCATTATGACCTTTTTTTTCAACATATTTTCTTAAAAAAAAACATCTTACTGCATTTGAGGCAGGATAAGTGCCAAGTGGAGCACAAAACTACCAGCTATTCCTTTGTAAAACGCTCCTGGCAAGGATGGGAAAGAGTTTCACACATCCTTTAGGAGAAGTAGTGTCAGTGGAGTCCTGGCAGATGTCTGAGAGCTCTGGGGAGTTCTGTCCCAGCATCTCCCGTGTTTGCAGCAGGAGCCCTGGTAGGGCACAGGGACCATGGGCTCTCACCTGTGTTTACTGTCATGTGAAGCAGCAGCAACAGGAGGAGGACACTGCTTTGATGCCTCCACCTCCCTCAACTCCCTGGCAGTGGGAGAGGAGCTAGATTCTGCTCCCTGAAGTCATCTTCAGCTCCATTTGTTTCCAAAAGCTGCAGGTTGGGATTGGGCATTCCCCCTCCCTACCCACTCCCCCCTTTTTCCTGGCCAATAATGTAATAATTGAGAAATGCAGTTTTGAGCTGACTCCAATATTCTGTAGATTTGACTCAAATTAGTGTAACAGATGCGATGCAAAACCTTTCTTTGGGAGATACACAAAATGATGCAGGGAACAATGTACCACTCTTTATCTCCTAGTGGTGGTTATTGCTCCCTCTGCTTTCTTATGGGACTGGGGTGCTCCTCCAGTCACCAGGTTGTTGAGCACTTTGGGATGGTTTCTTTCCAAGGTCTCATCTTTGCGCTGTTCCACTTTGCACAGTGATAAACTGGGAACAGTGAAGGCCATCTGGACCCCTCCCTCCCTGCTTAAATGCTCTGATGCTCAGTCTGTAGGGTCAGTCCCTGGGCTCTGTTTCATCCCATGGAGCACTGAGTTGTTTTACAGCGAGGAGCAGCCCTGACAGGGACTGAGGGAGACCTCCCCATAGCTCTCCCAGGACCCTCAGGCTGCAGTGCTTGTCCTGGCCCCAAATCCCAACACAACCCCCAGCTGCAGGTCACTGCATCTGTGCAATGCTTCGATTAGTTTTATTAACTCGCTGCCACTCTGCCAGTGTATTTTGGCAGTTTAAAAACAATCCCTAAATCTCAAATTATTTACAAATGGTTGGCAAATGTTCGGCCTTGTTTGCTGCCTGCTCTCTCTTCCATTTGTTTTTGCCATGAGCCATGTAGTAGTTATATTTGAGACAGTTGATCTAATAAAATCATTTTCTATCTCTGCATAAGTAGAGATTAGAGGTATATCTATCCTTTCCTTAAGCAGAGTTTATCCCATGTTTATAGTCCATTGGAATAATGCTGGATTCTCCCTTTGACAAAGGAAATTTGAGGTGTGTCTGAGAATTTTCATTGACAATCTGACAGTTGCTATGTGTTCCCTCCTGCAGTGCCATTGCACCAGCCACTACTGCGTCCTGGCAGCCCAGGTCACTCTTACTGGTACCTTCTCTGAACTGCCTGCACTGCTGCTTGGCACATTTATCAATAAAATGACTTCATTTCTATAATTTGAATTTCATGGAGTAGATTGATGCTGCTGTTCCTAAAAGTAGATTTTCCTCAGATAAATTGTGGAAAATGATAGCAGCAAAATGTCAAATTTAGAAGAAAGTGGGTGGAAACCTGAATTTTGTCACTTCAACTTACTGCTTCAGCTAGCAATAAATTGGAGTTTTCAGCTCCCCGCTCCCTCCCTCACCTCCTTCATGGCAGGAGAGTGTGACTGTGCCTAAATTTGATGCTGTGAAAGGGTCACAGTGAACTCCTCTTCCTGCGGTCCAGGTGGAACACAGTGTACGGAAACGCTATTGCACAAACATAAGCTCTTAACACTTGCAAATGCTACACCCAGCTACAGTTACAGGGGAAGGGTTTCCATGATGCATTCCTGGTCTTCTGACATAGTCTCAACGATTTATATGTATGCTGAGGTGAGGCAGGGGAGTTTGGGTGAGCAGCAGGTGTTTTGGGAAAAGCCGCTTCCGCTGGCGCACCTCGCTGACCCCTGCACGCAGGACATGCTGCGGCGTGGTGCAACCTTTCTCTACGCCGAGCGTGGCAGCGGTGGTCTGAGCCTGTAGCCTCAGCGCCTGCTCTGGTTCCTTCTTCCTTGAGAGCGTTTTGCTCTAAGGCAAAGGTTTTGTGTGCGGTTTGGAGAGAATGTGAGAGGCAATTTGGGAGTATTATATAAGCAGAAGCGGAGATACGCTAGGCCTTGTGGTTTGAGAGGATGATGTGAGGAGAGGCTTGAAGCCTACTGAAAACTGGTAAATGTGGCCACACCAAGTACGTGAATGCTCTAACAGAACCACTTGGCAAGTTTCCCTTCTATGGTTTATGGTCCAGATACATGAGCCTGAGTGGTGCCATTGGTTGGGGATTACCAGTTCCCAGGGGAGATCTGACGGGTATCTTCTGCGCAAGGAGCTCATTCTACATGCCATGAACCAAAAACTAATGTCCTCCAACCATTTAATGACCAACCACACGTGCAGCCTCTTAGCCAGCTCCTTGTGACGGTGGTCCGGGTTGCACTCTGCCTACCCTTTTTCATTCCCTCCTGAATGGCACGTCTTGTTTCTCTTGTCAGCTGGGAAGGCTAAGTGCCTCAGTTATAATATTTCTTTATTTCTGCCATACAGCCTTGACAGAGCTGTAAGAGTCATGGTAGCAACCTACCTCTCATGGCCAGGCACATGTGGTTATGAACTTGATATGATGACATGCTGTGATGGGCATGGAGAAGTCTGTCCTGACATGCTCCATCAGTCACCCACCTTGCCCGGTGCTAGTGGGTCCTCAGCTATGAGATATATCTGGTTTTGGAGACTGGGCTTTATGACAAATGTAGGAAATTCAGAAGAGAGCCGTGTTAGTGGTCAGTGGTTTAGAAAACCTGTGCTGTGAATAAAAACTGAATGACTGGGGTGATTTAATGACAAGAGAAGAGTATTGGGGAGCAGAGGGGATGATAACAGCCTTCAGATATCTGTAAGACTGATGCATAATGGAAGGAAGCTATCTGTTTTCCATGTCCATGGTGGCGAAGATAGGTTGGGTTTAAACAGCAACAAGGGATGTTGAGGTTAGATCAACAGTGGGGATAGTGAAGTACTGGAGGAAGCATGGGGAAGCTGTGGTCCCCATCTTTTGGTGCCTTTAGGTGTAGGTTGGACAGATAGAGGTATACAGATAGGGGTGATCTTACGTTGGAAATGCTTCATGACTGGCCCTATGATGTTGTTTGAGAAAAATGGCCAATGTGACACTGAGTGTAAAGTTTCGTAAGTGTGGGAAGTGAACAGAAACTGAACCAAGATGGTGCACCAGAACACAGGGAGCAGCTTCACAGGCTCACATACAACAAATGCTCCTTAAAAGTGTATGAGGATATCCCCCTAGCTTTTCCATATCTTTCTTTCATGTCACCCTTACACTCTTTTAACAAGTTTTAGGAACATTACTGTGACTTCCATGGAGAAGGCCTGTTGTGCACCACCGTGTTCAGGTATTGATGCCATATACAAAATATGGGTTGTGTGGACTCAGCATTTCAGCTTACTCACATCTACTGAATCAGAGCCAGCAATAAATCAGGTAAAGACTCAGTGTGGGCAATTTTTTGACCTTGTTTATATAAGGTTTGGTGTGGTTAGCTGTAAAGTCCATCTCCTTGTGAGAGCAGAATTTGTCTGTTAGAAAGCAGGGGCAGCAAGTCATCTGAGCTTTGGAGCTGAATGAAATTTGTGGGTAAACAATGCTATGCTGTGTTTTATTAGCTGTGAATAGCAGTGTGAATAGCCCCACTATTACCGAAATTGCTGGAGAGAGTCCTGTTAACCACATCAGAATTTCCTCACCTGCATCAAGTGTTTTACTTTGACATGGAGGGATATGAAGAAGGAAAAAAAGAAACAAACAAACAAAAAAAACAGAAACAGCCAGACTCATCCATTTCCAACACTGGGAAAATAAATAGTTTAATCTACATTAAAAAACTCTGGTGGCCTTTTCTATGAGAACATTTGCCTCCCTTGCAATGTGACATGGATTCAAAATTTGGCAGGATGGTGGTCTCTCATTAGGGATATACCTTTGTATTTGTGTGGAAATGTGCCTGTGATTGCAAAACTCTCATCCCTTTATAAACAGCCAGCTCAGTGAGTCTTTGTGACTTAAATCCATAAAGGCTTTGCTCCTTTCCACACGGTTGTGCTGAGGGGAGCAACAGAGTCAACAGGGATTCCCCCACAGCCTGGCTGCTCCCTCCCCTGCCATGTTCATGTCCAAACACTGACATGGGAAGTAGCAATTATATTTCTCTTGTACTCTCAGTGCTTTGCCAACAGGGGAGCAGGAACAAGATTTGGGAGAGCTGGGTGAGGAAACTTGGACTATGTGGGTTGAAAAACCAGTGGGAAGGGATTAAAGAGGAAAGTGGAGGTCTAGGAGGAATCACTGCATGCCTGAAAGGATGGTGGGTTGCAGGGTGGCTGAGGATGGAGAAAGGGTAGTGGAAAGAAGCGTGAGAGCTAGAAGGGAAGGCAAATATGAGCTGTGGGTTTCATTGCTTGAGGAGAGTTCTCTTTCTCTCTTCTTTTGATCCATTAAAAAAATAAATTAAATATAAAGAAATACATCCCCTGAATAAGTGCACAGGAAATTAAGGAGCAGAAATAAATGCAGCTAAAACAAAACAAACAAACAAACAAACAATCAAAAAACATGAAGTGGGAGAGACTTTTACTATTTTCTTAAAGGACAATAATATTAATAATCAAAACTCAGTTTTTATATAGCATCGTACCTGGAGAAGATATATCAGAGCAAGGCAGGTATCATTATTACTGGCCTGCAGATGAAACTGAAGTGGAGAGAGACTTGCCAAAGGTCAGCACAGATGGAATTAATCTCATATAACCATACATCTTCACCTGAACCAGACACCTACACACCCTTAGTAGGCAATGGAGAGCAATTGGTACTCTTGAGACTGACTCACTTGACCTATTTCAGACACCTACTTTAAGATGAGGTGAGTCTCATCTTAGAAAGGGTTCTTTCCTTGCAGTGCATACCAAGGGCAGCCCTTGGGTGACTATGTCAGCTGGAAATGTCTCCTGTGTACAGGTTTACAGCTAGGTGAAACAAATCCCATCCCTCAGTCAGGACCGGTGCCAAAGCCATGGCAAAATGGTGCCCTAGCCTGAGGAACCATGTGCACACTGGCTGGGATGAAACACGGTGACCCCAACAGACCAGCTTTGCAGCTGGAGGTTGCCTTTCAGGAGCAGGGAGAAACATGCTTGGTGTCAGGCTTTTCCCCAAGCATGCCTGAGCTCCAAGCATGCAGGAGGTCCCCTCTCCAGGCTTCCTCCTCCAGCACAGTCTGCTTTGAGCCATTGTTTGCCCAGCATGCAACAGCCAAAATCCCAGAATAACCCCGTACTTCTTTCTGCAGCCACATCTCGGTACAGACAGACTGTCAGGCTGCCTTGCTCTCTTTTCCAGGCCCTGGTTGGTACGGCATGCACACTGATAATGTAGGAAACCCTGGTGTTAGAAACACAGGATGGGGTGCTTCCCTCAGCAGCACCTGAGTCTTTTATTTTTCTCTAAGATCCCTTTCTCTTTGAGGAATCACCTCTGCTAAGGGATTGCCTACACTGCTAAATTCAATTCGATGTAAAGGTTCAGAACAGGGTTCAAATACAGTCATGCTGGCCTTATGACCAATTCAGTAGAATGACTCCACTAAGTCACGACTATTCAAAAGAGTAAAATTTAGCTATCTTGGTTCAAATAGCTTACAAGTAATTTTCCAATCTACCAGCTCCAGAAACACCACGATCTGGGAATGGTGCTTGCTTTCCCTCTCTTTCTTTGTATGCATAAGGGGGAAAAGGGAAGTGGAGACCTGTGTGCAGTCTTGTACTCCTTGTTATTCTTGCATTTGTTTGATATTTTCCATTAATTCCTGTGTTTTGTGTTTCAGCGCCTTTGTTTTCCTTTCCTCTCTTTTGAGGAGGCTGATGGTGAGGCCTATGTTATTATTAGGTTTGGCATTACTTGACTAATTTTTTCTTCTCTGCGTCTCTGTGATTGGGATTAAGTTTTTTCCTGCCTCTACGTTGTAATGTTATATTTGTTTTTATAGTCAGCACCTTGCTGTGCAGTTGCTTGAAGGAGGAGGAGAGCAGGCACGTTCCTCGGCTCTTGTTTTGCAGGACATTTTTAGTCCTCTTCCATGTGTTAGCAACCTGGCCCGCTCCTGCCTCCTGGCCTGTTCCTCCTCCTCCATCTCCATTTTGACAGAAGTGAAAAAGTCTCCTCTATGGGACTGTGTCAGTGTTTGGGCTTTCAGGTTTGACTGGGTTGAGTTGAAGTAGTGATTGCTGAGACACATGTTCATCTGAGAAACGCCATAACCGACACCCCACAGCAGTTTGTAAGTACTGGAAACAGCTTTAACGCTTGGGAAGCAAAAACCTCTGACATTTTCTCTTTATTCACGCTGGTTGAGATGATTTATGAGAAACCGCAGACAGCTAGAAAGTGCATTTTAGGAGTTAAACAAATGAATTTGCCCAACTCAGTTCCCCCAGTTGCAGCTTTGGTCTTGCAGGGCTTGAAGGGAGCGCCACTGCCTACATCTCCCACACGCACCAAGAAGCACGACCACCCCAGCTCCTCCCAAAACCAACTTTTTTGGCTCCGCATTCATTTCACACTGCAGAACAACACGTTCCCTCTGCCAGCCCAGCCCTTGGGTCTTTGTACAGCCAGCCTTCCACTGACGGCGGTACGAGTCTCTTTGCATAGAGAGTGGGTGATAGAGCCTCCCACTCCCAAACCTCTCTGTGGATGGGTGCCAGCCTCCTCCATAAATCATGGCTCTTCTCGCCCCCACCCCTGGAAAAGCAGCCTCCCTTCAGACCTTGAGCCTATCCTGAGCATCCCAACAAGTTGCATCAGCACTGGTGCAAACCCGCTTATTAGCTGCAGAGAGACTGCCGAGGTCGGCTGCCTCTAGGTGCTCAGAGCACCGTGCTGCCTAGACCAACTCTGAACGGAGACAGGACAGAGGGGGAAGAAATCATTGCCACTGGAGCAAAACTTCCTGTATTTGCAAATCCACCTACCTATGCGGATGGCCCTAATCACCATACATCTGTATAATTAAATCCTCTTTCTAACTTATCTTTTTCTCAGCCCAACTCAAACTCCTTGCCATGCTTGATTTCTCCTCTTTGCCTATCAGCTTTCATTTGGCTGAATAAAATATCTGGGAGTTCAGTTTTTGGAAGGTGAAGTGTGTATTGTCCCCTGACGAGAGGGAGCTCTGGGAGGCAGGATGGCAGCCAGCTCTTTCCTGGCAGTCATGGGAATGCCGACGTGGAGCTGCCAGTCAGTGGGTGGGCGTAGCACAGCTGCCTCCTTAGGTTGGGTTCAGCCCCTTTGCAAATGCGGGTGAGGGAAGGAGGCTCAGGGTGACCAATTCTCCCTCCATGCCACAGCTTAGCACCATCTCTCCCTCCAGCTCCTTTCTGATGACAAGCTGGTGTCTGTGCTTTGGTGGATCAGGGACATATAAAGTCAAAACAAATAACGATTTTCGGCAAAAAAGTTCTTTGCACGGTGAGTGTGAGTGGCACAGATTTCTCTCCCATTTGTCCCAAGCTGTACGTGTCAGATGTGGTTTCCATATGGCATCTATATCTCTCAGTACACCCACACTGGATGTATGCGTTGGTATACCAGTGGCTGCGCTGAGCCGCGGATAAATGTTTAGCATTCCTTAGTCAACTGGAAGCTCTGTGTGTGTGTATGGGGTGTGTGTGTGGGTGAAGCCCAAGGAATATAAAAGCAGGCATATGGCATTTTTTAACTCATCACACAGATAAAAAGGAGAAATAAATATAAGGCAACACACTAAAATAGCATCAATGTCTTTGAAGTAAACCCAGTAGTAAGAGAAACCGAAGCGGAGGTTGCTGCATCAGCCTACAGCTCCAAGCCCCGCACCTCATCCTTGCATTTTTTGGTGCCCCACATATGCTGAGATTTCAGGCTGTGCTCCCTTGGATGGGGACCCTTGGACCTAAAGCACTTGCTGCCACACTGGCACAACCATGGTTTGGACACTCCAAAAGTGACTTTATCATTCTTCCAAAGCACATGGACACCTCTGGTTCGTTTGACTGAACTGAGGTTGTACTGAGTTGAGCACAAGACCAGCAGTCTACATCCTGCCCTAGGCAAGATGCCTACTGCATACATCCCATAGACCTGATTCAGTTGCTTAAGCCTAAGCAACCAGTGCCATCTGAGGCACCCTTAGGTGTCTGGCATAACCTCTGGCTGCCTCTCCAGCAGGGTATGGCTATCCCTGTGCTGATGCTTCAGACATTGTAGGGAGCTGGAAATAACACTGTTCACCTGTGCTTAGGCAAGTGAATCAAGCTCTCAGCCTTGAAATAGCAGCTTGTGCTAATAGGGAGGCTGAAATCCTGGCTGAAGTTCATTAGCAAAAATGCTCCAGTGAAGTGAAGGTCCATGAGGACTTTTACCAGAAGGTCTTTTTTTCCGGAAGGTCCAGAAGTGCAAACAAGAAGGCCACTGAAGAAGCAGGGTCAGTCCCTTCCCTGACAACTTAAGTGTGAATTTTTCTGTACCACACATGAAATTCTGCATAGCCATGCTATCAGTATTCACAGTATTGCTACTTTGTCTGCCTCGAGATATCCCCCTTTCCTCAGCTTGGAAATACCTTCAGCATGTGCCCTTGTAAGATGGAAAAATTACCTTGTGGTGTGGTCTTGGATTGAGTGGATTGAAATGTGGGGAAATTCCTTCCTCCTCCAGCATGGGAGGAACCGGGAGAGACTGCTTATAGATAGAAAGATGGAAATAGCCCGAGCAAGGGTGGGGAAATTCCAGGGCAAGAGCAACGCCACAGGGTTCACGGGATTCTGGGTTTGCCATGGTGGTGGCTCTCTCTGCAAATGCCCTGTGCTTTGCTTTCCCTGGCCATCCTTCTCCTCACAGACCCTGCACAGAACACATGGGGAAACCCAAAAATCAGCCATATATTTCTGGGGAGTGAACCTTGGTCTGTGGGAGAATCCTGCCATTCTAGAAGGAGGACCTTCAGCCTGAGTCTTCCCTTTGAAGGGGAAATGATGGCCTTGTCTGGGCCCCTTCTGCTCCTGGTTGCACAAAGACCTTTATGTTATTACTACTTTAGGCACTACTTGGGTCATTTTGGGTTTTACTAGCTCAGGATTAACAGGGGGAAGAACCCTTTGAACAATGGCCTTTCATCTTAGGAAATACTCAATTAATTTTATTCCTTTGGGACAAGTGAAGCTGTTGGTGTCTGTTCAGTGGATTTGAAATAGCAAGGGGAAATGTTTTCTGCTTTTGCCCTGGAACTGTTTTTCTACGCAGAGAATTTGAGGTTCAGATATGGGATGCCTGTGTGAGGAAATAGGCAACCCATGTAATAAAGCACTGGTCTGTGTTATGATAAATGCAAAATTATTAAGAGGTGAGAGGAAATAGGCTTGGGGGGGGATAATAAGAGACAAATGGTTTGTCTGTCTTGGGGGGCAATGGGTTTTTATTACTTGCTGAGGGTCTATTGCAGGGCAAGGTGCTTTCCACCATCTGAGTAGGGTAACAAACTCTCAGAATCTTTCTGCCTGGTGCGCATTCATTCCTCACATGTGTCGGAAATTGGAGGGGAAAAGAAAGAGCGTGAGAGAAAGGAGGGATGCACCAGGGAGCTCGGACCCTGATGTCAGTGACACCCCTGGGGACAGGGCATGTTGTCCCTGGCTGGCCATGAGGGCCAGTGGCAGGCAGGACAAGCCATGTGTGAGCTGATAACACTGTTGGGATAACACTGTTGGTGTGCACGTTTCCCTCCTCATCTGATCCCTGTGCTGTCCTGACTGCCAGCATCACTACTAGAGCTGGCCCAGAGCTGTGGCCTGGGAGAAGGAAACTTTGAAGTGACAGCGTGGTCATGAAACCATGAGCAGATGAGTGCGTGTGGGTGTGATTATGCAGCCCTGCACAAGCAGACTAAAGATGGAAACATGCCCACCTCTTAATTCAGGGCTGCAGAGAGGTACCGGGCTTGGGGTTCATGGTCACTTGTTGGGAGTAGTGTGGTGCACAAGGTTGGAGACAACCCTACTGGAATTTGGGTGACTGCATGACTGCTCAGCTGCAGCCACACAGCATGTTGCATGTCTCATGGGGCTGTTCTGCTGGTGGTACGACAGGGTGGCCCCCCTGCGCAGGGATGGGGAAAGCCCCTAGTGAATCTGTGTCCAAAATATGCAATTATTAACCCAAACTGTTTTATTTGGTAAATGCAATCAGCAATAATGCATTAAAACTTCAAATGCAAAGGACTGAAATCTTAAATAATTATTGTTACTTAGTAAAACAGTATGACTTCAAAAGAATTGATGAGTTGATAGGCCCTTATGGAACTCTATTGGTGAAATGTCTGAATGTTTTTTCTCTTTTTGGGTATGTGACTTGGTCCATTGCAAGCAGCTGAAAGATATGTAAAATCTCAAAGCAAACTCAGGGCTCAGATGTCAATACCCCTTAACAGTGCCATAACAAGTCATCGAAGGTAATTGTCCATGTGCGCACTTTCAACCTTAGACAAATATAAGGTATTTTGATCAACTGACCTTAGCTCACAATGAAAGAGGATTCAGTCAGTTGACTTTGCATGTGCCACTGGCCAAAGATGCCAGGTTAACTGATTTCACGCTAGTCATGTCTCGGACCTGAGCCCACAGATTTAATTCTCTAATTTTATGTGAAAAATGAGATGTTTGTTTTTGGGCAAACCTGCCCATCACCCAGGTTCATTCAGTAAGTTTGAAACCATTGGTGAACCCATGGGGAAACTTGGTTCTGAGTTCTGAGTTAGCAAAGCCTAAACTTTAATGTATCCTGAAATGTTTTCTTGAAGGGTTTGATCTTTGCTAAAATGCGCTGATGGCAGTTTGGTATTGAGCTCACACCATTCATAAAAAAAAAAAAAAACAACCATCTAATAGACCAATACTTGATATAGTGGGTTTTTTTTTTGTTTGTTTGGTTTTTTTTTCAGAACAGTGGTATTCCTACTTAGAAGAATTTTTCTCACACACTGGCAATTCTGCATTTTGCTGGAGCAGCTCCAGGACAGACGAGTTAATGCCCTGTGTAGTTTGTTTTCATATTGAGCAAACCCTGCTGAGAAGCTGGAAAATAGCGATTTAAACTGATAAGCTTGCAAAAGACAGCTGACTCATCAAGTGCCATGAAACAAGGATTCCCACACTGTGATACACCTGAAAGTGTTGAACTCGTACAAGCCCAGTGCCCCACCCTTCTTCTTGAGGTGTTGGGGAATCACCACGTGCTTCTTCTTGGCCAGGGTAGAGCTGCTACCTCCTTATCACAAGTCCTTCCTTCTAGCAGTTGCGCCCAAGCAAATTAAGATGACCCAAACCACAGTGTTGGTGCTGTGCTTGCAAATGCAGATGGGACTAGACAGTCTAGCAAGCTCCATACCTACTTTGGATGAGAGCAGGGTTGTAGTAGGTGACACTATTTGATTTTAGATCTGATCAAAGTTTAGAGTGGGATTCTGGAGGTAAAATTTGTGAAAGAACTTCATTCAGAATATATCCTACTGGGGATAGTAGATTGCTGCTTTGAAACAGGCCCAATAAATACTGCTCTCACTTTGCTCTGCACCAGAAAAAGACCAAAACTTACAAAAAAAGTAGGTTTAGATTTTGTCTGAACCGTAGTCTGAATCTTAACAAGAGGACATTCTCTTAACTGCCAAAATGCCTCTGCCTTTTTCTTGACCTCACTGGAGGAGGCTCTCTACTCCCATGACATAGGATAGGTGGACAATGTCTGGGATCATAGTCAAGACTAGGCTTTGGTTTGTAAATGAGTGAAATGGCCATTGATGGCATCTTGCTTCAGTACGTGGAGCTTGGTGGACATGACCGGGCCCAGCAACATTCACATTCCTGTGCTTGTGTTTCCTCCTCAGAAGGGGGGCACACTCTTTCCAGCAGATGTAGTTAGTCCGTGGTCTTCTCACCAGCAGCTGGCTTGCTGTAACTTGGTCTCGCTTCTTTCTCTGGAAGTGTTGCTATAGTGGAGGGCTAGGGAAGTCTCTTTGTCCTCTAGGAATGTGAGAACATCTTCTGCACTTATGTGCTGACAGTTCATCTGGGTTGTTAGCACATGGAAAGGAGGAAGAGCAAGCCTATACATTGGGGCATGTCATACAGAGGCTTTCCTTTTTCCAGAAAATATGTAAATGTTTGGACATTTGTTTTTAAGCCAAAGTGCAGCTTCTTCTGACATGCCCTTGGGAAGTTTTTCTTGTGACATTATGGGTACAAGTAGATCATGATCCTGGACAGAATATACCTCTTGGGAAAAAGTGGAGATTTTCTGCTAGATATGTTGCTGGCTCTCTTCCTGATCACACGCGCATTTCAGTGCCTTCACTTCATGGTTTTGTGATCCAGAGTGTAGCTATCAGCACTTAGTGCTGAAGGAGGCCAAAAGCCAAATGTCTGTGAGAGGGAAAGCTACAAAATTCATAGCAAAATAATTTTTTACTTGGAAAATATTCTGCAATTGAAAATCTTTGCTTGCAGATTTTTCCACTGAACTGTATGCAGCTTGTCCTATCGACAAAAAAAGATTGTATGTTTTTGTACTTGAAAATAATTTTCCTCTGCTTGGCAAGAACAGCACCTGCCTAACAAAGACCTGATGGATGATTGCCAGGCTTCTGCATCTTCCCTGACAGCACCTGGTTACGGCCATTTAGCTTCCCTTCTGCATCTGCTGGGCAGCTGTCAGGCTGCTGCTGGGCAGCTCTCAGGCTGCTGCAGAGCAGACCCTGCAGAGAAGGTTGCTCTACCTACCCCATACATCTCACTTGTAAATGAAATGAATGAGAAGAGAAAAGGGGAAATTAACCCCCAAAAAAGCGAAGTCTGAAATTGGACAAAATTGATCCAGGCCAAGTTGTTTAAAGATGTAGTAAGAGTTTGTAAAGGAAATAGAGACCAGGGACATAACTACCAGTGGACACATGCACAGGGCAGCCCAGAACGAAGGAAGCTGCTCTGATTCCAGATCCATGCTGCTCCCACAAAGCACCCCCAGCTTGACTAGTCCCCAGCCTGGGTAATACACCTATGCAGAATCAAGAGTGACCTGTCTGTATACTTATTTGGTGAAAGGTAGAAAAATGCTGTGTTTGGTAAGGGATGTCTCTGAGTCATCTGCCACATCAAGGTATAAGAAGATTGATGGCATTTGAATCCAAATTCTCCTGGCTGTGATGTAAGATGCAAAGTGCTTTTTCTTTACTTTGTTGTATGCTCTTACCTCGAAAAGCTCCTCAAAATTTAGTGCATGAGGATAAGTTTTTTTTTCTAAGTACTCTTTTTCTAGGTACTTTGTTGGAAATGCAGGGCACCCCGTCATGTTATCCTTGGGAAAACTAAAAATCATATATCTCTGGTATTGTTTTATTCATTAAGAACAAAGTGCAAGGTGCTCCCAGAATTCACACAGATGGCAGCATCTTCTGACAACTTCTAAATTGGATTGTATTTATGCAAGGAAGGGGAGTGATGTTGCTAGTGTCTGAGGGGCTTGGGAGATCCCTCACTGTTATCTTCTCTGTGGAGGACACGAACAATGCAGTCACCAAACCCCTACCCATTAAATGCACCTCCTAGATGACAGACATTAACTAAGAGCCAAACCCAGTTTAAAGCCATTTGAGACAATGACTAACTTGTGTAGAATAGCCTGTTGGCACCTGAAAGTGGGTGAGCACAGCCATCCAAGCACGTTCTGAGCTTTGATGCTGCCATGGCATGCCTGGCACACTGTGTGGTGTGGGGAGGAAGACCCCTGGCAGCCTCTGGCACTGGGTTGTGGTCCTCCAGCAAGACCTTTTGGCTGCATACCCTGATGGGACACATCCTTTGGCTGTGGCTAGCTGGTAGAGACTCATCCAGCTCCATCTGCCTGGTTTGGAGGTTACAGAGTGGGACAGGCTCCAGCACTCTGCTGCAAGCGGTAAAAGATATTCCCTGCCTTGGGGAACCTGGTGGTTGGTATTAGAGCGGTAATGATGGTGGGTGCTGTGCAAAGGATTTCATGCTATTGTCTCTGCCTCCACAACAAGCAGTAGCTGCTAGATGGAAAACATTTCGTCTCTAATCTCTTCTGAGTATATTATAATATACACGTATTTGAGGCTTATAATTCAGCCTTCTTCAGGATATTGGAACATCTGTTTAAAAAATGCACAAGAAGGAGGGAGTATCTGTTTCAATGTTAATACTGAACATACTGTGAGTATATGTGCACAGAATTTAATTATCTAAAAGATTAGGACACAAGGGACATTCTGAGAGTTTTAAATACCACTGTTTGGATTCACTTGCTGATCTGTTACCAAATGCACTGAAGAAAACTGGAATAGGATTAAATGTGAACATGACCAATTGCTTGTGCTTGTAGACAGAACTACACATCCCAATGCTTTGAGAAAGAGTTGGCTGTCTTTGAATGACTGTCCATTTTGAAAGAACACAATGGGGCATTATTTCATGGTGATAGGATGTAGAAGTGGGTGGAGATTATGGGCAAGGAGGTCACATTAATAAACAGCCAGCTGATTGCATATTCCTCCTTTTAGGCTCCTAGTGGTGACAGTGGTGACAACACTCGCTGTTTCTTCCAGTGTCCCAGGTGGAGGTAAGCAATGGGGCTTATGCATCACCATGTGCACAGAACACTAACATTCAGCTAAAGACTCAAAATATTGATGAGGGAACTCAGGCACCATAGGGTATCAAACCGTCTCCTGACAGGTTCCTAAAATACCACTGGCTTCTGACCATGTTCACCAATCAACATTATTTGAGTCAGTGGCCTGCAGAAGCTTACAAAGTCTCAAATGGAGTTATGTGATCTCCTTGGATGGACTTCCTTTTGTCACTGTGCTTCTGTATAGGGGAAACCCTCCCACAATTATCAATAGTTGATAGAAAAGGTAAGCTGATTCTGGATAATCCAGCCCTAGCTGCTATTCCTGGAGGGTTTGTTCACATTTTGTGTATCACCAGTTCCTTCAGAGATGGCTAACCATTAACTCCTCTTCCTTCATGCTCTCCACATTATGGCCTGTGTGCTCTAGTCTGCTGTGGGGGCAGAGAAGGCAATGTTTTGGAAATGCAGGATGAAATTGGAAGCAGCCGATGATGACGGGATTCCGGAGTTGTTTTCTTAATTGCAATTAGGACTCTGATGCATTTGCTTTGAAGGTGGGTGGTTTTTGTGTCTGTTTCTGTCCTGAGTCACTGGAGTGAGTGATCTCACTCCAGGATAAGTCTTCACCAGACAAATTAGTGACAATACTGAAAATAGCATAGTGCTGTTCGTGATGAGGACAAAGAGTGGGCTTTCATAGGGAGGCTGCCCCTTATCTCTGCAGTTAGCATGGATGAAGGACAACTCTGGCATCTGGAGTGCCAGAAGATATGTGATATAAACATGTATCTACCTGTTTCTTCCTTCTTCTGTCTTCAATGGCTGATGAAGCCATGTGCTGTATTCTTCTCATAAAAATGTTCTAGGAGGGTACAGCATAGGTGGGAAGAGAAGATGGAACATTGGAGCCCAAAATGTAGATCTTGGTGCTTCTGTTCAGGTAGCGTGAATATGTCAGCCTGTGTTCAAAGAGCACAAGAGGCTTCCACAGACCAAGGGCTGCCAGAGAAGGAGAGGGATAGTGACTAGTGGCACAAGGCTGCTCCTGCCTGCGCTGGAGCTGGTGGGTCATCTTCTCCCTTTCGCCCTTCGGGGAAGGACACTGCTATGAGCTGAACAAGGAGAACTGTGGAACTACCTGGCAATACTTACCTTGTGTGCTAAGGTAGGTGAGGGCAGGGTAGAAAGGGGCTCCCAACTGGTGTAGTGCTGGATGTCTGATATCTGTACTTCATGCCACGCCTCCTTTCAACCTGGTAGATCTGGGCAGACTGGTTTCTGAAAGCAGGCAGGTCCTCAGGAGCCAACAGATAAGGTGCAAGGAAGACCTACAGCTTAAAAACAGAAAATGTGGTAGCAACAGCTGGTGTGCTGCATTGCATTCCTGAATTACATTCATGAAACCTCTTTCCGGATGCTCTGGGTTTTCTGCTGAATTAACTCAATTGAATTGACCATCCATTATAACCACTTAAACCATTAACATTTGCTCTAGCAATAAAGGAAAACTTAACAACAAACTCCTCCCCCCTTCTTTTTTTAACAGAGGTAATTTGCTTTTCTGGGAAATCGCAGTGGTCTGTGTTGGGAAAAAACACAAGAGCAAATTGTGCAAGACATTCCAAAGGAACACCAGTCCAAGCTTCTGACACACCATGTGCTCAGTGGCTGCAACATATTTTACACAAAACCTATTAGAAAAATGCTCAGAGTCTTTTTAAAAATAGCATCTTCCCACTATTTTTTTCATGTGTCTTACTTTCTAAAAGTCAAACATTTCCCCCCCTCAGGCTAACTATCTCAGTCTGGCATGGAATAATAGTTTATGGCCAGTAAAATGTCAGCTCAAAATATCTATCAAAGCTTTATATGTATGTAGTAAGACTATGGTCTTCTAGATCTGCCACCTGAAAAAGTGTCTTCCATTGTGAAAGGTGTTACTGGTTTCTGAGAGATTCCTTTCAATTAAAAGAGATTCATAAGTCATTTAAAGAACTTCCACTGTATTTTGGGAAGTCCTAGGGAGAAAAAGAGTTCTAAAGTGAAGAATTTGCTTCTTTCATTCACTTCTGGTCTCAGCTCTGATTAAGATCTCAGGACCCATCCTAATGCTGATTAGCAACTTGTGCATGGTGGATTACGGGACATTGAGTACTACTTGATTTCTATAACACTATGAGATACTGAAATGGAGCAAAGAAAATCTTGGCATGTGGTTATTTTGCTTTATATTATTATTAAATATCACTAATTTGAAGCTGCCCAGATTGAACACTATGTAAGTGGATTAGTGTACAAAGAGCAGGTGAGGCAATCAAAAATCAAGTGACTTGTTGCACTACTATGCTATGTATGCCTTTTGCCGCCTTTTGCCTCCATAACCACAAAGGGTATAGCAGGAAATAATTTCATCTGCACAAATATTTTTGCTGTTTTTATATAAATGCATATATAAGTATGTAAACATATTTACCCATAATTATAAATGTATGTATATGTGTTTACCTGTAAATGTATGGCATATCTATAATATGAATTGAATATATGAAATACATAACTGCTAATATATTTACCTATGCCATTACTATTGCTTCAGCCTGGCACACTAGTTTTTTCATGAGGCAAAGCATGCTTTTTAATAAATTTAATCTTTAACATTTCTACTTAAAACAACCCTCAAAAACATATTTGGGAAATTCTGTTGAAACACAGTCCATTGCATAAGGGAAAAGCACAGCTCCTGGCTGAAACTAAGTTTTTGGTGCATTTTGTTGAACTGGGAATTGTATCGCAGTGAGTGGTGACCAAAACTTCACATTCCAGGCATAGCAAACCTTCCCGTTTGTGGCAAAGAGGCAAGGAAAAAAATGAGAGGGAATCAGGGGAAATAGCTTCAAACTAGAACAAATTGCTGGATAACTCTGTTGTCAAAAGGTCACATTCTTTCTTTAGGCAAACCTGCACAACTCTGCTGAGGTCAGAAGAAGGAGTATGAGGAAGAGGAAAGCATACCAAGGAAATAATCCTTCCTGTATGACCTCTGGATGCTGCTGCTTGACCTGAGTGTAACAGAGATGAAGGGAAAAACTGGAAGGACGTACACACAGCACTCTTAGGTGGTGAACTTTCTGAGAAACTTTCAGTTGCTTGTAGAAATGTTGATTGGAAGAGACCTCTCAAGCTCATCCAGTTCAGCTGCCCTCTTAAAGCAGGACTATCACTGGTACTAAGTTAGGCTGGCCATGGCTTTCTCTAGCCAAGCCTTGAAGACTGCCTGAGATGGAGACCTTAGACCCTGTCTTGGTAGCTCGTTCCAGTTCTACATGAGTTTCCCAGGTGAGAAAGTTTTCCTAATATCCTACCTTGAACCTTCCAAACTGTGATTTTTGTCTGTTGCCCCTTGCTGTACCATCTGCCAGTACTAAAAAGTTTGGCTCCATCATCCTGGTAGCTATCCTTCAAGTAGGGTGCTATTAGATTGCTCTTTAGCCCTCTTTTGAAAATGTCTGTTGAAGGTGACTGCAGAAGGTAGTCATGGGACTGCTCTGTCAACTCTGGGGATGATCTTTCCTCCCAGTAGGCAGTTGCTGCAGCTGAACTTTTCTGAGGTGGTGCTCATAAGTCGAAGCTAAATGGTTGGGAGGTTACAAACATAAAGAAAAATCATAAAATGGAAGATGGTGTAAAATGAATCTGTTGTGTGGGTACTGAGAAAAGCTTTGCTACTCTATATCAAAATACATGTGCTACAAGTATGGAAATACAAACTTCAGCCTGGAATATTATGTCTACTGTCTAACAAGCTGTATCTTGCTAGTACACCTATAACTAATCTTTTCAGGACCATTCTCTTGTGTTTGGGTAAACTGACATTCAGCAACCTATGTCCGTGCTGTTACGCTTTCTAATTTTCCAGATAGAGACTGCATCCAAATTCCCTGTTGGGAATGGATCATGGCTATCCTAACTCCCAAATCAGTCTATGGAGGAAGTGATTTGGCAGGGGCCTGAGCCAGGCCAGTGACTGTTTTAGCAGCAAAGATGAATAAGTTCTGATGCTTGGGAGCACTCCCTCATGCCATTTAATGTCTAGACATGGCCTCAGTGTCTAGTTTGGTTGATAGAAACATTCTTTGTCTCTTGTGCTGTGGTTGTCTTAACATAGGGATTTTTTCTTTCATAAAAACTTGAAGTCTCCTTCTTGTCCATATTAAAAGTCAAGGTCTGGCAGGATGGCTGGTGATTTAAATATGGACCCTTGTTAGTGGAGATCTCTCCTTTGTGCTATGAAGAACTGTAAGCCCTGACCAAAGCAGAGTTGCATTTAGACAGGATCCACCTGCCCCATGGGTGTACATGCAAGTGGAAATGAAGGATGGCTGGCCTCAGCAAATGGGACCACAACAGCTGACTTCTTCCATGAAGTCCTGTCAAAGACCTGTCAGCTGGCAAAAAGGTAAGCCATTACCAGGAGTCATCTGACTCAGCTGTGTCTTTTCCAAACTAATTGTCTGTACTCCCTCTGCAGTCAATGGATATATGTATCTCCAGGGGGTGGTTCATCATCATCCAAGGGGTGTCTAATAGTGACAGAATGAATTGCCCTCTAAAAGTGCCTATTTTTCTCTATCATCTGCAGAGAAAGCTTTTAAACAATGTGCTTAAACTAGCCACTTAACTTCTGGAGTGCTAGCTTTAGGTGAGGCAGATCTCTCTCAGTAGAGCTGGATGAATACCAAAGAAAATATTTGCAAGCAAAGATTTGCAAACTTGCTTTGGCTTTCAGAACCTCTTTTATCTTGTTTCCATAAACAATACTTCAAGTAATATTTTATATGGGAATATTTTACAAGCAAATGCATTATTGTGGTGCAAATACTTGCATGATACCTGCCAAACTGCAGGTGAAAGCTTGGCAGTTGGTGAGGTTTGCAAGCCCTGTTGCTGGCTCTAAAAATTGGCTTCGATTCTACCCCCTGAAGAACTCTGGAATTTTTACCATCCGAGTCAGGGAGGAGGAAAACCATTGTGTGTCTCTGAAGGCCAGTCACTCTCTGCAACTTGCAACTTGAATTCTTAAGTCACTACCCACAGTGAACAGGCTGACATTTGTTTGTGGAAAATATTTGCTGGGTCATTATGGATAACACGCCATTTTCTAAAAATCTACACCCTCTTCCCGATTGCTATTCAAGCAGAAGAGGCTAGCTTAGTTAGATAATGTGCAAGTGGCTCACCTCACTCTTGTTCTTGCTAACCTTGATTCTGTCTGACTTAGTTACTGGGAAAAGATGACTACTTCACCATCTTCTAAGCCATCTGTCCTTACTCCTCCAGATAATATTTTTATTAACAGTTTTTATTTTATTCCATTTTATTGCATTTTACTTTATTGCATTTTATTGAATTTTAAGTCTGTCAGAGTGATTGTTCTCTTTGTAAAATGGATCATTACATTTTCAAAATTTAATACCTCCACCATCCACAGTCTGGAATTTAAAGCAGCTCCCTACACTCTGTGTTAGTAGATACAATTTTCATGATTTCTGAATGGATGTTGGTGTTGAGATAAACTAGGAAATATGACTGCTTCCAGTACTACTACCATTGTATATGTACTTTGCTGGAACTAGTTCCTGTTAATATCTATCTGTTTTTGTTATACCCTTATTGCATTGATGGAAATAGCTCATGCTCAGAAAGCTCCACTCATAAATGACATTACAATCATCAGTGTTAGAATTAGTTTAGAAAAGGGATTTCATTTCCTTGGTGAAAAAAAACATGGAAAAAAATGTAGTCTCCAAACATCTGAATGATTTTAAGCTGCTGTTGAGAAAACAAATACCAAATCCATACACATTTATTGGGAGTTTCTGTAGTGTAGTGGTTATCACGTTCGCCTCACACGCGAAAGGTCCCCGGTTCGAAACCGGGCGGAAACACCATGTTTTAGCTGCTCATGGCTTGGACTGGCGTATCCTTCGATGGGTTAGAAACTGGCTGGGTGGCCGGGCCCAAAGAGTCATGGTGAATGGAGTTAAATCCTGTTGGAGGCCGGTCACAACTGGTGTCCCCTAGGGCTCAGTATTAGGGCCAGTTCTCTTCAATATCTTTATCAATGATCTGGATGAGGGGATCAAGTGCACCCTCAGCAAGTTTGCAAATGACACCAAGTTGGGTGCATGTTTTGATTTGCTTGAGGGTAGGAAGGCTCTGCAGGAAGATCTGGATAGGCTGGACCGATGGGCTGAGGCCAACTGTATGGAGTTCAACAAGGCCAAGGGCCAGGTCCTGCACTTGGGGCACAACAACCCCAAGCAGCGCTACAGGCTGGGGGATGAGTGGCTGGAAAGCTGCCTGGCAGAGAATGACCTGGGTGTATTGGTTGCTAGCCGGCTGAATAGGAGCCAGCAGTGTGCTCAGGTGGCCAAGAAGGCCAACAGCATCCTGGCTTGTATCAGGAACAGTGTGGCCAGCAGGAGCAGGGAAGTGATTGTCCCCTTGTACTCGGCTCTGGTGAGGCCGCACCTCGAGTACTGTGTTCGGTTTTGGGCCCCTCACTACAG
>VXAA01000727.1:10008-45286 GCA_013399115.1 Anseranas semipalmata
AGGTGCCTGGCGTCGCCTCCTTATCTGGGATCAAACAAAACCCTCCCGAGATCCGGCGCCGCTCCCGTGCCCGCGGGACCAGCCCTCGCCTCCGCCCCGGCACCAGGGGTCCCCGGGCTGAGGAGCCCCCCACAAACTGGTCCCTGGGCTGCCCCTCGCTCCGGTTGTGCCGTGGTCCCCAGCACGTTGGGAAAGTGGGGACAGGCGCACATGGGGGGGGGAACGGGGACACCTCCGCCCCCTTGCCTTGGTGCACCCCAAAACATCCCAGTGCGCAATGGGACCCAATGGGGGTCCCTCCATCCGGCCGTCCTCCTGGCTTAGGGGTCCCGGCAGCCCCGGTGCCCACGGTGCCAGGCTCCCCGGGCGGGGTGCAGCCCCCTCCTCATTAGCCGCTCGGCTGTTATCTCCTGCCGATAAATTATACAACACAAGCGCGCCTTTGAACGGCAGCCAGGCCTCCATCCGGCGGGGCGGCGTTTTGGGGCCGAACAGAGCTAATTTGTAGGCTGCCTCCGGCAACCCCTGCCAGGGACAGGGACACGGCTTTGGGCAGGGTGAGGGGGTGCTGGGGACGGGGTCCTGGGTGTGCCCGACGTACCCCAGGGCCGAAGCAGAGGGGACGCAAGGGGACACCCTGCCCATGGGCAGCGGCACCCGGGTGGCCGGGCAGGGGGCTGGGAAGCCTGCCTGCATCCCTGCCTGCACCCCAAACCCCTGCCCGCCTCGGGGCACGGGGCGGCAGCGGTGCCCGGGCTCCCCACCGGTGCTTCAGAGGCGGCAGCGGCCCCTGTTATCTGCGGGCACAAAGGAGCCGAAACGCGGCCGTTACGGAGCAAACAAGCACGGGGAGAGGCCGGGAGGGCGGCTGGCGGGCCTCAGCCCCGGTGGCATCAGGGAGCAGGGTGACGCTGTCCCCGTCCCCATAACGGGGGCTGGCAGGGCCCCCCCCGTGTGCCGTGGCAGTGTGGGTGTTGCACACGCGTGTGTGCATGCCTGCTCACCCGCCGGCTCTGGGGGTGCCCCTGTGGGGTGCAGCGGTGACACCCCCAGGGTCCCTGTCCCTGTGCCCCACCAAGTGGTCCCCCCAGGGCTGGGGTCGGGCAGGAAGAGACAGAGCCGAAATTAAGCTGTTAATGAGCCCGTCTGTCACCAAGCCACCAATTACCCATGCGGGTAACGAGGAGATGATGGAGGTGGTGCAGGGGGGAGCAGGATGCCAGGGTCTCCAGAACAGGGGGACTGGGGGGGCCACCGTGTCATGACAGATCCCCCATCACCACCTGTCCTCTGTCCATCCCCGTCCTCTGGGGTGGGGGACAGATGGGGCCGGGGGTGCCCCCGCTCCTTCCAACCCCAAGCCCCCCCCGGCTCATCCCCTCATTAGTGCCGCATAATCCGGGGTGAGGGATGAGGCGCCCCGAGGGCCCCCAGGTGGGGATTAGCCCCGTCCCCTCCCTGCTGAGGCCGAGGATGGGTGATGGAAGGAAAAAATGAGCTTTTGGGGAAATAAACCCGAGTGTTGTCCCCGGCTGGCACGGGGAGTGTCACCGGTGTGACGAGCTGGCGGTTCTCTGCTCCCGGGGCACGGAGCGGGCACGCGTCTGCAGGGCCCCGAGAAAACACCCGTGCCCCAGAGGCCCCTGTCCCCGTCCCCAGCCGGGGCGGACGAATTCCTCCGGGCTGATGCTGACGTCTGTTTTTCCACGACACCTCTCCTGGTGCCCGGCTGGGCTGGCGGAGGGACAGGGCCATCTCCCTCCAGCTGTCATCGCGCCGGCCTGTCCCCGCGATGGCCCTTATCAGCAGCCAGCCCTGGGCTGCAGGACCACGTCCCCTGCTCCCCCGTGGGTGGCAAGGGGCTGCGTGTCCCAAATGCACCGGCCTCTGCCCCCCCAGGCCCACCGACCCAAACCTGGCCAAGCCGGAGCGCCGGGGTGGGATTAGAGCCGGGGGATTTTGGAGGGCTCCGAATTAGCTTAATGGCTTTGGAAGACAAACAGATTAGAGAGCTGCGGCGATCGGGGCAAGGATCAGCTAAATTGGAAGCAGAAGCGGCGGCAGCGTCCGGCCAGCCCTGATCCCTCCCCGCTGGCCCCTGCTCAAACCCAGCCCCGTCCCTGCGGCCCCCACAGTCCCTGTCCCCATCCCCGTCCCCGCCAGCCTGCGGTGCCTCTCTGGGTTTTCGGTCACGGCGGGCTCTTCCCTCCAGCCCGGGCTTTGGCCACACGTCAGCGGCCTCCGGGCGTTGCTGCGCTTCCCCTTCCCTTTCCCTTCGCGTCCCTTTCCCGTTCTCCGTGCCCCCTTCCCCTGCCCTCTCCTTTCCCAGCCCGCGCCCCCCAGCGCCCCAACCCACGTCCCCATCGCAGCGCTCCCCCCACGCCAGGCGAGCACCAAGATCAGAGGTGGCATGGGGCGTGCTGCGAGCCCAGCCCCGGTGCTTGGGGTGCAGGGGGGCACGGGGCACCCCCAGCAGCAGCCGGGCTCCCAGGGCCCCATCGATCTCAGCAAAGCACCCAAGTCAGGGGTGCAGTCCTGCAACCCGGCTTTGCCGGCGGGGTGCCGTGCCCCCCGTGGCATCGTGTCCCTGATGGTGTTGTGTCCCCGACAGCGTCGTGCCCCCGAGCAGCCCCGCTCGCTGCGGATCCTATGGCCTGTAGCTGGCAACTTCTGGCCCCAGCCTGGCCCGCAGCCTCTGTCCCTGCAGCCTGGCAGAGGGCTCGGGGACGAATGGAAGGGACGGAGGGGACAGCCCTGTCCCCCTCCAGCAGCCAGGCACATCTCTGGGTCCAGCAGAGTGCAAGAGGTGGGGACCTGGCTGCACGTTTTGGGGTGACATCCCCAGGCAGGACCCCAGCATCACCAGTGACCCGAGTTGGGCAGGTCTCAGCGGTGCAGCGGGCAGCCAGCAGCACGGGAGGAGGAGGAGGAGGAGGAGGGAGCAAGGCGAGGAAGGCCGGGTGTGGGGGACAGCCTCCTGCTGCTGTGTCCCCCCCAGCATCCCTGTCCCCCTCCCGCCACTGCTTCCTGCGCAGGCGGCCCAGGGCTGGCGATGAAAGCCGCCCCAGCAGATGTTTCTGGCTTGTTTTCATCTCATTAACCGTTTCCTCTTTTATTATGGGATAAATTATTAATTGTTCAGAGCGAGGAAGAAAGAAAAGAGAGATCCTGACGGAGGTCCCGGGAGGGAGGCGGGCACGGGCTGGCACAGCCTGGGGCACGGGGAGGGCAGGGGGCTTGGGGTCCCCGGGGTGGAGGCAGCCCCTTGCGGTGCCCCCAGCCCCCCCAAAAAGGCGGGGGGTACACGGGGGCTGCTGGCACCTGGCCCCCATCAGCAGCCGCTGGAAGTAACCTGGGCAGACAGGGGGCACCCGGTGCGCAGCCCCCCCGCTGGACCCCTGCCCGCAGACCCCCCGCCAGGTCCCCGCGCCCTCCCGCTGCCGGCTGAGGACGGACCCCTGCACGTCCCCACCGGGACGGCGGGAAGGGGCTCAGCCCGGCACACAGCTCCCGACCCTGCCCCGTGAAATATTCATGGCCCGCATCGACGAGTTAATTTAATTGCCCTGATGAGGAGCTGAATAATTTACGCTTTTCGCAAGCAGGTCGGCAGACATCATTAGCGGCTGATCTCGGAGCAGGGGGGAAGCGGCCGAGCCCGCACCCTGCTGCTTGGGGACACCAGGTGCCCACGGGGACCCGAAAGCGTCCCCAGCCTGGTGTCCCCAGGGCCGGGCACACCGAGCCCCCCCTGTGCTGCCCCCTGGCACTGTGTGCCCTGGCTGCCCGGTCCCGGCTGCAGCCTCCCTCCATCCCCATCACCGCAGCGTTGGTCTGTGGCCAGCGTCGACGGCTGGGATGAAATAGGGCTTGGAGAAGGGGCCGGGGCTGTGCCGGCGCGCTCCGGATTCCTGAGATAGCGGGGACAGGCAGGACAGGGACCTTTATTGACATTTTTTCCCTTGAAATGTAGTCCCCTCTCTGGGGGGACCCCATCCGGATGTCGGGACGCTAAGAGGGGCTGTTTGGGGCAGGCCACGTTTCGGGAGTTGTCCCACCCGAGCCCTGATGCTCGCCCCCACCCACGCACCCCATGCAGGAGCAGGGCGCAGCTGAGCTCCAGGGGGGCAAAAGCCCCACATTTCTCCCCCTCCATGGGCAGGGTGGGGACCCGGGGGCAGGATCCATCCCCTCCCCTCATGCCCAGCCCCGTGGGCCAGCAGGAAGCCCCCCTCGGTGGCGAAGGCGAAGCCCGCGATGGTCACGCCAGGAAATTGGGGGCCAGAGGCCGCGGCCGAGCCAGGGCTGCAGCCAGCGGCACGATAACGCCCGCGTTTCCTCCCGGCGCCGCGCGGCGTCCGGCGGGGAGGGTGGCGGCTGCCCCCCCCCGCAGCCCCTGTGCCCCAGGGTAAAGCAGAGCCCATCCCTATCCCCGTCCCTGTCCCCGTCCCTGTCCCCACAGGAGGGCTGGGGACCCATNCAGGAGGGCTGGGGACCCGTGGGTGCCTCCTGTCCCTCGTGCCCGGGGTCCCATCCCGGTGACGCCCACATACCTCCACATTTGCACACGCGTACGTACCCACATGCAAACACACGCAGGCACACGTGCACACACGCACTGTGCACACTCCTGCCCGCACACGTGCGGCTCCCCGTGCCCCCGGGACCGGCGTTCCCCATGCAGCCGCGGCCCCCCCCGGCCGCTCTCCGGAGTTTAAGAGCGAGGAGGAATTTTAAATGCATTGACCCCTGACCCAGCCCTGCCTGCGAGGGGAAGTGAGACCCCGGGCTGCCCCCAGCCGGATGGGGCCGGGGGGGCGCAGGGGACGCCGAGCCCTCGCAGCGGGCAGGGGGCCTCATCGCAGCTCCCCCCGCCTCGTCCTGCACCCACCTGGGCCACCCCAAAACCTCGCCATGCCCACACTGGGGACACGGCAGCCGGGTGCCCCATCCTGCTGCTGTGTCGGGGGGGGGGCATGGAGGGGGTGCCCCCCGCAGTGCCCCCCGCAAGGGGCCCAGGGGCTGCACCGTGCCCCTACCCATCTCCTGGCATCCCCAGCTCCCGCCTCCCGCTCGGAGGGGCTGCGGTGATCACGGTGTAATTAAAAACGCAATTAAGCGCTGCCACTTAGCAGAAAAGTCATACAGTTTGGGGATAATTATCTGACAATATAACAAGTTGCCCAACATTAATCAGGCGCTGAACTGCTCCAGCAGCTGCGCTCCCCGCTCTGGCCCGCTCGCTTAATGGCACCATTTAGGAGACAGCCATAAATCAGGCCCTTACAGGGGCCCTGGGGGGCAGCACGGGGTCCCCCAGCCCTGGGGACCCACCACCACCACCTCCCTGCCTTCATTTGGGGTTTTTGGGTGCCAAGGCAGCATCCTGCCCGCCCAGCACTGGGTGCTTCCCTGTGGGGCTGGGCCAGAGCATCACCCCCTGGCTTTGGTGGGGACCCTCACAGGAGCCCCCCAGCGGGTGGCCGTGCCCGGGGGAGATGCCCCAGGCTGGGGCTGCCCCCTGGGAAGCCAGGGAAACCCAGCCAGCCCCCTGCCCTCCCTGGGGACAGGGCTGGTGGAGGCCGGGGGTCCCGGGAGGCCTGGGTGCAGAATTAGCTCCGAAGGCCGTCAGCGAGCGGGGAATTAATGAGTAATTACAGCTTGTGTTTGCTGGTGTTAATGAAGTCCTCGCGCTGGAACAATATTAACTCTGGAGCAGGGTCCTCCCGCTGCATCCCCCAGCGTTGGCCGGGACCCTCCCCACGCCGGGCAGCCCTAGCCTGTAGTTGCCCTCCCAGTGCCTGGCTCGGATGCCGAGGGGCTCCAAGGGGTCCTGTGCCGTCCCCAAATTTGCCCCCATTGGCAGCCGGTTCCTTCCCTGCCCATCCCTGTCCCTGTCCCTGTCCCTGTCCCTGCCCGCTTGGGAGGGGAGGGATGGGGACCCGGCCCTGTACAGCTCCGACTTCTAAGGGCTGGAGATAAAAGCGGAGATTGTCCCCTTTGTGCAGGCTGCGGTGGCCGTGGGCTGGGGAGGGGGAACCCAGAAAGAAACCAGCAGCTTAACGCATTCACTTCTCCCCTAATTTGCCGATTCTGCCACAAAATCCCATTACAAAGGGCTTAGCGGCCGCACCGAGGAAGAGGTCACTTGCGGGGGCCCCCGAGGAGATTTACCAGCCACAAAAAGCGCGAGAAAAGAGCAACCCCGGCTGCTCTGGTGCACGGCGAGGCACGGGCATCGCCGTCGGGCGAAGCAGGGGAGCTGAGCCCGTGCTGTCCCCGCTGTCCCCACTGTCCCTGCTGTCCCTCTGCGCTGTTCCTGGCAGCAGGGAGAGCGGTTACAAACACACAGCAAGGCGCAGCTGGGTTAATTCACGTTTATAACTCCGAAAGCAAATAAAATCGGGCTTTGCATTGATCTGCAGGCTTTAAGCAGGGCAATAAAACACCGGTGCTACCGGAAAGGCGCTGCCCAAGAGCCAGCTGTGCCACACCGGTCCCTGCTTCCCGATGGGGACGTGGCTGTGGGGACCCGCTGAAATGCACGGGGGAGTGGACTTTGCCCCAAAAGTGCCACCAGTGCTGGGGTGGCCCTGCAGCCGGGCACATGGGGAGGGTGCTGGGGGCCACCGGAGAGCCCTAATGAGTGCACGGGGAGAGCGGGTGCACGCTGCTGGAGGCCGGCTGTGCAAGGGACGGGGGAGCCGAGGGCGGGTGTGCAGCTGCGGGTGCAGAAGGCGCGCGCTTGGCTGCGCACACGTCTGGGCATGGCAGCCCCTGGGGACCCTTGGCGGGTTTTGGAGGGACAGGGAGGGAGCAGTCGCCCCGCGGGGTGGCTGCGCACGCAGCCGTGCAGCGTGCCCGTGGGACAGGAGCGAGCAAAGCCCCGGAGCTGGGGACGGGGACAGGGCACAGCTGCGGGTCTGGCACCGCTTTTGTCTGCTCCCGGGGCTGGCGGAGCGGGGAGCAAGGCCCGGGCGGTCTCCGGCGGCTGCGCTGAAAGGAGCGGGGCGAGCGCCCGGGCGGGATGGAAATGAGCCCCCAGGGGTCCGCGCGGCACAAAGGCACCCGCTGGGGTGGGCCGAGACCTTCCCAGCCCCTCTCCACAATGTTTGCAAATACCGGAGGCCACTTATTGCGGGGCCGCCGGCGGGGAGGACGAGGGGGGCTCCCACGTCCCCTGCCGCTGGGGCTCCGCGAGCAGCAGGGGCAGAGCCCAGCTGCGGGTCCAGCTCTGCCCCATAGCCCCCCGTAGCACCCCGGGTGGGCAGGGGCTGCCCCGGCGCCTTTGTAGGCAGCTCGGGCTGCGGAGCCAGGGGAGCGGGGAGGAATGTTCCCCACTCAATGCCCACCACGCCGGGGCTGACAGCCCTGAAATCGGGCTGTCACTTCCCGTCTGGACAGCCCTTCACCTCCATTCGCCGTGCCTTGTTAGGCTCCCGCCGCATTCAGCCAAGACAAACACAGCACTTAACCCTCCGGATCCCGCCGGCCCCTCCGGAGGGTGCGGGGCTCTGGGCAACACGGGGGGCACGGGGACGTGCCCCTGCCATCCTGCCCCACGGTGCCGCGACAGCCGTGGGGACGTTAACAGGGCGGGATGCCCCAGGGTGGCAGGATCCCTGGCAGGGTTGTTTTAGGGTCACCTGCACCCCAGGACCCCCTGCCTTCACCCCAGAGCCCCCAAAGGATGCCCCAAGCCGGGGACCTGCTGCCTGCCCACCCGGAGGAAGGCGTGCAGCCCTGCATCCCGGGATGGGGGGCTCACAGCAACCCTGCGACACCCCCATCCTTCCACCGCCTCCTTCCCCCAGACCCCACGACCACCCCGAGATCCCGTCCCCTTCCCACACACCCCCCGCAGGACACCCACCCTGCGGCAGCCCCGGCCCTGGCCGCCGATGAAAGAGCGAGTGTGGAGCCTTTCCTTTGACACAATTAAAAAGCCCGGGGTCCCAGCGCCTCAGCCCGCCGCAGTGTGTTAAATTAATGTAGCAGAAAAAATCATTATGCGGGGACACAGATGGAAGTGACCAAGCAGAAAATGCGATGTGCAGCGGCAGAGGACCCCTGTTACCCGTGTAAACATGAAGGGGAAGGACAGGTTTCCCAGCTCCGGGGCGAGGAGGTGACGGCAGCCTCCCAGGGTCCCCCCAGCATTGCCGCTGGGTGCTGGGGCAGAGCCCGGCCGGGCAGAGCCGATGCGGGGCCCCGGGGTGGGCACGGGGGGAGTGGGGTAGGGGGGTCCCGGCTATCCCGGGTGCGGGGAGCGGGGCCGTGCGTGTGGCCGGGCCTCCGCTCGCAATTACCATGTCATTATGTGCCGGCACAGCCGTGGCTAACGGAGCAGAAAAGCGGCCCTGCTAGGCACCCGCGGGGAACGGGGCTGCGGGGGCCCCGGCTGAGCCCTCGGGGGGCACCTGGCTCAGGGGGCACCTGAGCCTTGGGGGGCACCCACGTGTGCACCCTCCCGGGTGGGCGTGCAGCCCCCAAAGACAACCGACACCAGGGACACCCCCCGGGTGTGCTGCAGCCTCTCTTGCCTTCATGGCCCCGGGGACCCCAACCCACCCCGGGGACCCCAAGCGCTGCGGGGAGGTGGCCCAGGGGGGTTCCGCTCCCCAGGCAGATAAGCCCTGGGGCAGACAAAGCCTCAGGACGGCTCTAAGCTGCTCAGCAAACACAGGGGGCCCTGGGGCTGCACCAAGATCTTGCACACCAGAAAACCCCGGATATCAGGGCTGGAGGGCCCCCACGCCCCGTGAGCCGGGCACCACGCAGGGCACCGACACGGGGCCCAGCAGCACGCACAGGGAGCGGTGTCAGGGGGTGCGTGGGCGCTGAGCGCTCAGGAAACGCAGGATCTGGTGCAGCAAACCCATCCTCCTCCTCCCACCAGGCCCTACCCGCTGTCAGACACAAGCCGGAGCCTCTCACTTTGGCCCCGTGTGCATTTTAAGGGGGCCGGGGCTGACTTTGCGCAGGAGCAGATGGGGAGCACCTCCCCACAGGGGTGATGCTCTCCGTCACAGCGCACAGCCTAACACGGCCCTAATTTCTCCCCAGCTGCCCCCCCCATGGCAGGAGGCTGCCCCAGCACTGCACAGGACTACTAATTACACATTTGTGCTCATTTGCTGGGAGCTGCCAGGTGTCAGCATTTGGGTGCTTCCCGCTTGGGGCGCTGGCCGTGGGGACGTTTGGGGGCCAAGGGGATGGCTGTGAGCAGCCTCCTGCCCCGGTGCTGGTGGGGTTATCGCTGCGGGGCCGTGCGGGATGATAACCAGAGCTCCCTCCTGTCGGCACGGCGGGGTGTGAGAGTGGGATGGGGATGGGGACATTCCCCGAGCCCCCGTCCCCTGCCCTGGGGACACCCTGGGGACGGTGGGTACGTGGTCCCCGCTGCCTCCCCGCCTGGCTTTGTCTCTGCAAGGCCACGTTCCCACCCGCCGAATATTCATGTGGGCCCCTTCCCTCCCCGGGGCGCTGCTAATCCCCCCGAAACGGGCTGGGGGATTGTTGACCGAGCTGCCATATCCCTTGAACAAGCAAGCCCGGGCCCCACAGCTGCCGTCAGATTAGGAGCCACCCTTTCCCTGCCGCAGCCCCCGAGCATGCCTGGACCCGAGCTCCTGCTCTGGGGCGTCCACAGGGTACTGGGCTGCACACGTGCATGCGCACGTGCAAAGCTACCGGCATGTGCATGCATGCAAAAGCCCCCCACCCCTGTGTGCACGCGTGCAAACGTACAGCACAAGGGCACACGCGCGGCCGTGGCACCCGTGGGCTGGGAGCAGTGAAGCCCCCGGGGCAGGGACCCCTGGTGGGAGAAGGAGCTGGGAGCCGCTGGCGTGGGCAGAGGAAGGGGCGAGGAGCTGCTCCCACGCTCTGAAATTGTGGGTCACCGGAATTAGATTAATTAGCTCATGCTAATGGCAGCTAATTAGCACCCGGCCGTGCTGATGCAGAGCCTGCATCGCTGAGCCAGGGGAGCCTTGATTTTACCCACGGGCAGCGTGGGTGAGCCCCATGCCGTCACCCTGCGTGGTGCCAGGGGACAACAAAGCACTGGGGACATTATCACCAGCTGGCCCGTGGGGACAGGGGACCAGCCACCAGCTTGTTATCGGGCCAGCCTGGCCAAGTGTCCCCGGCCGGGGCAGCCCCCGGCTCTCTCGCTATCTCAAGAGCTCGCTCGGGTTCGGGGTGACGTGTCCGCACGGAGAAGTGGGTGTCGCTGGATGCCCAAACCGCCCTGCGCTGCTCCCCGAGGGATCGGGGAAATAACCAGCGGTGGGGAGGGCAAGGCACGGCCGCGGGGGGCACGGGGGGCAGGAGCTGGGGTGCTGGGGGGCGTGGGACAGAGCGGGGCAGGGCCGGAGAGGCAGCCCCTCGCCGCAGGCAGGCAGGCGCGGGGGGCTATTCATACCCGGAGAGATTACAAAACTCCTTTTGACTCCATCGGCAATTACACAGAGCCACGCAGCAGCATTAATCCCGGTTAAGTGCGCGGGGCAGATAATGTGTCCTCAAGAGTCCTGAAGGAGCTGGCAGAGGTGCTTGCCGCCTCCAGGGGGCATTTTTGGGGGACAAACAGCCCGGTCCTCCATCGCAGGGACCCTGGAGTGCTGGCTGGGCACCTGGAGGGTCATGGGCTGGGAAGGGGAGAAGCCCCGTCCTTGTTTGCAGCCCCAGGGCTGTCCCCATCCCAGCTGTCCCTGGAGAACCTCCAGGTGACACATGGCCTTTGCTGGGGACAGCAGCTTGAGGGAGAACCGCTGCAGTGGGTGCCATTCCCCAGGGAAGCTGTGGTTTGTCCCTGCAGCCCCTGCCACCACGGGGACGTCCTGCACCTTCCCAAACAGCATCCCAGGGGCTGTGGCCACCACCTCGTCCCGGCTCCGTGGGGCACAGGGGTCCCCGCCAGCCCTCGCCTTGGCATTTGGGGGCGTTTGGGGGCCAACCATGGCCGGGCGCGGGGATGGCACGCGGCGGGCATGCGGAGAAGGGTCCTTCAGAAACTGCAAACGCTGGCACGAGCTGTCCTGCCTTCAATGCAAGCGGCGAGTGTGAAGTTAAGAGATAAAGAGGGAATTAGGAGATAAAGTCTGCTTAATCCCAGTTGCTCTATGCAATTAAAATGAGCTTCACCCCACTGTAATTGGATGGAAGCTGCCTGCCAGCGTCAGCGCGACCAGGAGCATCGTGCGAGCAGGCGCGGAGGATTCGCCGCGCCGAGCACGGAGACTTATCTCCCTGCCAGAAAAACCGAGAGGGCAGCGGCACAGAGAGCGGGAGTTAATGAGATGAAAGCGGAAAGCCTGACACAAAGGATTAGCTCCTGGCCGGCTCCGCTGCCGAAATCCCAAGGTTTCCTGGGAAGGCTTTCCTTGCATGGCAAACACTGTGGCCGCATCCTGCCTGGGCCTGCTTGGCGGAGGACTGGCACTCTCGGCGCAGCAACTCTGGGCTCTCCTCGCCCCCTCTGGCCAGGCCCCATGCTGGGGAGGGGGCTGTCCCGGCCCCAAGCCCCCTCCGGAGGGTCCCTGCGCAAGACCCTCCCTAATAACATTTACAGCTGCTGGTATTAAACAGAAATAAAAAACCCGAGTGCAGATTAAAAGGACACTGATGAAATGCCAGGAGAAGAATTACAGCCCTAATAAACCTCTGCCTTCTGACGGGGGTGGGTGGCGGGGGGGTGGTTTACGAGGCCATTTAGACTTTGCTGTCAGAAAGGTGTATTAAAGCCATAAAGGCCCCGTCGCCTCTCCCGTCCCCTGAAAGCCGGACCATGTCTGCGGCCATAAATCCACCTGCTCGCAGCCTGGGGTGGGGGGGCGGCAGGGCAGGGGACCCCCCAAGCCTCTCGCCCCCGGCTGCTGCCTTGGGAAAAGCCGAGCAGAGCAGCGAGGCCGGGGTTTGGGCGGGTGCTGTCAGCTCTGGGGCGAGATAAGGGACGGGATTATCCAAGCACGGAGGCTGGGATGCGCCCGGTCCCTTGCCCACCGCCCGCTGCCAGTGCATGTAAACAGGACCCCCGGGTACCGGTGCATCGCTGCGCAACTCCTGTGACAGGGGACACGGGGACATGGGCTTGGACCGCCGCTGCTGTGCTGGTGGGTCCCTCACCCGGGGCTTCCCTGCATCCCCGTGCTATCCTCGGCCACCCCCTGCTTCCTGCTGCCGGATCCGGGGCTGCTCGCACGGAGGTTTGTTTGCACAGCGCAGGCAGCGTCAGCTCGAGCGCCCCGGCACTCCTGCCCCAGGCTCCGCTCGTCCTCCGGCTCCTGCTTGGGCAAGATTCGGCTGCGAACGCAAACACCCGCCATGTCCCCGAACAAGGAGCTTTTCGCCTCCCTCCTCTCCATCATGGGCTGCTGTGGCCACAGGGCCCTTCTGTGCCATGGTTCCTGGCACAGCGGGTTTGGGGACAGGGTTGGGGACAGGGTTGGGGACAGGGTTGGGGACGAAGACGGTGCTGGCGGCTGCTGGTGCCGGCCGCCTCGCACAGCCTGACTCACCGCATCCGGGATGGGTCACGGTTTCAGCTTTGTCCTCCTGGGGCGCAGCCTCAGCTCCGCACCTGGGTGACGCTGGGGACAGCGGGACGGGGGACACCTGCACTGGGGGGGTGCTGAGCCAGCCTGGGGGCTCAGCGTGGGGCTGCAGCACGAGGCAGCTCGCTCTCGGGGTGCCAGCGGGCACGTGGGGCAGGCGCGGTGGCAGGGATGCGCTGGGGACAGGGGCCAGCTGGGGAGCCCCACCAGCAGGCAGGACCCCGGGGTCCCCATGGGGAACCAGGCTGGGTGCCCCTCTCCCCCCGCCACGTGCTGTGCAACAGGAGCTCCTCGCCCCCCTCCGATGCCCCAGTTTTGGGGGCATTCAGCCCCCGCCGCTTCCCACGCTGGCTCATTAACGAGGAAACCCGTTAACGGCACGAAGCGAGTGCAGGCTGCGGGCGGCGGTGAGCGCGCGAGCGGGGAGCCGAGCCGAAACCCTCACGCAGAAGGGGAATTGCTGGTTTTTCCCTTCCCTTTGAACTCCGGCAGCCGCCTGGAGCTGCGGTTCCCCCAAGCACGGACCGGGGAGCCGGGGCGGCGGCGGGGAGCGGCGGGGAGCGGCGCTCCCGGGCATCTCGCTCATGGATGGGTCATCAGAAATTGGGTTTTACTGGGCTCCCGCTGACACCGTCCCCGGAGAAGCTGGTGGGGAGCGATTGGTGCCAGGGCCGGCAAGCGAAGGGCCGGCGGGGCCGTGGAGCGTGCCGGGAGGTGCCCGCACGCCCCCGTGACTCAGCCGGCCCGGCGGGAGGCAGAGGTGGGGTAGCGATACCGGTGCTAAAAAAAACCCAGCGAAGCGCGGGGAGAGGAAATTTCTCATTAGGCAGAAATGTGTCGCGGAACCTGTCTGACACCCGGGACTGCCCCACGGCCCCCGGCCGGGCACGGCAGCGATACCGAACGTAGGGCTGCGAGGAGATCAAAGCGGAACGAGGGCAATAAAAGGGGATAAGCAGCCGGTTCGGCTTCCGGCCATGCAAGGAGGAGTGGCGCGGGGAAGGGGGCAGCAGCTTCCCGATTTCCCCCGAGTGCCGCTTTGGGAGAAGCCGAAAGCAGAGGCGGGTGGCAGGAGGAGCTGGGCGCAGGCAACGCCGCCCAGTGCAGGGCTGATCCGCACCGGTGAGCCACCAGGGCTGGGCAGGGGCTGTGGCCACAACACCCGGCCGAGCCACATTGGAAGCCACCAGGACAGCCTTCCTCGCGGCTCCCAGCGAGCGCCGCGGCCCGGCGTTCCCGCCCGACAGACGGGGCTGTACGTCCTTCCCTCCGGTTCTCCCCCTGTGGGCCGAGCCCTTCCCCGGTGCTGGGCCTTCGGGGCGGGTCGAGGCGCTGCGTCGCCCTGGTTTTGTTTAATCACCCCAAGCTGCTTTTCTCCTCGCGGTCCAGCGCCGTGTCAGGTTCTGCTCCTCGAGCGGCCCGGGATGATTAATGCGGGTGCGTTTGCAGTGAACCCTCCTCGCTGGCTGCGCGCTGCCAAAGACGATGTCAGCTCCCAGGCATTTGGGGGAGAGCCGCCTCCCGCCTGCGGGAGCCCTCCCCAAACCCCCCAGGCAGCCGCAGCACCCCAGCCCCGGCGGGGCTTGCGGCCCCTTTTTGGGAAGGTTTCCCCTCTGCGTCCCACTGCTGGGATGCTGGGTATTGCCTGGGTGGGTTTTGTCCCCGATGTCCCCTTGCGGGGATGCTCAGGCTCCCTCGAGGGGGAAGGACATGGCCCTGGTGTGGCAGTGGTGGCGGGTGGCAGCAGGGAGGACGGGCTGTGGGGACGGGCACTGCACCATGTGCCAGCACCCCGCTATATACCAAAGGAGTCTGGAAGGAAGGAATGGGAAGAAAATGATTAAACCAATTTTTTTTTTTTATAAATCAAAAAAAGAAAAAAAAGCCCTGGGAAAAAGCTGTGTAGGGTCCTGGCACACGAACAGAGTCTGTAAGTGGTCTTAAAAATTACCAATAAATAATCTTAACGGGAAACAGAAGGAGCAGAGCCGGGGCGCTCGTGGGTGTCTCGCTGCTCCCTGCGAGCATGGGAAAATGCGCCGGGTCCTGTCCCTCGTGCCGCTGGGGGACAGCCCCAGTCCAGGCCCTGATGCATCCCTGGCTCCAGCCACGAGGCAGCGACCCGCCTGGCCGGCGTCCCATCCCGTCCCGTCCCGCTCCGCGCCTTGCCGAGCACGGGTGCAGGATGCGGCCCCAGCACCGATTCCCACGGGGGCGGCAGCGGGGCTGTGGCACAACGGGGCTGCGCAGGATGCCCGGGCACCCGCGGCCCCCGGCCCGCTGGATGTCGGCTGCCACGGGCCGAGCCATGCTGAGCCGTGCCGAGCCGTGATCCCTTCCAGCTGCGCCGGCCCCAGGCAGCTGACGGGGCTGCTGGAGCGTCTCCCTGCCAAGTCACGGAGGTGTCAGCCAAGAGTTAGCAGCGAAAACGCCAAGAAGCCGGGCGAGCCGGCCAATCCATCCTAAATCTTCCTCCTCCTTTGCAGGGGAGAGGCTCAAGAGCTCCCGGCCCAGCCCCGGCCGGGTGGCCCCGGCAGCCCGCTCCCTACGGACAAGGGAAGGGCCCCGCTCCCGGGGCCGCCTGCACCCCAACCGTGGTGGCCCCGGCCCCCAGCGCCCGCTGCTGGTGGGACCCGGCCCGGTGTCCCCCCCCGGTGTCCCCTCGGGTGTCCCCCCCAGCCCAGGCCCCTCCACCTGGGCTGCGCGTCCCCCTCCGCCGGGCTGTCTGGAAAGAGACGGTTCCCCCCTCCCCGAACTTTCCAGATCTCGGCAGAGCGGGAACAATCGGAGCCTTTGTCTTCCCTTAATCTCCTGGTTAGGAATTAAAAGGGGGGAAAAAAAAAACCAGCAGCACAAAAGGCTCTTTTGCACGGGCTGGGAGGGGGGAAGCACAGGGCTCAGGCAGGGCTCGCCTCCCCCCCACCCTGCTCCCCCAGGGCCACCCCACGCTGTCCCCATCCCCACCGACCCAGGATGTCCCCGCTGCCACCCCCCAGCGTCCCCAGGGTCTGCCCGCAGAGGTGGCGGGGAGCAAACGGGGGGATGCTGGGGCTGGGCTTGCCCCCCGCTGTCACACCCGCGCACACCCGTGCACACACCCTGCACACCTGACCCCGCAAGAACCACGCGGGCACTGCGGACCTCCATAAAATTCCTTAAATAATTTAATTGAAAAAAAAGTCTTCTTTTTTTTTTTGTTAAAAAATATTTTTACAAACGCACGCTCGCATTAATTTCCGCTGCTGCTGTTTGTTGCTTTTGTCTTTCTTTCACCATCAAATGCAGCTCTCTCCCTACACACATCCGCACGGAAAGGAAGCGGCAGGTACCGAACGCGAGGGCAGAGCTCGGCGCGGGGGCGAGGGACGGAGCCGCCCGAGGAGCAAACCCAGCGGTGGGAGCAGGGGTGGGACGCAGGGACGCTGCGTCCTGCCCTGTGAGAGCAGCGTGGGCACGGAGGAGAAGGCAGAAGCGGTTTGTTGTGGGTTTGCTATTTAAAATGGGCAGAATCCCCCCCCAAAAAGCAAAGCCAAGCGAAGATTGAGCATCCAGGGTCTGCTGCGGGGAGGCGGGGATGCTCTGGGGACACTCTGGGGATGCTCTGGGGACGCCAGCCCTGCAGCACCAGGACCCCTGTGGCGGTGAGGAGCAGGGCACCCTGGGGGAAGGTCCCTGCAGCAGGGGCCCAAACCAGGCCCTGGAAGCCCCAGGGGAAGGGGAAGGTGCGGGAGGCCCCAGCCTCCCCCCTAGGGAGGGACGGAGGGACGCGGGGAGCCCCTTCCCCGTTGCTGCGCTACGTGGTGCGGGGCCCCTGCCAGCCGCCCTCCCGCCTTGTTTACTGTTCCCTGCGGAGGAGGACGGGGTTAATGAGAAACCCAAGGGCAGGCGAGTTTCAAGGAAAGGGGAAAAACAGCACCTGGCTCTGCCACCACCAGCCGGGGAGGAGGGGACCCCCATAGGTTTCGGGGAACACCCGCTCACCCCGCTGCTGGATGTGCACGGCCACCGAGGGGCTGAGGCCAGGAGCCCCCCCGAGATGAGCAAGCAGGGTCTGGCACGGCGAGCAGGGAGCGAGACCCCTGGGGACAGGGAGTCCTGCTCTCGGCAGCGAGTGGCCGAGGGCACGGGGACCCCAGCCCCACTGTCCCGGTGAGAGCACCCCCAGGTCTTTCCCTCGCCGGGCGCCTTTGAAGTGGCGGGCGCGCTTGCACCTGGCTCAGCAGCTGCCATTGCGCGGGAGGCAGTTGCAAGGTGACTCACGGAGGCTGCTGCAGTTGCAACACTCCCGCCCGCGGCCGGCCTCCGCCTGGGAAAAGCCGGCTGGGCCGCCCCAGGAGAGCTGGCGGTGGCCGCGGGAGGGCTGGCGGTCTGGGGACGAGCCCTGGGGGTGAGCCCTGGGGGTGTGCGGAGCCGCCGGCGGGGGGGTGGGCAGCGAGCCCGGCTGCTCCCCGCTCGCTTTGGGGTAGAGGCTGGCCCCGCTCTGTTTTCACTCACCAGGTTTGGTTCCCACAGGCCAGGCTTGACATGAGGAGGGGATGGGAAAGAACACGATTAGCATCTCCTGCGGCACTAGATGGAGTTTCAGGGGCTGGCTCTGCCCTGGGACTCGCTACCTCCAACCCTCCGCGCCCCGCCGGGAAGCACGCCACGTCCTCGGGTGGTGCGGGGCTGGCACCACATCTCTGCCCGGCACCTCCCCGCCGGCACGCGCTGGTGCCTACGGGGACGCTGCGGGAGCAGCCCCTGTCACAGCAAGACAAGTGGGGGAGCAGGGGGGGGCACAGAGCCGGCCCCCAGCCCGCGCCGGGCAGGGATGGAGGCAGCAGCCCGCACCGGTTGCAGCGAGAGCGATCGAGCAAAGGAAACTCCGGTAAAATTCTTATTGCCTTTATTCTGCCCATTGCCTCACACAGTCCTGCCGGCCAGCACACACGCACGCACGCACACACTCACGCACACTCACGCACGCTGGGAGTCTCTCCCTCAGCTTGGAGGAACCGGGCTGCAGTGAAGAGTCAGAGGAAGGTGAGTGAGTCTTTTGGCAGCAATCACAGCGTGTGTCAGGAGCGGGGCGGCCGCGCCGGCGGCACCCGCTCCTTCTGCATAAAACAGGAGGCTGGGGGAGGCCAGGCCTCCGCGCGGCGCAGCCCCCGCCCCAGCCCCGCTCCCCGTCCCCTCTCGCGGGAGCGCGGCTGCCGTGGGGCCGGGGGCGGAGGGTCCCTGTGCAAACGTGCTGACGGCCTCACTCTGCAGTCCAGAGCCGGCCACGAGAACCAAGAGGGTAAGAGATGCGGAGCTGGGCACCTGGTCCCTCTCCCTCCCCTTTCTGCTCCCTCTTTTTTTTTTTTTTTTTTTTTTTTTTTTTTTTTTTTTTTTTTTTTGCCTAACTCCCTGCATAGTAAATCTCACGGGGTTCGGGTTCTGGCGTGCAAAGCCAAGAAAGGGAGCGAAGCCTTCCCTTCGGACACGTTCCAGTGCAGACCCTCGTGCGGAGGGGCCGCGAGGGGGGAGGAGAGAAGTGATTGTCTGGGGCCGGGCAGCCCCGTCCCTGTCGTCGTCTCCACCGCGGGCAGCCCCCCCGGGGGCTCGGCCTCCCCCGGCTGCCTCCATGCGGGGACCGGGGTCAGGGAAGGCTTCGGACGTGTCTGACGGACTCAGTGGACGGGGTCAACAGTCTGTGGCCTCGGGGACGGGGGGGAGAAGTGAGGACTTGGGGGAGAAAACGGGGTGAAAAGAAATCCAAGAAGCAGAACAACTCTTCAAACCGATGAGCACCGAGACAGGGCGGGAAGCGGGATGTGCCATCTCCGTCCCATAATCCATCTTCAATATGAAGACTGCGTCGCTGCCTCGCCGCTCCAGGACACGGGACGAAAAGCTGGGCTCCCTCTCGGCACGAGTGCCTCCGATCCAGGGAAGGGCGGCCCGGCCCGGCCTGTCCCAGGCGAGCGTCCGAGGCAGAGGAGCGCCGCGGGAAGGGGAAAACGGGAAGCCGGGCTGCACCGCAAACTGAACCTGGTTGGCAGGTTCCCTCGGTCCGTTCCAATGCAGAGTCCCCTGCGGTCAAACCTGAACCGGGAGCGTCTGGTTCATCTGCAGCCTCATGTCCTGAATGCTGCTCAGGATCTTCTTCTGGTGCCCTGCTAGCGTCACCCCTATCCTCAGCAGGTCTCTGCAAAGAGAAGGTGACACATTTAGTGACCTGTCAACAGCAGTACCAACTGGCACACGTCTCTGTCCCATCTAGCTGCTGCTAAGGGACCCCATCTTCATTGTGGCCCTCTGACAGGCTCTGACATCCCTCTAACACCATAGGGGATCAGCAGGTCTGGATGCTGACTCCCAGACCTAAACCCCCTTAGGAAAACCCCACGCACAAATCCGCCCTCTGCGTGCTCAGGCGGGAGGAGCTGGCTGCCGGAGAGGCAAGGGACCACTTGCCCCAGCCCCACGAGCAGGGACTTACTCCGCGGTCATCTGTGCCACCAGGTCGAAGGAGGCAAAGCCGGCATTGACGAAGTTCTCCTTGTACCGTCCCATTTTGATGGCGTCCAGCCAGTCTCCCACGGTGGTGAAGGTGGTGTAATCCGGCACGGTGCGGTCCAGGAGCGGCTGGGAGACGCTACAGGGCAAGAGAGCCATAGGTCAGAGGGAGCAGGGGGATGCGGAGGTGTAACTGGAAGCAGGGTCATTTCTTATCCCTGCTCTCCCACGTCTCCAGTCCCAAACACCCCTGTGTTCCCCGGGATCAGGGATGCCACTGACCCAGACTGGACGCTGGCGATGACCTTCAGGCTGGCAGCATTGCGTATCAGCTTGTCCAGCGTGTTGACGATCTGTGCAAACTTGGGCCGCAGGTTGCGGTCCCGCACCCAGCAGTCCAGCATCAGCTGGTGCAGCGCCGTGGGGCAGTCCATGGGGGGTGGCAGGCGGTAATCCTGCTCCACCGCGTTGATCACCTGCAGAGAGATGTGCACAGAAGCAGGCTGTGAGCCACCCAGGCCCCCACTGGCAACCAACAGCTCCCCACTCTCTGGTGAGCACTTACGTCCTGGTTGGACATGTCCCAGTAGGGCCGCTCCCCGTAGGACATCACTTCCCACATGACGATGCCGTAGCTCCACACGTCGCTGGCCGACGTGAATTTGCGGTAGGCAATGGCCTCAGGAGCCGTCCATCTGATCGGGATCTTGCCCCCCTGCAGTGGTAGACAGCTCTATTATTTAGCACATACCTGCTCTGTCCCCACACACCCAGCTCTGTGGATCCCCCACGAGCGTCCCATACCAGGGAGCTGGTGTAGGTGGGGTCAGCCGGGTCGTCCTCCAGAAAGCGGGAGAGCCCGAAGTCGGACACTTTGCAGACCAAGTTGCTGTTGACCAGGATGTTGCGGGCAGCCAGGTCCCGGTGCACGTAGTTCATCTCCGAGAGGTACTTCATGCCGGCGGCGATGCCTCGCAGCATCCCCACCAGCTGGATGACCGTGAACTGCCCGTCGTTCAGCTGCCAGGGAGAGATCAGAGGGGTTTTCAACACCCCGAATGGACTGGGGATGGATCCCCATATACTACCACCTCCTTCGTCCTGCCTAGGACCATCCCTCTTCCCCCACCCCAAGATGTCTATGCGCAGGTTAACCCTGGGGATGTCAGCACGACAATGCGGAGGGATGGAGAAAGGGGGCTCGGAGCTGGCATCCCGCAGCCCAGGGCAGGAGGGGATGCTCACCCGGAGGAAGGAGTCGAGCGCGCAGTTCTCCATGAACTCTGTGATGATCATGACGGGGCGGCTCTTGGTCACCACACCCTCCAGGTGGATGATGTTGGGGTGGTCGAACTGGCCCATGATGCTGGCCTCGCTCAGGAAGTCCCGCCGCTGCCGCTCCGTGTAGCCCACCTTCAGCGTCTTGATGGCCACGAAGATCTCGCGGCGGCCGGGCAGCTTCAGGCGCCCGCGGCACACCTCGCCAAACTCCCCTGCGGGTGGGGAAGGGGAGAAGGGGGCAGCGAGGTGAGCCGGGCTGCTGGTGGAGAGGCCGTGGTCTCAGCAGCCGCTGTGCCCAGCCCCAGGACTTGCCTGCTCCGATGACCTCCTCGATTTTGACGCAGGAGATGTCAATCTCTTTGGCGAACTCCCGGACAGCTTCGTTGGGGTCCTCATAAGTGAAGGGGTCAATGTAGACCTTCATCCCAGGGGTGACTGGAAGGACAGAAGACTTGTCACAGGGAGGGATGCAACATAGGTGACATGCCACGCCAGCCTGGCACGGCTGTCAGCCCATCCCTGACAGTCCCCAGGTAGCAAAGGTTGCCCCTTCGACTGTGCTACCTGGGCACAGGATTTGGGAGAGGGCACGCAGAGCCCACGTGTTGGGCTCTCACTCACCGTATTGCTGCAGCTTCTCTGTGTACTCAGGATCTGTGCTGTTGCGCTGCTTCCTGCCCAAAGGAGACGAGAGGAGGTGTTCAGTAACCATCCCTTTCCTGATGGGGCAAAGACATTCACTGCCAGCTTCCAAATCCCGGCACAGACAACCTAAGCCAGAGAGCTTCCCCTCCAGCAGCCTACGAGCAGAGCGATCCCTCTGCCTGAGGTGCAGTGGGAGAAGACAGCCTGGTTGTGCTGGGAGAGGATGGTGGGAGCCTGGGCACAGCCCAGAGCTGGTGCTGGGAAGCAGAGATGAGCAGTCCTCCCACGGGACCCACGTGCAGCAGGTCCAGTCCTTCGCTCTCAGACTGGAGCTGCTGGAGCTCTGCCTGCAGGCATAAGCAACCCCCAAACCCAGCTCTGCACCCCCGCCCCTTGCAAGGCCAGTACCTGAAGCAGACAATAGCGATGATGACCACAACGATGACGAACAGCAGCCCCGCAGTGGCCGAACCCACAATCAGAGGCAGCTCCTGGAAAGTCTTGCCGGTGGAGCCTGGTGGAAGGAGAGGCAGGAATCAAAGTCAGGCTGGGGAGGGATCACGCGTAGGAGGGCTGGGGGATGGAGGCAGCCCCATCCTGGTACCTACCGTCCTCCGCAGTCGTCTGGAACTCTGTGGGGAGGCTGTAGCGGCCGTATCCAGCCACTGTGCGTGCCCGGACCTGCACCATGTACCGAGCGTTGGCCTTCAGCCCATCCAGCCGCACCGAGTTCTTCTGGCTGGTGACAGTGTTGGCAATGCCATCGCTCTGGCCTTGCTGTAGGGGAGACGTGTGGGTGTCACCTCTGTGATATGATGCCCCCCCTGTGCTGCTCCCCTTCTCCGGGCACTGTCTCTGCAGGGACCCCTTCTGCTGCAGGACTGATGGCCAGCCAGAAGGGCCAGGGAGAGGGAACGGCTGCTCTGCTTTACCTTCTCAGAGTACTTGATCTCGTAGTCGAGAATGATGCCGTTGGGTCTCTCCGGGGGAGTCCACGACAGCGTCATGCTGTTCCCAGTGCTGCTGTGCAGGTGCATGGTGGGCACGGCAGATGGGGCTGGGAAAGAGGAAGAGAGAAATGAGGCTGTGCCAGCACCCGCTCGGCAGCACTGCAGCTCAGCCAGGCTGGAAGCGGGGCTGTGCACACCTTGTCTCCAGAGATCCCGCGCAGGACGGGCAGACAGCACTCCTGCTTCCCCCCAGGCCCACCCTGTCTGCCAGCACTATCTCTGCAGCTCCAGCAAGGCCACCTGTGCCCAGCTACATCCTCCACCATCCCTGATCAGCCCGGGACCTGCTCGCATAACCCCAGCCAAAAGGCATGGAAAAGCTTTGGGACTGTCTCTGGAAGGAGATGCGATCTCAGCATCTTGCAGCCAAGGTGATAAGGGACCAAGGGACACTCATAAATAGCACCGAGGTGACACTTCACCCCATGCCTCGCTGCAAACTGGTCCAGAGAAGGGCCCTGCAAGCCCAAACCGGGGCTCCTTCCCCTCTTCCCCTTGCCAGGAGCTCCACGCTCCACCCCACCGGTGAGACCCGTGAAATCAGATCAGAGCGCGGCGGCTGGAGATTACCAGCATGCTGGAGCCGGGCCAGGGCAGGAGGAAGGAGGGAATGGCAGAGCAGTTGGCTGGCTGCGAAGGTTTGGGCTGGTGCTGAGCTTTCCCAGGCCCACAGGGGAGAAATCTCATTTCCTTCCTCCTCCCTTCGCAGCAGGCACAACATCTCTGGGGTGGGTCTAGGAGAGCCAGAGCTCTCCAGAGCATCTGCCAAGCCTGCCCTTCCCCGCTCGCATGCGTTCTGATCTCATCCCCTCCAGGGACACGCGTTTAAACGGAGAGGAGAATTCACCCAGGGGATTAGATGCAGGCATGGAGAGCCAGCACAAAGGACTGCAGCCTCTGAGGCTGTCAGCAAGAAATCCCCGCTCCGTTCTGCGGCGGAGAGCCAGCCCCTGCGCTCCAGCACCAGCACTGACCTGCCTGGTTGGTGGTGATGTTGACAGAGGCGAACTGGGGAGGGTAGGGGCTCTTGCTGGAGATGCCGTTCACGGCCTGGATCTCGAAGGTGTACTGGGTGTGGGCCATCAGGTTGCTGATGTAGATTCGCCGCTCGGTGAGGCCGAGCTGGCGCGGCACGAACTCCACGTTGTCGTCGCAGCGCGTGCACAGGCGCCGCTCCACGCTGCACTTCTTGCAGATGACGTTGTAGAGCAGGTCGTCCCGCCCGCCCGCGTCCTGCGGCTCGCTCCACTCCAGCACCAGCGACGTCTCGTTCACGTTGGAGATGACGCTGCGAGGGGCGGACGGCACGCCTGGGGAGGACACGGAGGGGTCAGGGACGGCTGCCACGCCACCCCCCCGCGCCCAGCTCGTCCCCCTGCCCCGCCAGCCTCCCCCTAGCCCCTCCGGCGGGACTCACTGGTGCAGGCACTGTCTGCGGGGTCCGTGTCCGCCCGGAAGAAGCCGTTGCGACACGTGCAGACCGTTGCTGCTCCCGAGGTCGTCCGGCTGTTGGGAGGGCAGGGGGAGCAGGGGCCTTCGCCCTGCTTGGACTTGAAGGTTCCTGGGCCGCACGCTGGAGGAAGGAAAAGCAAACCCGCGTTAACCAAGCGCACCCATCGCTGCCGCCCTGCACGATCTCTGCGTGGTGGCGGGAGGACCACCGGCCACCTGCGAGCCTTTCCACCACGTTCAGTGGGTGAGGACGCTGCTACAACCCGGTGGCAAATCCTGCTGCTTCCTGCATGCCTCGCCTGCTCGTGCCTCTCCAGCAGCAGCCCCCCGCCAGTAACTCCCTCGCGCAGGGGCCGTGTCCGGGGGATGCTTTCTGCAAGCCCAGGCTGACTGCAGGCCCCTTCTCCGAGCTCACTGCGGGTCCCAAGCCCAGCAGGAGGGCACGGGGCCGTGTCCCAGCCCGTCAGGACGAACAGGGCTGCTACAAGGAGCTGAGACCGAGAGGCGAGTGGCCAGGCTGCCCCGTTTGGTGCCAGCGTGGTGAGCTCACCCGGGTGATGAGCGGTGCCTGGGGACCCTCCGGCACAGGCACGGCTTTTCCTGGGAGCTGCTGCTTCTCCTGCAGCATTCCCAGGCAGCAGCGATGGGACCAGCCCGTCCCCAGCCGCTGTACGGGCAGCGGGGCAGCTCCGGCCAGGAAAGCACATCCATCCCCGTTTTGTTTCTTCTGGCTGCCATGCCCAGCGCCGCGGCAGGATCTGCGCTCCATCTCCCGGGGACATGCAGCGGGGAAGGAAGGACTCGGCCCTGGGGGGGCAGCGCCCACGGGAGGCCCCTGTGGCCCCTCCGCCCCAAGCCTCCTGCCTCGGCCACTTCAGCCACTTCTCAGCCCGCGGCAGTGGCACCTCCGAGGCCGGCTCCAGCGGTGTGTGCCGAGCGAGATTAAAACATTCCGGCGGGTCGGCGCCGCTGCCAGCCTGCTGGCCCCCCTCCTGATCAGCCCTGCAAAGGAGCCAGGAGTCCTGGGTCCGGCCCCGCTCCGCGGGGTGCTCAGCCCTAACGAGGGGCACGTGAAGGGATTAACGGCACTCGGAGCCAAGCAGCGCTGGGAAACTGCCCCATGCCTTGAAGTCGCCTCATTTATCGCAGCTCTGCGATGAGTGTCCCCAAAACCATGCCGGTGTGGGGCCCGTGCCTAGCCACGAGGTCTCCCGCTCTGCGCCCTGCATCCTGCGCTGTGGCATCACCCCGTTTGGCCGGCACGGCACCGGGGGCACGTAGCCCTCCTGGCAGTCCTGTCCCCAAAGCGGAAACTCCTGTCCCATGCCTGCCAGATGACATCACCCGTAAACAAGAGGAGTTTCTCGTTGCTTCACCAGGCTGCAGCAAGCGGAAGTTTCCTGCTGTGAGGCATCTCCCGACACCCTGCGTGGAAGTTTTCCGGCCGGCCAGGGCAGCCCCACGCAGGTGCTGGGGTTACCCGGCTCTCCTGCTCCCGGACACCGCACGGACAGGGGCTGGAGCCGCTTCCCGCTCCCGGAGCCTTTCGGCCAGGAGGCTCCTGCTCGGTGAAAACAGGACTGACCGCCCGGCTCGGCTCCCTGCGGCTCCCCGACCTGAGCTCACCCAGCCTTTGGGCCCTCCCTTTAGAAATTAAAGTTTAGCCCATCCTGCCCGCGCAGCCCGGAGGGCGATGGAGAGCACCGCTCTGCTCGTCTGCCAGCGATGGGAGAAACCGGAGCTCGCGCCCCAGCAGCCCGACCGACACGCAGCGGTGCGGAGGGCAGCTGCCCAAAGGTGCCGGAGCAGCCCCAGCACGCACAGACCCACCCCAGCCGCAGTCCCAGGCAGTTAAAACTGGGTGGATGCAGATTCACACATAAGGAACCAGATTGCTGAGGAATGAGAGATGACTGAAACCTCTTGGACAGGAACACTCTGGGCTCCGAGAGCTGCCAAACATGCTTTGGTTATGGACAGGAGCCCAGACCCATCAGGGACAAACCCCCCTGAAATAATAGGCTTGTTGCGGGGGATGAAACTGGAGCAACAAGCGCTCGCGTGAAGCCGAAAAGCCCAAGCGTGGCATCGGCTGGGAACGGCGAGGTGCTCTGGACAGGCGCCAGGACGTGCCAGCGCGCTCTGCCTCCCGCGCGCTCAGGACGGAGCAGGGGCTGCCCCGGCTCTGCGGGGTCCCGGCTGGGTGTCAGCGGGGCCGGCGAGCCCAAACCCACCCCTGTCCCCGTGCCCCGACACTGCAGCCACCCCTGGAGCCCTGAAGGTGGCTGCGCTGCACCCTCGCTGCCCGCCCTGCCAAAGGAGGGGGCAGACCCCAATACAGGGGGAGGAAGCGCGGGAAAAGCACCGAGGCCTGGATGCGCCACGGTGTTTAAGCATCCAACTCCGTTTAATAAATCAGAGCATAAAGACCTCGGTGGCAGTGTGACAGCTCTCAGCCACATTTGAAGCCTGTAACCGAGCTGAAAGCTGATCCCAGGTCCCTGGTGGATAAGCCGCTGTGTCATCTCTTCTCTGCGAGAAGCTGCCTGCACAACCAGCGCTGCCTTGCCCGGCACGCCACAGAGCGGGAGCGCGGCTGCAGCCCCGGCCGGGCAGCCAGGCTCCCCTCTCCCCCCCCCGGAGCTCTGCATAAGCACTTTTCCTGCTGAAGCATCCTCAAATAAAATAACCCCCAACCTCTGCACACAGATCACATCGCCCGGCGCTGGGCTGCGGTCACCTCCGGGGAGAACATGACAGTCGCTGACAGCCGCAGGATAACAGGTCAGGGAACCGAAGCAGAGTTCCCCGCTCTGGAGAGGAGCTGCTGGCTTGCAGGGAGGGAGACGCAGCCCGGTGTGACAGCAGGGAACGGCTGCGGCGGGTATTTACGGGGACACGGGGGGGCATTTGCACGAGAAGCTGCTTCTCCTGGCAGCACCGCTGGGCGCGCATCAGCCTCCCACCCCCGGGGTCCGATCCTGCCCCGCTGGTGCAGAGCCGCAGCGCGGGGTGGTCAGGCTGGGGAGGGCACCTTGCTGCTCTTCCCCGGCGCAGTCCCCACCCCTGTGAATGAAGTCCAAGGGAGGGAGCTGAAAAACACCGAAATAAAACCATCATCGCAGCATCAGCGCGCGGTGACTCACCCCGCACGCAGCCAGCGATTACCGCGAGGGACGTGGGCAAGCGGCAACGAACCACGCGCGCTGAGCATCCTCCGAAACCTGGCGGTCCCCTCCCTTGGCACGGGACCGGGAGGGCACGGGGCACCAGCCCGGCCAGCCCTGCTTCGCTGCAGCTCCCAGCACAGGGGTAAAGCAGCTCCGAATTACCCTGTTTAAGGACTCAGCTGCTTTTCTATCCATGCGATGCTATTCCGACCCGGGCAGCACCTCTCCGGCTATTTCTCTCCCTGCAGGACCGAAGCAGAAAGCCTCACTTGAGCCTAGATAAATTAAACTGATCACATCCCTTTGTCCAGCAACCCTGTAATTTCTTTAAAGGCAGCAATCAGGTTTGCCTGGGATGATCTGTGCTTTATGAACCTACACTGCTCACTCCCTTCACGCTTTCGTAAGTGGCTGCAGATGGATTAGAGCCATGCGAGCAACAGCCCAGCTACAGTTGAGGCGGTAACTCTCATTTTAAGTCTCTTTTAAAAGGCACTTGATTTTTTTTAAATCACCCTTTGGGTGGAAATATTTTACACTAGTGCAGTCCAAATGTGAATGGAGTAAATTTGAAGGGTAGAGGAAGGGAAGAGCCCTTAGGGGTTTGAACAGTGGCATCCAAGTATCAGGCAGGAAACCAATTTTTTTTTTTTTTTAAAAGGAAAAAAATATCAATAAGCAAAGCTGCCTCTCGAGCCGCAGCGGGTCAACACGCAGGACGGCAGAGGCAGATTTCCTCGACCGTGTTACAAGTAACCCATTGTGGAGCTGCGTGGCTCCGAGCCGCCAGCTCTCCTCTGCCTGCGCTGCTGAGCTGTCTTTGATCTGTAATCCCGGACAATTAATAGAAGGCAGTTTCACTTCCTGGTTTTCATGCAGCAACCCCGTGTTGCAATGCAAAGCTGCAAACAGTTGGCAAGGGTAATGCTTGCTTGGCATTTTTTGTAATTCACGGTGATGTTTCCATTAGTCACTGATTGCAAGGAAAATGTATTTTTACAAAACCCACACTTTGGCCCCAGCCTGACCTGCTATCACCTCCTGACGGCACCCAAACACGCAGCGCCAGGCCCCATCGCCTCTGCCGCCGCAGGGGGGGGAATCGGGAGGAAGAGGGTTTGGGCACGGCACGGCGCCGCGCACCAGCTCCGCGGGCACCCTCGTGGTCCGGATCGCACCGACCGCAGGGCAGCGCCGGGGAGCTGCGCGGGGGCGGCCGTGCGAGGGGGGGCTCGGTGCTAGGACCTGTTCCGCCTATTTCCCGCGTCGGGCGCTGAGCTCGCGGGGAAACCCCATCGCCTGCCCCCGTGTGCGAGGCGGGAGCTCCTCCGCAGCGATTTGGTTCATCCTCCGGCACGATTCGGGTCATCGCGGACCCAGGGCGGACGGGGCCACGCAGGGTGAGCCCCCCGCCAGGCGGGATGGCAGCGTGTCCTCCCGGTCCCCCGCCCTGGCCGGGGGCTCCTCTTCCTCCCGCGAGCGCTGCCTCCGCGCATCTCCGTGGCGGGGAGCGTGTGGGAAGCAGCACAACCCCCAGAAGGGCCGTGTGCTAATTAAATAAAGATAATGAGGCTGAGAATGAGATGCCAAATCAATGCTGTGGCAACTTATGACTAGAGCGCCAGATACCAGCCTTGCATATCGCATTACAAAGCATGCCAAAGCAACTGCCTTCAGCCAGGCGGGATGAGCCCTCGGCTCCCGAGGGACCGGGATACAAGCTGCATTGTAACAGGTCTGAATGCAAAGTCTAATCCTGGCGCTGGATGGAGATAAATGGGAGGAGGAGGAGGAGGAGGAGGAGGAGATCTTCAAAGGCCACGGAAAGTCTGGGGAAAGGGGGAGATTTACAACAGGGCTTATCCCATCCAAGCAGTAACGCGGTATTGTTATTTATTAAAATGCCATCTGGCACCTCGCGGCACTCTTCGCCCATATGCCCGGGAGAGCTCCGCGGGGCCGGGCGGCAGCACCCCAACACGGGGACGCGGCCCCTGCCTGCCGGGGTGCTGGGGACGGGCCCCGTCCCGCTGCCCCCATGTGTCAGCTACCCGCGGGGACATTTCTCCAGGGCGAGCCGCAAAAGGAGGGGGAAAAAAGGGCTGAAACGCGGCGACGAAGCAGCCAGCAAAGAGCAGAAAATGGAGCTGGGTTCTCCGAGCCCTTCCTCAGCTGTTTCCACTTAGAACACACGATCATATGGCAGAAAATCTGATTGTACGAGCGCGGCACGACTTTCCCAGAGAAACGCGGAGACACCATTTCTATCCAGCGAAGGGCAGGGTGTTGGATGGAGACAGGCCTAGGGCTCAGCATAGGGAAGAAGCTGAGGCTTGGGGGAAAAAATAAAGGTGCTGCCCACATGCTGGAGGATGGAGAAAGGTGCTCGCGGTGCTGGGAAAGGTGCTGAGCCGGTCTCTGCTCCTCCTGGGGGGTGCAGGGAGGGGACATGGCCCCGGGCTCTGCAGTGATGCCCTGAACGTCACCCGAGGAGCCCTCCGGCCCTGCCCGGGGATGGGAGCCGAGCCGCTGCCCCGAGCTGCTCTTCTGGATGCCTTGCTCATGAGCGCAGCGGGCGCGGGAACGGCCCGGGCTGCAGCATCGCCTCTGCGGAGCCTCTGCTGCCTTCTCCAGGCGGGGAACCACGGGTGCTGGCTTGAAACAGCGTCACCTCGTGCACGAGCCCCTCTTGACGCAGGAAACAGCAAACACCCCAGACGGTCCGCAAGAAGATCTCCCAACCCAAGCGACACGGAAACCAGCTCCCCGAGAGCGGGGACCCCAACGCACACTAAGGGTGGGCTCCCGCCCAGCCACAGGCATTGGGCGCTGGTGTCCGTCTGTGCCGGGAGGAGCCAGGCCCCCTCCCACGACCACCCAGCCGCCGGGGCTGGTGGTGCTCGGAGGCTCTGGTCTCCAGTGGAGGCACAGCCCGGCGGAGGCCGAGCTCTCCGCGACCAGCCGCAGCGGTCGTGTATACATCCCGAATCCCATTGCCCCTGCCAAGAGCAAAGGGCCGGTGCCAAGGATCCCGTCATCAGCGAGCACGAGGCATCCAGCCCCAGGGGCCCACCCGGCGCCCCGCTCCCCGCGCAACGCCTGCAGCCGAGGGGAGCAGCGAGCGTCCCTCCCGCTGCCCAAGCCACCCCAGGGCAGGCTCCTGCGTGCTGGAGGCAGCTCCCGAGGACAAAATCACACCAAGCGAGCGCAACGTCCATCCAGGCAGATTTTTCCTTATCTGCGGGGTGAAACGGCAATACCGGCCCCCAAACCTCCAGCGCCAGCCATCCGCGGGCAGGATGCTGTCTCCTTCCCTCCGAGGACACACGGGAGCTCGCGTTCCTCTGCCTGTTTTCCTACCCAGCTTGCTGGAAGCCTGCAGCGCTGGCAGGGCGCGCGCCTCTCCCGCAGCTAGCACAGCGGGGCCCCGCTCACCGCCGGGGTTTCTGAATGCCTCCGCACAAGCAGCGTGAAATCACGCTTGCCAGGAACAGTCGCTCGCCCCGACCACGAGCACCTTTATGCGCAGCAGGAGGGAGAGAACAGAGACGTCGGTCACGACAGCAGGGGTGAAAGAGAGATTTTGCTAACGATGCGTGGGGGCTGAAACGTGCGGGATCCCTGCTGAGGACCACGGCCCTGAGTCACGGCCCCTCGCCAGCAGACGCGTCCTGCTAGCGGGCGCTAACTGGTGCGGCACTGCAGACACCAGCAAGCTGCGCCAGTCTGGACCACGGAGGCTTTAACGCTTGCAGATACCGAGTCAAAGCACACACCGGTCCTCCGAGGTACCACCGCGGTAACCCCTGCTCCATCCTCAGGGAGCCGGCCGAGCTCCCGAGCCTCCGCAAACAGACCCAGCTCAGCGCAAAACTGCCTCCTCCGTGTCAGCGCACGCTGCGAACGCGACCGAAGGGCCAAGACGGAGCGATTCCACCATGCACTCACCTTGGCACTGGGTGTCCTTCATGGTCGGCTCGTATCCAGCAGCACACGTACACATTCCCACGGGTACCATCCACTCGCCGTCGCCGTTACAGTACAGCTTCAGGGGCACCGACACCTCCACCGCGTTGGGGATGCAGGTGCCCGGTGCAATGACCAGGGACGTGGGCTCAGCCCCCGTTAAAGTCTCCGGGAAGATAGCAAAGCCAGCAATGGTGTTGGAGCATTTCTTGTAGAAAGCCCGGACAGAGATGAGGGACATGCAGGCTCCCAGGTCCTGGAAGGCCAGGTAAAAGCCATTTTTGGAGAGGGGCCCAAAGCTGCGCACCTTGGTGTTCACACGGCCAGACTCCAGCTTGGAGAAGCTCTCGTCCGGGGCAATTGTATCCACTTTGATATAGGGGTTCTCCATCCAGAAAGGGCTATTTGCGGAGGCAGAATCCGTATCCGACTCGTAATAGAAGAGGTTGAAGGTCTCTTTGCAGGAACCGGGGATGTTGGGGATGCTGTTGCAGTCCCGCACGGTGAATTTCAGCTCCACGTAGACGCGCTGGACGTCCTGGCGCTGGATGAACTTGGTGCGAAGCCAGTTGTTCTGGTTGGCCTCCCGCACATTGCACACCTGGTAGGTGCGGATGGGGTTCATGGCCTCGTCGTAGCCGCTGACCTCTTCCCACTGCAAGCGAGAGGCAGTGCGTCAGACCCCCAGCGGGGGAGACCGGGCACGGACATGGGGCAGGGCAGCGGCTAACGGGGAGTCCCAGCCCTCCGGGGCCACCAGGGTACCGAGGGACCACGGTGTGCACGCACGCTGCCGCTCCGCTGGCAGGGAGTCAGCGCAGGGCTCCGAGCAGGCGATTTCACGTGGCAGGGGAAGCACGGGAGGGGAGGGTGAAGGCACGGGAGAGCGGCCCCGACTCCCCGGGGCCGTGCTCTTTGGCGGTGGGGACCAGGGCCGGCTGCAGACTTACCCCCGTCTCCGGATGGGTTGTCCATGCCAACTCCGAGGTCACCCACTTCGTGTCCATCAGGGTCTCTGGAGAGAGAGGGAGGAAGGAGAGAAGTAATTGGAGATGAAGGCCAAGATTAGAGGGAAAAAAACAGGAGGAGTGGGGGAGAAAAGAGCTGACATTTCTGTGGAAAACAGCAACTTGGGGGGTGAGACGTGGTGGGAGGAGGGGGAGCGGTACAGACAGACTCCAGATTTCTGCTCTGCTGTCAGGAGAACAGGAAGAGCGAGGCGTCCCCGCGGAGCCGCGCAGGAGCGGACGAGGAGCCGGCCAGGTGGCACGGGGACGGGCTGCCATCCCCGGCCCCGCCGCGGCCGCCGAGCCCCCCACCTCCCCGGCCCCCGTCCGCGCCCTCCCCCTGCGCTTTGGCAGGGCGCGTATTTACTGTGGCTGGGGTTGAAAGGGCCCGTTCCCATGACAGGGCGGTGCGGGCCAGGCAGGTTTATCCAGAGGAGGAGGGACTGGCAGNGGGAGAAGAATTTGACCGTCTGGCCAACATTCCTGGAGCAGACTACAAGACAAACCACCCCGACAGCATTCCCCAAACAGCCCCAGCCCCAGCCTTGGGGGAGCGAGACGCTTGTCTGGGAAGAGCTGCAATTGCAGGCAGCTGTCACTAATCCCAGGCAGAGCCGCGCAGCTCCGAGCGAGCACCGCGCACAAAAAACGGGAGAGAAATGCAGTGACGGGGGACGACACCGCGCCGTGGGGACACTGCGGATGGCTCCCTCCCCATCCCTGGCTCACCGCCCCGCTGCATCCGGGGCGGGATGGGGGCAGGCTGCCCCGCCACGGGATGCTGGCTGTGCTACCCCACACCCAGGACGGCCCCGCGGGTTGTTTGGATGTGAGCAGGCACCCTGGGGGTCCTCCTGCCCCTCTCCTCCCACGGGGGGCCTGGGGCAAAGGGGCTGCAAACACCAGGCAACGCCCCAGAGCTGGGTAACAGCCCCCTGCGGACCCGGTGTGCTCAGAGGGTCCCTGCCAGGACCAGCTCCAAAACATGTTTCCCCTCCCTGGCTGCTGAGGCTTTGCACCCCAACCCTGCTCTCCTCAGCACAGCTCCCTGAGGGCTGTCCATCTGTCCGTCCCTCACCCCAGGATGAAGGGCACGGAGCCGCAGCTGTCCCAGCAAGGCTCGCTCTCGGCAGCTGGGGCACGGGCACCGCGGCTCAGCCCCAGAAGCGAGGGGCAATTTCAGCTTCTTTCCTTCCACCTCAGGAAAAGCACCGTCTGACCCAGCCAAGGAGGAAGTGTGGAGGAGGAAGGAAATGTTCACACGTTGCAGGGTTTCGGATGAAGCCCTGCTGGAGGTAAACACCTTCCTTCCGAGTCCCACCCCGGGGACACCAACCAGCAATGCCCGGCCTGGCACCCACAGATGCGCTGGGATCAAGCACCAGCACGCGGCCCCGAGGCGGCAGGGCAGGCGACACGAGTGCCACCACGGCACAGATAAACCAGCACCCTTGGGGACACGTGGGCTCTCCGACCCGCCTGGCCATTTGCCCAGGTCAGAGGGGCAGCCTCCCCAGCAGGAAGGATGAGGCGGCCACAAGGCCTGAGCAGGCTGCCGCGCTCCCCGGAGCCCCTGTGCCGTGCCGGGGCGGCCGCGGCGGCTCTGAGCGAAGGCAGCCCGTGGCGGGGACGGGAGAACGGGGCCGCCTGCACCTCTCCGAGGGCCGGCGCCAAGCGCCAGCTGCCCTAATAAGGGCACAGCGGTGCTGCGCGGGGGCCAGGCGCGCGGCGCTGGCGGCGGAGTGGAGCCAAGCGCACGTGCTCAGCGCTGACAGCGCGGGGCTGCCAAGTCCCGGAGCAGACACCCGGGCTGTAACGGGGTGCAGGGTACGGCCGGCCAAGGGTCACTCGCCTGCGTGGGGCTGCCAGGATGGGAGATGGGGACCTGGCGGGGTGGCACGGGGGTCCTGAGGGCAGCCTGGTCCTGGAGCAGCAGCAAATCTGCCCCCAGTGCGTGGGAAAGCCCTGCACACCCTGCAGCCTCCGTGCCCGCGGCAGGGCCGTGCCGAAGGCAGCGCCCTGCGGCACCGAAGGGCAGGGCGCGCCGGCCAGCCGTCCCCTCCGGCAGCGCCCTTCCCCGCAAGCGCTGGCCCAGGGCAGACACGCGGCTCGGACACGATGCATCCTAATTTGGCAGCATCTGCCCTCTGACCAGCAAGGAGGGGAAAGAAAACAACAGAGCTGAGCCGGCCCTGCTGGCGCGAGAGCCACGTAAACCACACGGAGAGAACAGGGAGGGAAAATAATAAAAATAAAATCACTTAGCGACGCAGCTAAAGGAAATGGGACCAGGAGCGGAGGGCGGCAGGGGTTTCCTGCAGCCGCAGGAGCGCACGGGGCCGGCCGGGGTCAGCGGTCCTCCCCTCGCAGCCCGTTGCGCGTGAAGGTCGCAGACGGACAGCCCCGAGGGCTGCTGTGCTGCCCGGGGCCGGCAGCCACACGCTGAGCCCAGCCGGCCGCAGCGGAGCTGCAGAAACTGCGCTGTGCCCTTAAAGCTGCCCCAAGGATTTCTCGACAGACCGGCACCAGACTTGTGTCCTTTCTCCAGCGAGAAAGGCCAGCTATGTGCTGGCCCCCCCACAAAAAGGACAGGCACCAGCACCCGGGGCTGGGGTGACGGGCAAATTTGGGAATGCTGGCCGCCTGCTTCCTCCCGTGCGCAGTGCCAGAGGGGGGCTCGGAGCTGGTGCTGGTGGGTTCCCGGCTCAGTCCCAGTTTGCAGGTGCTTCGGAGAGACGTGAACAGCGTCAGGGCCGGCAGAGCTGTGAGTCAAAGCCTCCCAAATCCCGCACACCAAAGAGAGAGCCCGGTTTCATTAGTCAACGGGAAATTGGCTCCCAATTTCACCAGCTTTGGGAAGTCACCCTAAGGCCTGCTTTATCACTCCTGTCCGCTGTGCTGGGGAGTTGTCCTCTCCTTACCTTCAGCCAGGCCAAGGCAAGGGAGCTCAGATGGAGCACGAGCCCTGCTATGTTTTGGCAAGCACAGCAATCCACAGCCGCCCCCGCACAAAAGCAGGATTTCCATGGCAGAGATGGATCCAGGGGCAGGGAAAGAGCCTTGCTTCTCAGACTGGGCCACGAGTACAGCTCTGGCTGCCTCCCTGCCCTGCAACGCTTCCTCCTATCTGCACCTCAAGCTGCAAAGAACGGGGGTCCCCGCAAGCAGGGGACCTCCCACCCCCTTCGCAGGGTCCCCAGCAGCTCGCGGGGCATTTGAAGCCCTGGCGTGGGCCCATCTGGAGACTGGGACCTCTTCCCACGCAGGGGCTCAGGAATGCTGTGTGCACGCTCCGCGGCCAGCGAAACGTTTCAGCTCCCCCTAAGAGGCCCAGGGAGCCCGTCTTGCGTTGCTCAGCGGCAGACGCGCGCAGCAGCGATGGCGGGGTCTGCGCTTAGCGCTGGCTGAGCCAGAAGGGAAAATTCTTTCAAGATGAAGCCGCTGGGGAAGACTCAATCGTCTCCACCAACCGGCTCCGATTTAAGAGCTCTTGCCTTTGAACGCGGGGACTGCTGGCTTTATCAGGATGTGCTGGCAGGGTACGATGCCAGCTCCTCACCCCAACGGGGAGAAGGCAGCCAGCGCAGTCCAGAGCATCCTGAAAGAAGGCAAGGGAGGAAAGTTAGTAAAGACGCCCACGCGGCCCTGCTGCAAACAGAGGAACCTGTTCTGCAATGCCGCTGTGCTCCCTGGGAGCCACGCGC
>VXAA01000729.1:0-62051 GCA_013399115.1 Anseranas semipalmata
CCCTTTTGATTGCTCTCGGACTTGTTTTCTCAGGAAACTTGTGTTGACTTGTGTTTCTCAGGAATATTTAGCCACAGTGAAATAGAAAATTTTAGTAAAAATATTTCAACCAATTCTAACTATTAGGTATAAAACACAGCAATGTGACATGCCTAGATGATGAAGTGATGTCTAGAATAATTTTTGTGTTTACCAATTTAATGAATTAATAACATGTCATGGTATGGAACCAAGTATTCCCATAAGCTTTAATGTTAAATTCCCCATAAGCAGAATGGGACTGAGCACTCCAGATGTGTCACACCAGTGCTGAGTGGAGGGGAAGTGTTGCCCTCCCTTGACCTGCTGCAGACACTTTTCCAAATGCCGTCCAGGAAGCTGTTGGTCTCCTTTGTTGTAAGGATACGTTATTGGCTTGTGCTCAACTTGTCCACCAGGACCACCATGACCTTCTCTGCAGAGCTCCTTTCCAGCCCGTTGGCCCCCATCCTGTGTTGGTACCTACGATTACTCCTTCCCAGGTCTATGCCTTTGCATTTTGCCTCACAGAATTTTATGGATGTTATTGGGGGTGGTACTTCAAGAGAGTATCAGCCCGTTTCTGCAGCCTGTTAATGATATATATTAACAGTTCTAAAAAATCACCTTCTCGAATAATTTTCAATCACCGGCTGAAAAGAAAAACAGTGATCAGAAGCCTTTTCCAAAAATAAAGCAAAATGCCAGAAGCAAAGTAAGAGAAGGAGTACTAGTGGCCCTATAATTAGCGAAGTTCCAAATCCTATAACAGTTTTTAAATTATTTTGTTGAGAAAGATTGCATGTTTTGAATGATTGCAGCTGTTTGCAAGGACAAATGAAATTAGAAAACAGAAATTTTATCAGGGTAAACCGAATAAAGACTGACCAACATGACTCATAATCTCATAAAAAGCTGCACTGAGACTACTGTAGTACAGTTCTCATTTTTTTTCTGAACCAGATTTTTCTGCCTGCACTCAGCTTATCTAACATTTGTCCCACAGACTGGCAAGCAAGCAAGTTCAAAACAAGACAAGTCAAGTGAAGTGTTCATTATAAATCAGATTGTCTGTTCAGGTATAGAACAAAAAATTAAGCCCTCATTAAACTACAGTCTATTGTTCAGATAGATCACAAAGAACTATATAAAAAAAAAATTATCTTTTGCTTCATCTGACACATGGAACAATGTTCTGTGCATTGCAGCATCTGAATACTTACCCAAATGAAATGGCTCAACTTGTGCAATATTTCCATCCAAACAACTGGCAAATTTGTCGGAACTACCTCCTTCTTCTCTAGACACGTTCTATGGCTTGATTCATCCAAAAAACAACCAACCAAACAAAAAAAGGCATTTTATCCAACTGTGTGTGGCCTTGAAGATTCTGGTGTGGTGCTTAAGCAGACAAATAAGAGCAAATTAATTTTCTGAATCATGTAAGATTTGATAGGGGTTTGTAAAATGACAGGTGCTTTTCTTTTGGTTCCAATCCAAAAAGTTATCAGGTGTTTCATTAAGCTTATTGATTTGTTTTCCTTAGTGTCACACACACACACACACACACACACACACACAAAATTTGGCAGTGCTGAGCCCTTTCTTCAGAATTCCACACAGAGGTGATTTGTAGTGAAGGTTATGAAAAATGGCATTCCTGTAGATAGATGGAGATTCATTTGTTTCCATACTCCCAGCTTTTTTCTTCAGTCTGTACAATTTCCAGCTGCCTTAGGGGTTGAATGATAAAGTAGGTGATCTTTCTCAGTTATTTTCAATGCGTGTATACAACACATTGTTTATGATGTTTTCATGGTATTTAGAAGGTCATAAACTATCAAAAGCCACAGTGAAATTTCGCTGTAAAAATAATTCATGACAGAACAAAGCTTTTAGAGGATACTCAATTATAAATTAGATAAAAATGCTAGGGCTTATATTGAACTATACTTCTTGTAATCATGTTTGGCATTGAATTTATTTTAAATTTTTATTCCTTTAGTAAAGGCTTATAGCAAGAATAGCTTTCCTTGAGCTGTCTGAATGCTAAGGCACAGTAAGGAAGAAATTATTTTTAATCTGACTCAGTTTTAAGAGAAGGCTATAGCCTTTTGAAATTGAATAATTAAACAAATGAGAATGCTTGTGTAACCTGATGTCAAATAAGAAGGATATCTGGCACTTTTTTATAATTTAGAATTGTGATATAATTCAGAAATGTCAGGGTTCTGCAGTGAAGGCAGACTCCATGGCCCACCTTTTGGACCAGAAATTAAGAGGATTGTCTTGGTTTTCACTGATAAAACATATGAAAAGGAAAGCATTTAGTGATTTTATCACAGTTCCTTGAAGAGATGAACTTCTACATGTCAACTGCAGCCAGTCAAAATCTAATAGCTAATCAAATGCATCACGAATGGATCTCATTAACACCTACTTGCAGATTAGTTTTTTATTTGTAATGAATTACAATTCAGTGAAAATTGACATGTTTTGCTGACAGGCAGAATCTGAACATGGAAGTATTTTGTGCCTTCTATAAACTCAGCTGAACTATTGAACTATTTATATATAAAATCTTATGAGAAGACTCACGTAATTTTAGTGTAGATTGGTTAATACAGAAACACTTTTATTTAATTTCCATATATAATCCTACAAGCTGATTACTGATGATAGAAACATGATAGTTGGTGAAAAAAATATCAAATATCTTAAACAAAGCTGAGCCTCTTGACCTACATTATTAAAATTAGGAAAAATATTTATGTTTTCTTTAGTACAAAAGGTGAGAAGCTCCTTTATTCCTGATAAGCTTGTATACAGAATATGGTACAGGACTTTCTTCTGATATTTTTAGTAAGAAAGACTATATACAGATTGTATCTTAATCCTTTGCATATTTTGAAAAAAATAAAGCAGCAAAACCCAAACAGGAATGAAAATAACAATACCAACATGTGGCTCACTGATTTAGTTTAAAAGTCATTTAACCTAGAAAGTCTAATTGCCACAGTTCTGTTGTAGAATTTGTAGGAAATAGTAACTCTTTCTAGAAATTAGTGTTCTCTTACTCTTTCCCAAGCATAATTTCCTCCCCAAAACGCCAAAGCAGGCTAAGCAATGAATGCAATAGTTATTTTTGTGTAGAGATTTGGCTGTGCAAAAGAGGCAGAAAAGAATAGAGAAACTGAGACAAGGTGGCAAACAATCAAAAGTTGCAGCCTCAAAAAGCACTGAGAGCACATCCCTGACATAGAGTTTAATAACACACATTCAAAGCCAAGGGCAGATGGAACTGCAAGCCAAAGGACTATACTTCATGTTTTGATAATCCTATATCTGAAGAAACAAGACTTTGTACATTTTCTGTAAGTGAAAAGAATGATGTAAACCCATCATCTGTTCCCCTTTTCCTCTGGAATAGCATTCACATCTGCAACGTTACCTAGCTAGATGTGTCAAGAGAGATAATACTAGTGATAAAAGTGATGGGAAAGGAGGACATAAGAATAAAATTCTGAGATATGGTTCAACTCTTCAGGCTGGGAACCTTTTGAAAATGAAGACTTTTCAAATGAACCACCAGTCTGAAGTCAGGGTTTCAAACCACAGCTAGCTGGAAGAGTAAATCAACAGTCTGCAGCATACCTCAGGTGTGTCCTCAGCTGTTTTTTGAGGACTGTCATAATGTACAGATTAACAACTATACACTTCATTGCTAGTAATCTGTTCTATCCATTTTTTTTTTGTAGTTCAGACCCATTGACCAGCACAACACACAGACACAGAAATTAATTGTTTTTCTTGGAACACAGTGCTTTGTCATAGTGTGTAGTCTACTAGACTAGTAGTCTACTAAAGTGTCTTTACTTTTCAAACAAAATAATTAATTTTGTGATGTTGTGGCTTTAATACATGACGATCAGAAACAGCCTCAGTCTTCTTGATCAGCCCCCTTTTCCCAATGTCTGCTTAAATTTTATTAAATGAGTGAACCATTTGCATGGCAGAAGCATGATTTAACCTAAAAAGAGAGTCCTTCATATCTAGTTAACCAGACTCTGGAGATTTTCTTCAGGCTAATTACCTGAGGAGCAGAATGGATTTTCTCTTTGATTTTAATGCCTAAAAGGATTTTGGTACACTTTTGCTTTATACAAGGAAAATACATCTATTGAATGTGCAAGGCATAAAAATGATTAACTGAATCTGCACTATATTACTTCTAAATAATAACTGAAACTATTGAGAAAGAGATCTAAAATTAATTCAATATGATAAAATGTTAGGACAATTAAAGTGTTTTTGTATTGTATACAGAGGTTTGACCTTCTTTCTCAAAGCTCATATGAAACAATCGGAAGACTAGATGGAAGGAATACTTGTACAGAGGTCAGGAAGCTGATACATTGCTTCTGTCTTATTGCTCTATTCTCTTTTATTCCTTTGGATATTTTACTAACAATTTTACCTTGTTGACAATCAAGCAACTATTCTTTTGTTCCTTTGGGCATAATTTTAACAAGGTTATTTATAATCAGTAGGTTATAATCACTTTTACTGGCTACAGAGAAAGACTAATAATCTCCAAGCTGTGACAACTGAAAATATCCCTCCCTCACATCATATGGTAGTGATTGTGATCTCGTGTACAAGGTCCCATATTCAGCCTCAGCAGACAAAACCACAGTAAAAATGAAAATTTCAGTATATTCCAAGTCCTGAATTGGCTAAACTGAATCAGTCTAAACATTTTCAAGATCTTACTACTGTTGACTTATTTTTCTGCTCTTTTTGCTGCATCTTCATTTAATTATGATTTTTTTTTTTTTTTTAGGCAAAACTCATCTTTTATACCCCTATTGAAATTGGACTATTGGTCTGATTGTGATTACTGAACTCCTAATATGTGCATCTTCTTTCTAATACCTTGAAAGCTCAAAGTAGAGGTACCTCCAGAGTCACTCATTATTCTTAGGCCATTTTGAGGCAAAGAAAATAATGGTACTTTGATTTAGAGAGATTTGATTTGGAGTGAGGCTCTGGAGCATGTCTATGTTTCTCTGTTATTATCTTGAAGATTAATAGGCAGCAGAAAACTCCTAGCTAAAAGTATACTCACTACTGTCCCAGCTTCTAATGAATTCACTGAAACAGAATGTTTAAGTTCCTTGGGTGGGTTCTACCTGCAGTGCTCATTTTCATATAAAATAATTGACTTATTAAAAGTACTGTTCACCACAAGATAATGTAGAATAATCCTCTGGCTTTCTTTGCATCAAATAACACTCGTCTTGATTGCTGCAGATCAGCTTCTTTCCCTTAAAAGGGAAAACCTCAGGCTGAAAAAAAGGAGTAGCTGGCATAGTAGTAATAAGTTTAGGCTAGTGCTGGTGACAGCGGCCTTGAGAAACATAGTCACATTTGTAGGATTGATGTCTTCATTACTTTCAACAGAACAGCAATACAAAATATTCTCTTCATGCCCTTTCAATTACTGGTATGTCAGTTGTGCCTTTTTAATTTTTAAAATGAAGCTCATAAGTACTTGTGTTCTTCATAATAGAAATTACAAGCTTTCATGACCAGCTAAAATAGTTGCATGGTTTCATCAGCTAGTGTCATCTTAGGTTGACAAAGAAATAGTCTTTACATAGCATTTTTTTCAGAATGTTTCTTGGTTTTTGTCTTTTTCAACATGCTGAATGTGTGAGTCTGTACTGTTATATCTGTAGTCTCTAGTGGAAAATGGACAATGAGATATGAGGGCTGAAAGAAATAAGAAAAGATGTAACCTTTACTGAGTTCATTAGCATGAAGAATTTCTGAATTTTTCTCTGTTTTATCTTACCTACATTTATCTGGTAATTATTAAAAAAGACAAAAAGAAGGGTAATTGTGTAAAAATACAAAAACTATTATTATAGTTCAAGAAAAAAAAAAGTATGCTTTAATACTGACCAAAATAGTTAGAAAATACTTAACTTTATTTATCTATTTGTGTATTAAAGCTGAAATAATGTGTGCAGAGTACAAAGAACATTACATTTTGAACAATATATTTATAGGCACAAATCATCAATTATCCAATGAAACCATTAACTCTATTGTTAATTCAATCTTAGAGAATTGAAGATGACTAATTTTCACACTTTTCCACACAATTAATATGCAAGAGAACTCATAGAGTAAGTATTGTTGAATTTTCTGCTTCTTTTTGTTAGACTTGCAAGAAGCAAAATATTCTGGGTGGTTACCAGATATAAGAGAATTTAATAGATATGTAGAAAAAGAAATCTAACTTTTATGTAGATTCCTTTTTTTTTTTATTTTTATTTTTATATACATATTTGAAATTGCCATTGAAGTATCTGTGAGTACAAATCACACCAGATAAAAGTGTAAACAAATTGTGTTCTTTGCAGTTATAGTAATACAGTTGTGGGTGTAATTTGAACTTCTACAGGAAAGCTGATTCTTCTGCTGATGTAGATTAAAACTTTATTTGGAACAGCCAAGACAAAAGAAGAAAAGAAATCTTGTATAGTTTCTGTCCATGCTTCTAAAAAAAAAAAAAAACCATAAATGTTAAACAAAGCCACTTTTTACAAATACTTATAAACTAGTAATTACCACAGAGGCAAAATTGTCTAGGCTTTTCTCTCATCAATAAACAGCATAGCTGTAACGTGAGCCAGCCAAGAATTAAAACATAAACTCAATTGCATGTCTGGACTTTTTTTCATAATAATGAGTATGAATATCCACAGATTCCTCATGTTGGAACAATGAGAATTTTAGAAGAGGTGGAGTCGGTCCAGCAACAGTGGGAATAAGAAGCTGTTTTAGTACATTTTCCTCTTGAAACTATACATTTTTTCCTGTCCTCTTCAGGGAAATACAGAAAGATAAATTAGTAGAACTTATCTTCCAGAATGCTTAGCCTGCTGAGGATGAATATGACAAAATGTATGAAATATATATATCTACTTATATATATACATGTATATATATGTATATATATATGAACACTTGTTTTCATATGTATATATATGTGAGTATATATATATACTTGAGCAGAAAGAAATTATGGTTCGTTAGCTTGACCTCTATATTCCAGGAAAGAACAGAATTTCTTACGGAATTTTTACTTCTGCAGAATGTTCAATAACTTGTTGCCAACTACAGGTATATCACTTATGTTTGAAAGGCATGGATAAGTTGTAAGTCTGGGAGGCAGAATGCAAACTATTTGACTTTAAATGAAGGCAATTCTTATTTTCATATTCTGGAACCTGAATACAGAAATCCATTCTTTCTGCAGTCTGTTATGCTTTCCATCATCATACATACACTTGAGAAAAATATGCATTTAAAAATGAATCATGCATAGAAGGGAAAAAACAGATTTTCTTGCAATAGAACAGAATGATAATAGAGGAAAATTTATATTTGATAAAATTCATGTCTTCATTTCAAGGAAAAGCAACAGAGCATAGCCTGAAGCATTTAAGACTCAAATATTTGTTTTGGCAGAAGCATCAGTTCATCTTGCCTTATATCAGTATCACAGAGCTGTAAGCATTTGAAGTACAAGGAATTAGTTTGTTCCCCACCCAGAAGAGCATTTTAAAACATCTGATGTGATAGAAAATAAAACATTAGGTAAGGATGAAAATTATTATGAAGATCTAATATACTTCCACAATGACTTACTACATTGTGACAATACAGCTTCCACAGATCTTCCACATTTTTGCAGAATGTGGGGCAAAAAATGGAATGCTTTGAAATTACGAAGATCTCAGACAGATCATTATCAAGTGGATAGGCTAAAACAGAAAAGAAAAAAAAAAGATCAGAAGAGAATACACTATAATTTATTTTTGTAGGGCACCTCTCATATTTTAAGTACCTTGAAGTGCTTTACAAAGTAATGAGTTAACTACTTGTAGCAAAGCAACCCTTATGAAAGGAGTAGCTATTATGTGCCAGCATAACAGGTCCCCGCAAGCCTTCTGATTTTCAAGCCTAGTTGTTAAGGCTATGTTCTTTGTACCTGGGAGTAATTGCACTTGGAAAGTTGCAGGTGCAAGTAACTCAAAAAAACTCAAACCCAACCTTTTAGTAGCTGTTGCTATAAATGTTGACCTTACAAATTTGCAAAAGCAAAAGCTTAGCCTTAGACCTAAGCAGTTTGTTTGTTTGTTTATTTATTTATTTATTTATTTTTAAGGTGGAGGAAGACTAAAATTAAGGGTTTTTGTGAGGTGGAAGGAATGTGTTAACCAAAGGGAGGATTAAATCTTAAAATTAAGTTTGAAATGATCAGAGACTGAGGAAGTACCGGAAGAGGGTAAGAAGTTTCATCTCCTTCAGTTTGCATTCCAAAATTATTCTCAGAGAATGGACAAAATCTGGAAGTCACAGAAGGGATACTAAGGTTCTTGTTCAGGTTTTGATGAATAGGATTATCATCATTAAGTACTCTTTATGACACCAAGCTTTGTGGTGCAGTTGACAGATTGGAGGGAAGGGATTCCATCCAGAGGGATCTGGACAGGTTTGAGAGGTGGGCCTGTGAGAACCTCGCGAAGTTCAACAAGGCCAAGTGCAAGGTCCTGCACCTGGGTTGGGACAATCCCAAACACAAATACAGGCTGTGTAGAGAATGGATTGAGAGCAGCTCTGAGGAGAAGGACCTGGGGGTGTTGGTTGATAAGAAGCTCAACATGAGCTGGCAAAGTGCGCTTGCCTGGGCTGCATCAAAAGAAACATGACCAGCAGGCTGAGGGAGGTGATTCTTCCCCTCTGCTCTGCTCTAGTGAGACCCCACCTGGTGCACTGCATTCAGCTCTGGGGCCCCCAGCACAAGAAGGGCATGGACCTATTAGAACGAGTCCAGAGGAGGGCCACGAGGATGATCAAAGGGCTGGAGTACCTCTCTTATGACGGCAGGCTGAGGGAGTTGGGGTTTTTCAGCCTGGAGAAGAGAAAGCTCCAGGGAGACCTTATAGTGGCCTTCCAGGCTGCTATAGGCCCTAAAGGGGGCCTATAACAAAACAAGAGAGGGACTCTTCCTCAGAGCATGTAGTGATTGGACAAGGAATAATGGTTTTAAACTAAAAAAGGGTAGATTTAGATTAGATATTAAGAAGAAATTCTTTACTCTGAGGGTGGTGAGGCACTGGAACAGGCTGCCCAGAGAACCTGTGGATGCCCCATCCCTGGAAGTGTTTAAGGCCAGGCTGGATGGGGCTTTGAGCAACCTGGTGTAGTGGAAGGTATCTCTGCCCATGGCAGGTATTCCTGCCATGGAATTAGATGATCTTTAAGGTCTCTTCCAATCCAAACTATTCTATGATTCTATGATTTATGGGAAATATATGTATCGATTTCTCTAGTTTGTCAGGTTGAGAAACTAGAAATGGTTCACACTTTGATAAAGCTTTTGAAAAAAATAAATTATATTATTTTCCCTACAGGCAATCTTGAATTTGGATTTTCTCAGTAAAGTTCCCATATGTATAAACAAACAAACAAACAAACAAAAAGTGTGAGAGGAAAAAAAAAAGAGAAGAGGCTGTTACAATTATTCAAACTACAAACTTGTCTTGTCTTTGTCTTAAGAAAATAAAAAGTAATTTTCAATACTACTTATGGAGAAGCTTTCTGAAAGGGGTATTAAGCAAAGATTGATTTTGAGAGTCATGTAAGTGTTGGGACAATTTCAGTAGGAAGACCCATCAAAAGAATGTTTTTAAAATTAGAGAGACATCTAAAACATCTAAAATCAAAGATGAAATATTGTTATAAACTTGTAACTGTTGATTAATCTGTTATTAGCCTGAACTACTGTAATAATTTAGCATGTTTTTTTTTTTTTTCCTAGATTTTTTAATCAATTTCTAATTGATGAGCAGGTAGCCCCTATATGGTATACATTTTTAAAAGATAATTTTAAAATTTCCTCAATTTTTCTTCCAAACTATGTGTCAGTTCTTTATCTTAGGAGCCTGCCCACAGAAAATAATCATGTGTGTAGTCTAAATCAGGAGTTCCTGAAACAGATTTGCCTGAGAATTAGGCTTCAGTTAGTGGCAGCAGTTTCTGTCCTGTGTACAGCCTTAGTAAGATCCACTCAAATGATTTGCAGGGTTTCTGTATTACTTTGAAGTAGACTCTGTAGCAAAATTTTGGAACCCCTGGGGTAGCTCAAATAAGCAGAGACTGTTCACACAAATTTCTTAATTATTTTGAATTAATCGGTAATCAGATGAATCCATTGTAAAATATCCAGTGAATATCTAAACAATATATAAACACAAAATGGGGTTTTAAAACAACATGGGTCTTTTTTTTTTTTTTTTTTTTTTTTAATGTAGAATGGATAAAAGCTACACATGGTTCTCAAAGATATCAGGGTAATAAAAGTAAGGTTAAAATCTACTTACTTCACAGAAATAGTTTTCAAGCTCACTGGACAAATTTCTCTCCCCATTTTTTAATTCCAGCTTAACAAAGTAATGTAATAGCAAAATTATTTAAACTTAAAATTTATACCATCATTAATAAAGTTGACTAGGGAGTAGAGACACTCCCATGACGTCTCGCTTTTTGATTATCATGACAAAATATATATAAGTGATATATATTGTGATATGTAAGAAACAATATGTTTCTTTCTTATGTTTACAAGATATTTTGATTCCAGCACTAGAACTAGGAAAAGCGTACTGGAAGAATATATAGGTAATATCTCAGAGAACAAGACACAAACATAGAGACAAAGTTAGGATTCTCAGGTTTTAGATTTACTGCTTTTTAAATACATATTAATCTTATCTCAAGATGTACTTTTTAAAAATTCACAATTTCTGTAAGATTTATATACTTGCCACTGTAGTTTTTGTGATAGATTTGACATTTAACTTGAAGTGTTGCAGGAAAATGTTTAATAAAGTTGCCCATCCATATACTATTATCTGAAGTTTTATAACATTAAGAAGCTTAGTTAAGCATTTCAAACTCTTGTGAAATGCTGTTACTGCCACATACACTTTTACACTTATTAAATATTATAAGTGATATTTCACTTTTAGTGAAATGAAGCTACCTTGAATTATATTGCTCAGCAGTTCCCTAGGACTTCAGCATGTGAAAATGGAAACTGCAGTGAGCACAATAAATTTAAGGTGATTGAGCAGGACAAGGTAGAAGAAGAGAAGGAAATGTAATGGAGAAAAGGGAGCATAGTAAGGAGGAAAAAAATATATAGACTTTCCCATGAAGATATATATATATATATTTTTATCACAACATCTATTACTAATGATTCTTTCTTTTCATTTTTCTTCTCTAGTGGTAAATGTCATCTCAGAAGTGTTACAAATTTGATAACTCTGGAGACTAAGGTGTGCAGAAGAAGAAGATGTAAATTATTATGAATGCCAGGACAGCATGAATATGGAACTGCATGTTTTCCAGTTCTTCAGGAACTTAGTGAGAAGCCAAAAAGTGGTTTCTGCATATATTCTCACTTAAAGCATTCACTAGAATATATGTTTATGCTTAACTGTGCAACACTTTAGAACAATACAATGTAATATTTTACATTGAGTGTTTTGGAATTTCTACAGAAAGCCCACAATTAAGAACCCAGTGACACTTGTTGAGATACAGTATAGAGGATTGCTCCTCAGAAAATATGAAAGGATAGTTCAGCACTAGCCTCTGAGATCATCCCTTACCCTAGAATTACAACTCATGCTACAAAGCTGTGTTACAGGACACGCCACCCTCTTCTTCTGAGGAATTAAAGAAAAAACTCTGGTTCTCAGAACAGAGAGGAAAACTGGAAAATCCTCCTCCCCACCACCCCCTTCCTCTCTGGGAGCAAAGATAGGCCAGAATAGGTCTTTTAACTCACCTCGGGTACATGGCCTAGCACAAGTGTTTGACCAAGATTCTGTTGCTTATAATGGCATTATCTGGCAATTTCAAGCGTTGTCCTGGCTGGGCATGCCTCACTTTTGCCTTCAGTCTGAGGCAGCCAGGCAGCAAAAAGGTAGGAGGAACGAACTGTACAGAGAAGGAAATGTGGAGAGTGGGCCCAGGATTTGACCTTCAACCGCTGCAGTTCCACTGCAGCCACTGCAGCAGCACTGGTAGCTCTGCTGGCTCCCCCAGAGGAGTAGTTTTCTTTCCTTGTCGGCGGGGAGGAACAAGCTAGAATCAAATAACTATAGTGACACAGAGGAGAGAAATCTATTGAAATGAGTCAGTTGCTATTACTGTGATAGTGCAGTTTCTTCGATAAAATTTCTTATGCTATGCTCAAAGTATAAACTGCTTAAGAGTCTTGGGCAATCAAGCTTCATCACTTCTTTCAATTTTCACTCCTTCAACCAGCATTAATTTTAAGACCTTCTATAATGCAGTTCTTATATAGTTTCTGGGAAGTTGACAAGGTATTTTGGGTATTTTTTTATTCTTTTTTTTTTTTTTCCTGAAAACAGCAATATAGAAAAGAAGGTGAATACCACTGCAAAGTGGTATTATATGTTACAGACCAGCTATCACCTAACTTCCAGAATTAAAACTTGATTTTGTTGCTATTGAAGTGCATAATAAAATGCAAGCGTTTTCCCCTTTTGTTTAAAACCTGAAGGTGAGTTTTGGAGCAACAAGAATTTTTGCAGAAAGAGCCTTAGTATAATGCTTATGGAAGATTCCCACTGAACTAAATACACTTTCTCTGAAAATCTCTAGATTTTGAAAGAAATTATATGCTGGTTCTAGAAATCTATGGGACAAATAAAACTATAACTGAAAAGAAATCATTCTGTTAGTAAATGTCCTAATTTGACTGATTTTATAGAATCATATTCTATTTCTATTGATTGGTGGTTTATTTACCTTTAGAAGTTATTTCCAAGGCTAAAATGACTTGTGAAAACAGATAAACTTCTGTACCAGATTTTTCTAGTACCACTGGCATTTCTACTTTACAACGTTTCTGTAATTTTCTGCTTTTATTCTCATCTATTACTTTATTCTTATTTTTCTAGTTAAACTGCAAAATAATACATAACCATTCCCATTCTATTTAATTGCCACTATTGTTCAGAAAGATATATGAATATCTAATTGTTTTGGTGTTTTACAAAATACCACAAGGATTTGAATTACCAGATGTAATATTTCACATTCTTTCTATTTTAACTGTTCTGAATCTCTGACTGTTTAATGATTTTATATTTGCAACTACTGTGTTGATAACTCAGAAAAATCACATGCTTAAGTAGTACAAAAAGGCCAAATACACCCCCAAAATAGGCAATATAATTGCCCTAACAATTAAAATACAGTAGTTTTCACACCAGCTGTATTCCTGAAACCTAATGCTGAGCTATTCCAATGGCTCAGCAAAGAAACTGCTTCATTATATTGACTAGCAGGAGCAAATTACAGAATTGAGAGAAGAGATTTGCAGATTACTTTGTGGGTGTAGAGCTGTATACACAAGAACTTTCTAATAATGTCATTTATTATATCAATTAAGCAGTGGTGGTCAAAATTCAGTGCATTTCCTGAAGAATATTGAATGATGGAAAGAATTAATAGTCCAAGGTGAATATGAGGCCCATTAATGTCAACTGGTCATTAATTCCTTAAGAAACGCCCAAAGACAAGACGCTCGTGACTTTCACAACATAAACACAGTGAATAAAAAGAATCAGAAATATTCTCCCTCCTTCTTTTCTGTCATAATTTCTGGTATATGTATATGAGATGTGTGCTTTCACTTGACTGGGCATATCTATGTGCTATGTCTTTAGTCAGAACTGTGGTCAGCTTATCTTAAAGCATATTTTTCCACTAATATCATTCCTGCTTTATTATCTTATTCCCATTCTGTAAGTGAAAAAAACTTCATACATTGATAATTTATAGAAATCATTTAATATTGATAAATAATGTCTTATCACTGTTATGGTTTAGGATAGTCTTAGTAACCATGGTTATTTGGGATAGGAATATTATTTAATATGTTTCTGTACAGGTAAAATGTAAAAATATTGTGTCCTTCTTGTATCAGTTAAAAATTACCCAAGGTCGAATTTGTCATTTTGTTTTTGTTTTTAACAGAAACTACATGGAAAAGCCTTTCAGTTCTAATAACTGGAAGATCAAATTATAAAGTTATTTCTACAGGACTGCAAAATGAACTCATTGCTGGCATTTCTATTTTTTACAGAACTTGATAGTATTAAATCGATATTTTATTTCTTCCAGGATAATTAAATAAGATTTTAAGGAGAGGATGTTTTATGCACTGTTTTATACATGTAAACGTAGATTTTTACTGTACTGTATGTCTGTCTTTCATGATGGAGAAAATAAATCCTACAGTGAAATTGGAACATTCTTGAAAGCAAGCAATTATAGCATGTGACAGAATAAGAGAGAATGAAGGAGAAATAACATGAAATAGGAAATTCCATATTTTAAAATATTACCATATGGCTGCAAAGCAGAAATAAGAAAAAAAGTGAGAAGGAAGAAAAAGACATGATGAAAATGGGCAAGTATTTTTAGTGACTTCAGTAAGCCTCTATAGAATTATATCTACTTACATATACATTAATAAATTATTCAGAAGAACCTAATGAAATTCAAGATAAAATATTATCCTGTACTGAAAATGAAATAACCAAGAATTCATGAAGAATTCATTAAAATGAAACAAGAAATGAAGTATAATTCTGTTCTGTGTCAGAAGCAGTGGAGTATATATTCTATTCCATAGGCTGTATCTAATAGAGGGGCCTTACTATGCAGTTGAAAGCAATTTATGAGGCTGAAATCCATAGCAGACAGAAAGCAAGCCTCTGCGAAACACATCATCAATAAAAATAAAAGTAAAATATGCAAACTTTACGTTCTCTGACTCACACTTTTTTCTGCTTCAGGTGCAAATGATTGTCCACAAATAAACTAGTGAGGGTTTTTATCCCCTTCCTCACTCTCAAAACAAGCAATGCAGAAAACAGAGGAAAAGTAAGATACCCCTATGTTAGTATTCTTTGTTGAAAAATAGAACAAACTCCAGTGAATTACTACTTTTCCCATATAGATGGGCAAGCAGTAAATTGAGAAGAGTTGAAAAAAAAAAGGGAGTATTGTACATCTCTACATTGATGATATAAGTGGTCACTTAAGTGTAGTAATCTTCTTCTGGTACTAGGCAATAATAGATCACTTCTTTACTTAGACTGTTCCTGAGGGAGCAGAGGTATATGCTACTCCTTATTTAAGTCTAGAATGAACGTGACAGTTTACCTCTGTGTAATTTGAATTCTCCTGACGTAGTGGTCCATGTTCTTTCATCTTTCTGTCACTGCAAAAGATTTGGAAGAAATAAAGAAACATCTTAAGTTTGTAGTTTTACACAAACCCATGTTTTTCTCCACGAGACAAAAGTCAGTCAAGGCAAAATAAAAGTGCTGTCAGTTTAGGATGAGATTATTTCTTTAAAATTTTAAGATTGCTGTTTCCATACTCTGCAGTGTTATTATTTTGTTGTTACTGTCGTTGTTTATTTAATCTGTCAGTACCCACATCATGTAAACAGAAAAACAACATGAAATTTATTTTACAGAAGTAGGAAGCTTTTGTCTTTTTAAGTGAAATACAAATGAGGTGCTTTTAATTAGAAATTCTTTTCTGATAAGGGGTTACAAGATAGTATTAACTCCTACCGTGAAACATATTAATGTTAGGTTATCATTTACACCGTCCATACGCTGTTCGATTTTAGTTATCTGAATGTAATGTATTGAATGTTGAGGGTCACATTTTCTTTATTTACCTCTGAGATAAGTTGCAGACTTAAGGTGCCAGTGAAACTGTTCAGAAACTGTTCGATGGAATGATTCATTCTGATAGAAAATACTGTCTGCTCTAATTCTTTTACAAGAACATGCCCATTTTGGTATAATTCTGATAGAAAACTGTTTTCTATTTAGTTTTGGCTAGGCTATTGTCTCAGCTTTTTGTCTGCTTGGCAGGTAGGATGTTGAGAACCCAGAAGCTAGTACAGGTACACTGTAACATACCTGAGGTGACTATACAGAAGAAATGGTGGAGAAGGTGATTGTGCAGCTGTGTAACTGTACCTTGTGATCTAACGATCTTATGATCTCCTCTCCTCCTACTCTTCAAACATTGTACACACAACCTGGACTAACCTCCCAAGACAAACTGTGAGATTTCAAGTTGCTTGTATTGAGGATGCTTAACACTTAACCAAATTTTCAGTGTCCGTTTTTCCTACCAGCCTGCCAGGTGGTTTGTCCCTGTCTCTCTGAGCAGCCAGGTAGCCAGCATGTCACCTGAAATCACCAGTCTGTGGTTCTGAGTAGCCAGAGAATACCTAGGAAAGCTCTAAGCAAGATACTAATTTGAAAAACCTACCTTTAAACTTGCACATTTCAGTGCTAAATATAGAAATATAGTTTTTGTTTGTTTGTTTGTTTTTAAACAAGCAATAAGGTTATTACAAAACAGATGCTTAAATTTCCTATCAGGCCAGATTCTGATAGATGGTTTGGATATCATAATGACAAATGAATATCATTCATTGATGATATTTTCTCTTATGATGAAAGATGATGATATAAGGAGAAATAGTCCATAATTTTATTTATACATTTACACAAAAAGACATAACACACACAAATATATATATGTAGCTAGAGCAGAGATTGACATAAAACTTGACAGAAGTGCACTAAATTTAACATTATATTCCTAAAATCATTGTCAGTCAATGACTGAATCCTCTCTCTTAATGATTAGCAGATTTTATTCTTACAGTATTGCGTGGGAAGGAGAAGCAATAATCTTCTTTTATAAAATGGGAAGCAGAAGCAAATGGCCAACTAAAATAATACATATTCGCTTTCTGTGGAACTCAGGAAGCAATTTGGCAGCTTTATTCCACAAGTGCAGGAGTAAAATTGAGTTATCACAGTCTAGCAAATTGTCATATATCATCTGAGTTATGATAACTTTCCAGAAGCAAACTGTCAGCCATCTGTAAGGGCAAAGTAATAGAATTCACCTTAACCTAGAAAGAAGGGAGGTTACACAATTTTGCGTTACCAAACACATGCCATGGGCTAAAAGCACATATGTGAAGAGTTTATACTGGCAGTTATGCAGAGAATTATTTCAGCTGAAGACTTTTTAACTTGGTAGTATATCCAGTCTCAAGACAGTGATTCACAGATGTCCCATGTCATCATCCAGGCAACAAAAGTTCAACAGGCAGCAATATATTTACCAAAGGAGTAATATTCTATTACTTCCTATTTTGTATATCCAGAATTCCTTTCCTTTTGTATGAGCTGAACAATCTTGTTTTCTAAAGAAGTTTAGGATTCACATGTGAAACAACCTTGTGTGTAAATCCTCTCAGGGTCCAGCTCTAGTAAATGTGCTCAAATTATGCCCAATCCACAATAAGAGCACCTGAGTTATGTCCAAGGCAGAGCAACATGATCACTTGAATTCAAAAACACACTGCTGGCACGTCATCTTCTATGAAGATGGACTAAGAATTCCCCGGGACATAGGCTGATGAGTTCAAAACTGTATTTTCCACTCCACAGGGCTGTCCCTCCAGGCTAGGGTCACCATTAATTCTTCCTTTTTTTGAATGGAGAATCTTTGCCACTTGAGAGCAAGCAGCTGAGAGCCTGCTTGCTTTATAGATTGCTTGTTGCAAAGTTGCAGTGACAAAAAAAGATGGTGATATTGTTCATATTCCTGGGTTTCTTTAGACAATAAGTTCAATGCAGGGAATAAGATGCAGAACCCAAATCTCTCCTGTGGTGAAACTCTTCATTTTTCCTTCCCGGTCTGACTCTGTGCTGTTCACAGTGTCATCAATAGCACTTTGACTAGCCTCCAGTTATCATCAGCAGCGGGGTATCTTCTACCCATACTAATCTCTGACTTCATGGGAGGAGTGGCTGATACACCAGAGGGCTGTGCTGCCATTCAGAGGTACCTGGACAGGCTGGAGAGTTGGGCAATGAGGAACCTCATGAAGTTCAACAAAGGCAAGTGCAGGGTCCTGCAGCTAGGGTGGAATAACCCCATACACGAATACAGGTTGGGAACTGACCTGCTGGAAAGCAGCTTTGCGGAGAAGGACCTGGGTGTCCAGCTCGTTAACCATGAGCCAGCAGTGTGCCCTTGTGGCCAAAAAGGCCAATGGTGTCCTGGGGTGCATTAGGAGGAGTGTTGCCAGCAGTTTGAGGGAGGTGATCCTCCCCCTCTGCTCAGCCCTGGTGAGGCCACATCTGGAGTGTTGTGTCCAGTTCTGGGCTCCCCAGTACAAGAAGGAGATGGAGCNACAAATATCTGAAGGGAGGGTGTCAAGAGGATGGGGCCTGACTCTTTTCAGTGGTGCCGTGCGACAAGACGAGAGGCAACGGGCACAAACTGAAGCACAGGAAGTTCTGGCTGAGTATGAGGAAAAACTTCTTTACTGTGAGGGTGACAGAGCACTGGAACAGGTTGCCCAGAGAGGCTGTGGAGTCTCCTTCTCTGGAGATATTCAAAACCCCCGGATGCCATCCTGTGCAACGTGCTCTAGGTGACCCTCCTTGCCAGGGTTTTGGACTAGATGATCTCCAAAGGTCCCTTCCAACCTCAACCATTCTGATTCTGTGATTCTGTGGTTCATAGGTCACCGTGCAAGCCTCACCATGTGCTGCACCTACTCCAAGGTGTATCTGAAATTGTTAAAGAGATTCTCCACTTTCCAAAAGGATAATTTAAAGACTTTAGTCAAGGATGAAGCTTCTGTCTCTGAATACCAGCCTCAAAGTTGTACCTAACTTAGGTAGACACATTGGTACCTACAAGTAGAAGAAAAAGACAAGATTTCAAAAATCACTTTATTTTTTCCTCAGATTGCATTAGGTATCACATCATAAAAAGCGTTACAAATCTGTTTCTCAAAAAACTAACATTTCTGGTTAGTGTTACAAAGAACTTATATGTCTAACTTATTCTGAATGTGACTCAAAAAGTAGATTGTTTAAATCTTTTTTGTGGGTCTTCCACACACTCTTAAATAATAAGATATAAAACCAAATGTATCTCCCTACCCTCTATAAATTAGCCATATTTTACTTCTACACTGGCTTTGAAAGGTTCAAGAAATGTTTCCTTTTTTACATAGTAAATGATTTTCTTTCTTTCTTTTCAAGGAACTCTCCAATTTTCTTAATTAAAGGAGGCATTAAGAAATGAACTGAGTGCTTTTTAATTCAATACTGGCAGGTTAGATTTAAACCTCTGACTAGACTTGACACACTGCTTGCAAAACAACAGAGAAAAAAAAATGTTTTACTTTACCAGGGAGGAAGATAAGAGTCATAAAACAGATCATATAAAAACCTGTTCACAGACTATATTCTCCAACTCTCCCATGAATCACTGAGCTGAATGCAAAAATACCTACATGATAACCAGCTTCTTTAAATGCTAAAGGAAAATGTTTACACTTCGAAACAATCCTCTGCATCTGCACCTGTTACTTCAGAGGTTGTGACCTTTGGTTCTTTAATGTCAGGACATCATGGTGATTCACTATGTGTGCCATGTATGTTAGGCATCCCACTGGTTATTCTAAAAGTTTACCTAAAATTCTAAATAGACCTTTCTAGAGTACTATGACAAAAATTCTAGAAGTTAACTGAATGAAAGTTCATGGAAAAGTATAAATTAATATTTTAACTCCAGTCTATTTATGTCTTTTTTTCCCTTTTTTAATCAGCATATGATTTCTGCCGTACTTATATAAAAATAATCTTTTCTAGTCATCAATTTCCTCAGTTCTGCTAAAAAAAAAAAAGAAAAATGCTCAGAGAAAGGTTTAAATCTCAAAAATACATCTCTTCAGTCATTCTTCATCTTGTAATATCACCATTCGCTTGTTTGCTTGTAATGTTAATTGCCAGCAGTTTTTTAATAGAGACATTGTCCTATTCTTGGAAATTTTTTTATCAGCAGCATAAAGACCTGAAGCAATAAGCTGCATCGCTTTTCCCCCAAGTTTATACTATATTGACCAAGCCTGATTTAAATTGTATTGAACAAAACCCAGGCACTAATAGCCCTTAACTATTAGTTGACTAATAGTACTTTAAAGAGTAATCAGAGAAAGAGACCTGGGGAATATTTCTCTAAGTCTAGTCTCCTGTTGCTATTTTATATAAAGAATTATTAGTTATGCATTGAAGAGCTTAGAGGTATTCACTAGTGACTCGGTACATAAGTTTGATTTAGTTAAATGTTAAGCAATCTAGTTCTTGTTAATATAAATAGAGCAAATTACAGCTGTAAATACAAGGGCAGCTACACCAGAGAAAACATCCAAAATATCTCAAAGTAGTTGCTGCAGCACAGTTAGAGGGTTGATTTTTATTTCCCTTATAAATTATTAGGAAAAATGTACAGCATCCAAGAACTTTGATGTTCTGCATTAGATGTGCACTTCCTTGTAGCACAGTCAATATACATACTTTTGTCAGTACGATAAGAGTGGGAAAGCATTTAATGTTATCCCAAATCATTAATGTTATATATGCAAGTGCCTCAGCAGGCTTGTCCTTTCTATTGAAGCAATGAGCAACAGTCATATTTTTGTCATCTTCTAGCTCTTCAGCTTGCCTTTATGCTATTTTTCCTCGCTCCTTCATTCCTTTGTCTTGTTTCCCTACATTTTCTCTTCTATCCAAAGGAGAGGTTCAGTAGGTTTATTCTGCTTACTGTCCTCAGAAAGAACATATAGGAGCAAGTGGCCAGCGGATATTTCACAATTTTGTATTGTATTAATTCTAGTTAGGAGTCTCCTATAGAGCAGGGTTGCTGAGTAAACGAATATCATCTTGGAAGCTAGCAGAGATTTTCAGAACGGAGTGGGACTTTTTTTTTTCTATCAGTGAAATATTACAAGTACTGTTAAAGTATAGTTGTTAATATAGAATTTTGAGACACTCAGAAAAGCCCCTATAGTGTCTAGTACTGTCTGTCTCTAAGAAGTGCTCACCATTTTAACATCAAAAAATTTAAAGCTCGAGGCTTTTTTTGGTTTGGATGTCTCCTTTGCTCAGGCTGAGCGAATATTATTACATGAGATTTTTATGTATTTGGTTTGTGTCAAATAAAATAGATTCACCTGGAAGCTACATCTGGTGTATATTACAATCAGAAAATGTTGCAATTTAAACAGTAATTGAATTACAACAACCAAGATCTGGACTAAGGAGTAGAAGCATTTGCTGACTACTACTTACAATATAATACACTGTAATAAACAAAAATTATAGTATAACTATCTATGTGCTTGAACATTCTAGGACATCTGTCAAGATAAATGTATGTTCAGCATCCAAAGCTTTTCACAGCTGGTTTCAGAGCAAAAATACAAGGGCTACCTGCAGGGTGGTCCATTCCCTGCATGTTTGGAGAAGCCTGAAGTTTAACTGAACAAGTAAGCATGTCTCTAGGCTAAATGTAAATAAGATTGCAAATACTGTAAAAGACATAACAGAATGTGCATTCCTTAGTAAATTTAAACCAGTGGAAACACTGTGAAAACCTCTCTTCTCTGTCTGCACAGATAAAAGCAAGCACACTGTATGTGGCTCATTCTTTATTCCATTGCTCTTTCTAAATGTGTGACAGACAGAGCACTGCAAATGTGAATCAAGTTAATGTGCTAATTTGTCTCATTTACTTTAGTATTTAACACCTCCCAAACAGCTAGGCATGTGCACTGGTTTGTGTACTATTTTGAATAAGTCCCGCCGAGGCTGGGATTTTCGGCACCTAATCCTAATGATCTGACAGTGTTGGCCTGAACCTAACCAACAGCAGTGGCTGCCCCTGCTGCAAAAATGCAGGAGCTGAGAGCCTGCAATTCCCAATGAAAGGAGAAGGCACTTAAGTATATAATTTGCCTGGCTTATTTTAGGCTAGGTGAAAAGCATGCTAGTTACAGATTTTGTTTTTTGTTCCTATATAGGCAATGAACCTACTGCATGGGAACCCCGTCAGGCATGTTGTCACAAAACTGTGAGGATATTCTAGAATTAAGGTGTCTATTTTACTCTCTTACAAGGACAGATATGGGGAACGGTGATTCTGTAATCAGCCTCATGGAAATTTTGGTCTCTTGACAGGTGATAGCTAATATCCATTACCAATGCCATTACCATAACATTACCAATAAAAATATTGTGAAATGTTTCTGAATAGAGAATATACTCTCTGGTCATCATTTAGCTCCTTGTTACCCTTGAAATTTCTTGTGTGTGTGTGTGTCATGACATGATTGGCAAACCACAGACTGCACATGTTGAGATGGTACATTTTATGGAGAGGAAGCTGGAGCCAAGCCTGGTACCAAGTCCTCAGTTTGGAAGTCTGGATAAGAGTCTTGAATTCATAAGGCAGGGAACATTTCATTGCTTTATTGTCCAGCTAGACGTTTGGTTATTGCAGGCGAGAGACGTAAGCCCAATGAAAAAAGCCAATATTAACTCGAGAAATATGTTATAGCCCAACAATTGTCTGCTGCATAACAAAGAAAAATAAATAAGCACTAAACCATGAACAAATACAGCAAAATAAAAAGACACAGTAAAGGAAAATAAAGGAAAGATTATATATACTATGAAAACATGAAGCTGAGTAACTTGTTCTTTTTACGTATTGCCCAGTTTCTGAAAAAAAAAAGTAGCGCAAAGAAATATTTGACTTGCCTCTGTTGCTTTCTTGGGAAACAAATCAATCTGTGGTTGTTTTGTTGTTGCTGTGGTTAAAAGTGTAAGTAGTGAGCTCAGACTATAAGTATTCTTTTATAGAAAATCCATATTTTTCAAAGTCTTTAGAAACATTTGAAAATATTGCTGGAATTTAATTACAGAAATTACCTTTCAAATTGGGAACAAGAATCTGAATTGTATAACAAATAAAACTGCTACAAGGATGCTTGTGTAAATATACAAAATTTCAGTATGTACTTGTATTTTATAATACATACCTATAAATTAATATTATGATAGAATAACTCACTAAGAGCAGATGCATCATGCGTTAATGTTATAGTTCATGAGCTTCTACAGACAAAGTCTTTTACTAATTGGCAAAATGTGAAGAAAGATGCTCTCATTTCCCAGAGCTGTAAAAAGGCTGGAAATGTGGTTGTTCAGTGTTCCCAGTGAATAAACCCTGTGATTTTTCTAAAAAGTTTTTTTTTTTTTCTGTTGCATTAATATTTTTCCCATTAATTTTCCAGAATTTTAAGTATAATACCCATAACAATACACTTTTCAGCAATTTCTTAGCTGGAAATTCTCTTGAATATTAGAGGAATTACTTTAGCGATAAACTCCTTGTACACCCAGAAATGCTTGTCATTTAAGCTTTCGATATGGACATCATATGACAAAATTGTAAAAGAAAGCCAAATGTAAGTCCATTTTTACCTCTGTGTTGCACAGGATTCTACAACACTGAGATACTGGTTTCTCTTTGCAGAGAATGAAGAAAAAGCCAGAAATCTCAGTTAATGATGCAGCCATTTGCCATCTCATATCATGGTTGCTATAATATTATTCAAAGCTGGTTGTGCAAGTTTGCATTCTTCTTTTCTCTCCCTTGTGGCTTCAACCTTAGTATTGTCTATCTATAGCAGATAATCCCCAGCCACCTCCAGTGTCAGTGCTCTCAGTTGATGGTATGTCAAGAGTAATTTAGCTGAACAATGTAATTTTGAACTTAATATATAACATCCCAGCTAGACCTCCACATGCTTTATTACTGTACAAATAGCTTTATATGGATCAGTTGCACACATATCAAAAAAAAAAAAAAAAAAAAAAAACCAACTTTCTGAAAAAATACCTGATGTAGGTATGGATTAGTTACTTTAAGAAAATTATTAAATAAAAGAACTTGCCATAAACATTTCTTTTTAATTATCATTGAGTAAAAATACTTTTTCAGGCTAATGTACTTCTTACTTTCTATCCTATAAACATAGAAAAGTATGCATGGGATTAACATTTTTTGGCTATGCTCGTGGTTAATGCTTAAACAATAAAAATAACAATACTGGTTTCATTCAGTACAAGGCATTTTAATTGATTGCCACTGAAATCCTACATAAGGAACAGGGATGATACAGAGCAAAACACCACAATTTGCTGACCAATGTTCCATAGTTTTCTCCAAACGCAAAGCCCACTCTGTCCCCAGGATCTTATAGTCAGCAAGGCTGTTTGAAAAGTGGCTAAAATTGGACACATGTAGAAAATTAAATCTGTGTACATAAGATCTGATAAGAGATATTTATATGTCTTTGTATGTATATATTATGTAAAGACAACCACAGGCTTAGTCTGATTAAATGCAGCCTTAATGAAAGAACACAGAAATGCCTGCTCAGATGTCTTCAATAAAGTGAACCATAACAGGGTCTCCTCACACTATAATTTATTTTAAATTCTGGTAGTTGCAACAGTAAGTTTTAGCCATATATATATATAATTACTTTAGAAAATATTTAAAGTAACAAATAGCTCACTGATTTGGGCTATTTTAAATTTACCAAGTAAAATGTTTTACATTTTTTTCCCATAGCCTGTTCTCCAGTAATCTGGGAGAATAAGTGTTCCTTATGAAAAGAACCACAATGAAACAATTCAGAGGTTTCAAAGACTTAGGGTGTCTGCCAGAACTTGCTTTAATATATGTGTTTTGTTAAGTTTAAACAAGGGACAATATATATATGTCTATCCTATGATTATACAGTTTGCCTTTTTAAAAATGATTCTTGGGGCTAGGTATTTTCAGAGCTATCGAAATGTTTACAAATTAGATTATGAAGTGATATTATAGATCTAAATTTGCTTAAAGCACAGGAAAGAGAGTCATAAGAACACAGACTTGCTCTGACTTCATTCATGACTTGAAGAGATGAGTTTTTTCTGCAGGATTTAAGTTTAAACATTCATAGAAAGAGGAAGGCAATATCATCAGCAGAGAGGAGGGGACACACAATTAGATATGCTCCCTTCAAACAACCCTATCCCTTTTAAACTGCAATTAATTCTCCACTGCACTGCAGTTGAGCAAGATCCACAGAGTTCCTTTGAAGAAACAAGGACTGAAAACCTGGGCTAACTTCTTCAGCAATGACTGAGAGCCAAGGATGTTTACAGAGGTCTAAATTTGAATAATAAATGACAAGGGTTACTTATAGTAAGCCTTCCTTCACAGCTCAGTCTGTTAATGCCAGTTTTATTTTCTCTCCTTGTTCTTTTCTGATGAGACAAAACAAATAGAAAATGATGATATAACACAAACCTGTTATTGAAATAACTAGGATGTTGCATCTCCTTAGGATTCCTGTTTTCTTCCATAGACTGTGACATGAACACTGGGACGTGCAAAGGATTGGAGTCTTTACAACTTTTTTGTATCCTGGGACATCTAAACCTGCCATGCTTGATGCCCATCTGAGACTACTTTAAGTGAGACTGAACACATAGTGTAGGCTTATTTGGGATTTTGAAATATTACCTATGTTTCCATCAGTAACAACCACATGACTGCAGCATTACTGTCAAAAATGAGGTTTGTTACACATCATGCAAATCACTGTCTAGGCAAACTGCCTTTTAAAAGGGAGGCTGAATGTACACAGCAGCATGCTCTGTTTTCCTAAAGGCTTCATCAAGCAGAGAAATGTAATGAACATTTATCTGTATTGATCTCCACATTCTCACTGCATTGGTCATTGGACTCACCAAAAACCTCTCCCATTGTCTGAGCCAGGCCCTCCTCATAAATGTCATACTCCCCTCTCCAAAGACCTCAGGGTGCCAATAACACCCCCAACCCACATTCTGCTTGCTTGGAAAACTAAATTTTCATCCCTAGGACCCAGAGGGTCGTCAGGAGGGACAATGGACCATTTTAACTAGTACAGTATTTTGTATAACACATTTAACTGTATTGTCAACAAAACTTACCTATGTTAATTTGGACCATGGGTGTTAGTATTGCAAAATTTGGATTATTAAGTTGTTAGAACATAAACTGGAATAACAGATATGAGGATAAATCTATCTTGGCTCTAATTTCAGTGGAGGTGTGCACACAATGGTATCCGAGAGACGGCCTCTTGCATTGCGCTAATGCAGAGTGACCTGGAGGTGTAAAGGCAGTTACTCATAATGAACATTTTGCTGAAGATTTATTAAAATAAAGATCATGACTTTCTCACAGATCCGCACAGGTAGACCCTCACCACTGAGTTAGTACACCTGTACTGCAGTGGTGAAGAAACAAACTGTTCTCCTAAGTTTCATATAATGGATATATACATATACACCTATATGCACATATAGGTGTGTGTATATACACACAGACATGCAAACTTTATGTACACAAAACATGGAGGAAAGAAAGAGAATGGCTCAGTGGTTCCAGTATCGAGCACTGAATTTGTTAAAAAACTTTAAAATGAAATGCTACAGAAAAAAAGAAGACATTCTCTGTATCATAAAATATGATTCATGCTGAATGCTTGCTTATGCTTGCTTCTTCTAAAAAAAGACTGAAATAGTCACAATCTATATTCTGTTTTTCCGTAAAGTCTAGTGTTAATTTTATTTTTTTTTCTTATGAGTCTGTCATATAACTGAAACATCAGAATAATCTCCTTAAAAAGTGAAATTTCTTGAAGAGTACTTTAGAACCAAAGGTGTGCACTTCAGATAACAAATATAACTTCCTTTTTTTTTTTTTTTTTTTGAAATTATATCCGAGACTACAGCACTTTTAAAACAAATGTTGCCTAGAGATCTGAGCAAAGATTCACATTTGGTGGATTTCACAGAACTAAGTTCCCTGGACACTGAAGTTTTATTTCTCACACATTCTTGTATAGCATCTTGGCATTAACAGATGAATTTCTCTTGGAGATTTTGTGTACACTGCTTGTCTCACAGAACATTTGCATGTACAACTCACTAAATACGTCCTTTTTTTTTAGGTGCAACTGTTCAAATACATCATATGCTTCAGCATTTTGACTTTGCAATAAAAAATATGGCCATTAGAGGTATTTCAAGCACTAGCTTGAATTTTTTCCCATGGATTCCAAAATATATATGTGTGTGTATATATATATTAATGTATATTCTTGATTTTCCATTTTCTCCATATGTCTATGTAAGCCCTGGAAAATCTTCATGTGTATTTGCATTAAGACACCAGCTAAAAGAGAATTATTTACAGCTCAGCACCTTACAATAACACTGACTGGTCTGAAGTTACAGACGTCTGTTCACTTTACTGGTTAACACACACACATATATATATTATATACTTACATATAAAGAACAGATCAACTATCTGCCTCAACGTCAGTTCTGGAAGGTTATAAACATTGTGCTTACACTATGGAGAAAGTTACCCGTTTCTGTGCTGGAGGTTGCTGTGTCCTTAGCACCCATGGTTGACTTGATACATAGTTGTTATTGAACTTCTTTTGCCTATAATCCAGTATGAAACAATATCCTTTTTCCCTTAATATTGGGTTACAAACTGCAGGAATCCACGAACTGACTCACCAGTGCTCCAGAGGTCTCTTCTTGCATAAGCCACGTTAGTCAATTAAGGGTCTGTAAGTCTTTCTGAAACTAGTACTTGTGGATCACAGAGACACTGGCTTTGCAACTCAGGATGCTTCCCAGATATGTACAAAGATAAAAGATTTTTTTTTTTTTTCAAAACTTAGTCCGAAGGGTAATGAAAGAGTAGCTAGCTCAACCACATGATGAGTGAAACCAAATTTGTTTTACCTGAACCTGAGCTGTTTCTGTAACTGAAATCTGCAGTGTAGTCAAAGAGCTAGGAGCATGTCAGTGCAAAGGGTAATGTGTATGCTTTAGTGCTGTTACATCAAATGCAGTAAACAACTTTTAATCCAATAAAACTTAAAAAGGGAAAGCTGGATTAAAACTGCAACTTGAGATGCCTCTGAGTCATGGCTTTTTGCTAACTTTGGGCTAAAATATAGCACTTTTCATCTTATCCATGCTTATGACAGCCTCAGCAACATTTAAGATGAATAAACAACTTTCACTACAAAATGGATTTCAATATGACAGGGATAAGAAATATATAAAGTAACCAGAAGGATGCCTGTGAGTGAGTCAGTTTTGTGACTCTAGCATAATAAATTGTATTTGTTAGCCAAAGGACTTTCAAAAGGGTATTCAGCATGCCCTACATACTACGAGCTATGGATTTGTCCCCTCAGTGTGTTGATAAAGATTTGTCTTTGAACAAAACAAGACATTAAGCTTGAAACATCAATAAATGTCAAACTTACACTTTGTAAGGCAGAAGACATATGATTCTTATTGTCATAATGATCGGAGGCGTAAAAGTCCTTATCTCCAAGTTACATTATCCTGCTTTTGACAGCCACCAAGAATCTGTGTCCTACAGAGAATCAAACAGGCATTTTTTTAACAAAGTTTTTCAGATGAAAAAGTCTTCTCCCAGCTCTTCAACACTCCAAGAAACTATATTGTTGAATCATTTCCTGTACTTGAGAAAGGAATAGGGTACCAGCTACCTGAATGGTATGTGAATAGCACACAGTAGACACTGTGCAAAGTCAAGGCTATCCCAAAATATTTTAAAATAAAAGCAGAGGCAAATTAAGCACGGGAAGTAAAATTCTATAAGTGACTGAATTAACTTATGGATAGTCAGCATACATAATTTTCCATGGTTTAAATAACAAAATATTTCTGGATGTTATAGGAAATTACTGAAATGAATGGAAAAGTTGTGAGAAAAAAGGGGAGCAAGGCTAGAATACAGGAACAAGAACTAGTCAGGGGATGGCATCATTTATGACAGGAAACAAAAACAAAAACATGGAGTTTCAATTATATTTATTATATTATTTGACCAGTTTAGGGAAAGGTAGTAGAGGCAGTGGTGCTGGAGCTAAAGACCAACCAACAGAAACTGTAGGAATCTGCCTAATAATACTGACATCCAATTTTTCCTGATAAGACTTCTTCCTTGTTCTCTGTTACTGCCTGGGACAAGTTTTCCCCTCAGCTGAGGCTGCAGAAGGTGTGTGTGAGTGAGGGGTGGAATGGGAAGAAGTTGAGGAATGTGTTCTCACTGCATGTACTCCCTGCAGGTATGCAGAAAAGAAAGGAAAGAAAAAAAGTATTTTGAACACTTTATGTCTTTGTAAGTGAAGAGGTACCTAATCTAGAGTTCATTTTGCCTTTTCACTAAATTTCTATGCTTGGATTATATTTGATTTTCCCATATTATTACAATGAAATAAGAAAATTAAGTCAATTTGATAAATCACAGTGCAATCTAGCACAACTTTATGGCACTGCTTTCTCTAGTGGTTTGTTGGAACCTTTTCTTCTCTTGACTGAATTGGCTGTGTTCCAAAACTGTGCATCCCTCCTGTTCCAACACCTCAGTCCTTCCAACACGAGATATGATAAAATCATTTTGGATTATAGAATTGTTTCCAAAGTCTTTGAACTTCACAGAAACAAAGAGCAAGGAATGTTATTTTGCCTGGAAATCTCAAAGGTGTTTCTCTTGCATACTCTGTGTATTCCTCTCAGGGTCAGGATCCTTGCTGCTCAGTAGACACACAGGCTTCACACAAGCATCCCATGTACTGGAAGTCAGAGACAGCTGATAATCTATATGTGTTTTCTTTGCTTAGGGCTGAGGATATGGCTTTATATTTCAGAGAAAAACTATGTTGTCTCAATGTTTTTTTAATAAGCAAAAATCCTTAGTTATTCTTTTTGATACCTGGCTTGAATAGCTTGCTAAACTGATAATTCACTAGTTTACTAAACTACAAATCCAAGGTAGTTTGAGAAAAAAAATCCAGCACTTTCAGTTATCCAGTTATCCTTGTCATTCTAAAGTCTCTTACCACCTGTTAGAAGGTTGTAGGGACACATTCCTAGCTCTTAGAATTGCCCCACATTTTGGACAGAAATTCCCGGGTCAGATAGTACAAGGATATTTATGTTGTAAACAAAAATCTTTAAGAACAGTCTAAACACTGCAAAACTTCAGTCAAACAATGCATTCAAAGTCATCTAGCACAGAAATGTTGACATGACAAAACCCACAGAACTTGAATAATACTAATTTTTTCATTAAAGCAGCAGAAAACCCAAATGAACCGTTTCAAACTGTGGCTTTATCTTCTATTAAAAGATCGACAACAAGCAACTTCCAAACCCAGCATGAAACCTAATTATAGAATATCTTTGATGTTGCTGTTTCTATTTACATCTCTTCAAGAACAGACACAAATAATCCAAGCTTTCCTACAACATCCTGACCTTTCTTGATGACACTTCTGAATGCATTTCCTGCATTTTCAAGACTGATGTTGTTGGCATTGAGGGCTATGGCTATGACAAAGTTTCAATTATGACAAAGCTTCGATTTACTCCATTGGAGGAAAACTATACATAATGTCAGATACCTGACTGATTACACAGGAATCCTTTTCCCCTGTGCATTTCCCTCCTGTATTGACTTTTATTTTTCCTCTGCTTTCAGCCCCTCCAAAAATCCTAAGTGCCTCTTGCTGAGCAGCAGCAGTAGCAGAGGGATCAACAATGGGCAAGATGCAGGTATATTTACCACAGTTGTATCTCAATAACTACTTTACTGCAATTGACAGTCCTCCTAAAGTGTACCCATCACAACCCTTTGCTCACTAGAATAGTGGCTCTGAAGACTGTCTTCAGTCATCTGAAACACAAATTAATATTTATTTTTATTGATATTATTTATTTTTATCGATATTATTTATCTATTTAGATATTAGGAGGAATTTTTTCACTCAGAGGGTGGTGAGGCACTGGAACAGGTTGCCCAGAGAGGTTGTGGATGCCCCATCCCTGGAGGCATTCAAGGCCAGGCTGGATGTGGCACTGGGCAGCCTGCTCTAATAGTTGGCAACCCTGCCCAGAGCAGGGGGGTTGAAGCTAGAAGATCTTTAAGGTCCTTTTCAACACAGGCCATTCTATGATTCTATGATTCTATGAATTCTTTTCATCAAACCCTGTCAAACCATGAACTACTTGTTAAAAAAATAGAATACTGAATCCCCACTCTATACAGAAGATTATTTCTATTCAGAGATTAATTGTCCTGGATTTGTAGGAGACATAAATTAATTGGTAATAACATCCTTCCCTGGACAACTCACTCACATGCATATGATTCACAGATAGATTGTCAACATGGTAAGAATAGAGTTGTGAGTCATATAAAATAAAACTGTGGGATTTGCAGTGCTTTGTCTTTTTCATAAATACATATAGGGCTAAGGCCCAGACTATATAAAAGCTGTATACAAATCAAGTATGTTTCAATTGTAAGAGAGAAAAAGATAATTTGTTCTCTTATTTGTTGTTGCTCTTCTTGCAAGGGAAACGAATGCTTAAGGAACAAGCAGGCCTGTGGCAGCAAGACCCCTTCATTTGAAGTTTGTTTCTTCTGTTATTGATCCTGCCAGCAGGAGGTAGAGGGAGAGACAAAACTCTCCTCTGTAACCAAAACTTGCATCTGAAAAATGAGCTGGCANCAAGGGAAACGAATGCTTAAGGAACAAGCAGGCCTGTGGCAGCAAGACCCCTTCATTTGAAGTTTGTTTCTTCTGTTATTGATCCTGCCAGCAAGGAGGTAGAGGGAGAGACAAAACTCTCCTCTGTAACCAAAACTTGCATCTGAAAAATGAGCTGGCGCAGTTCACAGATGACTGCCATCTATGAGAACCTTTTGTCTCTAATGCACATAATCTTAAATTATTAGGGCCTAGATTTGCTCAGGTATTCAAGAGCTTATTGGGAAGTTGAGTTGTAATACACTCATCTGAGGCTGTCTTCCTAGAGCAGTGCCATACAAATGTATGCAAAATAACATTTTCTGGCCCAATTAGTAGTTAATTAATTGATGTAAATTAGAACAGATGATCTAAGTTTCATTCCTCTCTAAAAGTCCATTAATTTTCTTCAAGCAGGCAAATCAAACTGTCCAGCAGCTCTGTCTTGGAGTGTTTTAATCATTTGAATTCAGGGTTAGGCACCTTTATGTATATATTGGATATTTTGTAGTTCTGCCAGTTGGAGATTGCTGCCTCTGACCAAGTCCAGCCTAATCTTCTTTCCTAGCGTTTCCTACTCTCTAGCTTAGGCAAACAGTAGCAGTCCCCATATATTTTATTTGGAGCCTACACAAGCTTGCTAATGTGACAGGTTCCCTGAAAGTCAGACTTTGCAATGCTCATCTTCTATTTAAAGTTTCCTGCTGTGGCTATTTGTATCATGCACCATCCCTGTCTTATTGGGTAAATGACCTGTTTTATTTTGTGTTTATTTTAGTTGTTTACACACAGATTCTATTGTCACTTTGCAATGTGAAGTAGTTTATTAATTATCTTGAACTGTAAACATGCTTTTCAATTTGCCCTTTAAAAAGTCAGTGGTATGTGCTTTTATACTACTTCCCCACAGTCATTTTTTTTCCCACTACAGTAATGTCCACTGTATTAATCTGTTCGAAGTTATAACATTTGTTTCAGCTTTTACAACTTACTATGCATCCCTAGAGTAGAATCTTATCCACTTGCTGGATAACATTGAATTTATTTGTTTTATGTTATTCTGCACAAAATAGAAGTCATTATGTGTTTCTGTGTCAATATCCTATGAAAAGACAGCAGAATAATTAGTTATATCAAGACTGTGTTAGTGAGATTTTTGTCTTACCTTGTCAATAATAGGTTTCTGTATCTTAGAATGAAATTATAAACTTCTGAAAACAGTATTAAAAATAGTCTTGTAGGGCCTTAAAGTGTTTTTTCTTTTTTCTTTTTTTTTCTCTCAGTCCTAATGCCTTAAGACAGTAACAAGAAGCTTTCTGAGATTGTAATAATCAGTGTTTGAGATTAACAGTATGGTCTATTGATGAACAGTTACAGTCACAGATGAATTAGATGACCTGAAGCATATGATTACCCTTGTCATGGAAAATGTGTTCAAAAGAAAAGAAATAAAGAATGAGACTAATTGCATTGTGCAATCCTCCTGTGACTTTATATCTATCGCAATATTAAAGTCATGGGGAAAAAAATCTTACATTATGAAAGGATGCTGAACACATTTAGAGTCAGTTTTGTCGGTTGTATTTGCTTGTCCAAAAGATAATAGTTTATTGCATTCTTATTTTCTTTGGGAATCTTCATTAAGGACTTTTATAAAATCATAATGTTCAACATAGCAGTTTATTTGTTCAGAATACTAATACAGAAAGACCAGAGGTATGTGGGCAGAATATGTTTTTCAATTTAAAAATTGGTTTCTTTTCAGGTAAACTTTAAAGTCGGGAAGAAACATGACTTCTCAGTAGGTATTTATTTATGCAAAATTGAAAATAATTAGAAAACTGTAAATTTTCACATTTTTCTTTCATGGGGAAAATTTCCTTTCTGCATCTCATCTCATAGATTAATTACCCTTGAAGTGAAATAGTTGACAGAGGAGGTAAATGGGTGTCCTCATGTCATTAAATGTTTAAGGTTCTTAAACAAAATATTTACCTAGTCAATATCTCTCATTCTTTAGCAGAATAAAGTATTAAATGAGTGTCATAGAAGTGTTATGGTCACAAAAATTAGTCAAATTATTCTCAGAATAACACTTTCAGGAGTTTGTGTTTTTCATTGCAAGGCATTTGTGATCACCACTTCGCTTCTAGAAATGTGGATATTTTTTTGAAAATATTTTCTATCAGTTTAGGCAAAGAACTTCAAGGCTAGGTTTGTTTACCTATTCCATCTACCATCATTCAGCTCACCATCTGACAAAATGAAAGTGTCCTAATAGTTCTTTGGTTTTCACATCAGATGATACATGATGCCCCAAAGCCTATGCAAGGAAATAGGTTGTGAGAAAGTCATGTTTTCTTAAACTTGCATACTAAATGTGCCAGAAAAGTATACTTAATACAGTATGATTTGCTAGTTGCATCTACCTGAAGTCTTATTCACAAATAGATCTCACTGAGGGGCCAAGATAAAAGAAGACAAAGGCCTTTTTCAGTACAAATTGCCAGTCACAATCTGAAACAGCAGACAACAAAATGATTTATGATCAGTGTAGACTGTGAGTTGCTTCATAGAAGATATGTGTATAGATACCTGTACAGTCAACTGTGTGCCCACAAAGTTTGACTCACATCTATTATGGTGCTATCGTCCTCAACTGTAAGGCATTTACAATGATGACAATCTCCAAATTTTCCCATGTTTCAAGCCAAGTTGTCTTAAACATGTCTTTGTAACTAAGTTTATAAGTAACACCTTGGAAAAAAAGTCTTCTTTCCTTTCTACTCCACCTGTAAAGCTGGTGGGGAATGAGGGAAAAATTGAAGAGTTGTTTACAGCAAGGATGGACTCAAAAGTCTCATAAAATAAGTCAAATTGATTCTTTACCTTTAATGGTCATGGGATTTCCAACAAAACACTTAGACCTTCCACTCCATAAGGTTTTTACTCCCTTTTTATGAGGCTTATGACAATCTTCCTTCAGCTTTCCTTGTCCCTTCTCTGTAATGATAATATATGGGTAGATAGAGATAATGTATTGTCTACTGATTGCAGGAATTTCAATACGGTCTCTACAGAGAAGAAAAACTGTATGACCTGTTAATATTCAAAGTGTATTGAAATGTGTTGTGCTTACTAGTTTTAATACTATAGTTACACCAGGCTGCATTACTTTGGAATTAAAGCAATTGTAATAGGCATTTTGCTGAATCTCTTCAATAACTATAAGCAAAACATGCATAAATTTAGGGAAATAATATTAGCATTATTATATGTTCTTCATGCTTAAACAAGTTTCTGTTCTTTGTTAATGAACTCTTCCCCCCCCCCCAAAATTGATGAAATTACTTAGCAACATGCATTAATCTGTAATCTTTTAGTACTCTTGCAGTTTTAGCAAGCTCCTACAAGCCACAACTAAATAATATGATCATTTTTACTGAATCTTCTCTGAAGAAAGTAAGATCACAGTTATATAAAGCAAAATCCACAGATGTACTGCTCCTGCCTCAGATTGTTTATAATATTGGATTTCCATATTGTAAACAGGAGACTGTATATGGACAAAGAGAGAGTGGAAATGATTAATAATATAAATATATATATTTATATATATATATTCACATAAATTATTAAATCCTCTACAGTAATTTCTTAGCAATTAGTTGCACATTATCTGGCTATCAATTATTTGGCTTTCTTCATTTGATCACAAAAAGTAATATTTTGCCCCTCTATATATTGAAATTTACCATGCTAATTCCAGACCAACTCTCCAGTTTGAGAATATGTGCCATTTTTATCCACTTCTCTGGAGTTACTGCATCCTTTTACTTGCTGTAACCTAAAAAATTTATAAGGAAGCTCACCACTTTATCTTTGAAGCCCCTAATGAGACATAAAATAGAGTCCTACACAAAATTACTGAGAACATCTTTAACTGTGATTATAAACCAGGTGCTAATTTTTCTTTGAATATGTTGGTTAGAGCTGCAATTTGTTCAGGTCTCATTTGTTAAGGTTTGAGGGTTTTTTTTCTTTCTTTCTAGGAAAATTTAACACAATGTGTTAACTTGATTTTCAAGATCATCTAAATTGCTTTTTTCCTCTGTCTAGATTACATTTCTAGTCCTTCCACTTTACTCCAATTCCTTGTACTTAATTTAATTGTCAGCTTATATTTGCATTATTTTCTGAAAATCAAAGAAAATATATTTCAGTGTTTTTTGATATCATCCACAATTTATTTTGAAGTACAAATATATAGGAAGTTGTCAATTTATGAGTGTACCCATCCACCTATTTTAAGCAATGAAATATTTTCAAACTTTGTAAATTCCAAAAAATATCAACATTTTAAATTCTGAGGTAAGTCATAGTTTTTAATATAATTTTTCTGTAATCTATTTAATTATACATATTGCTAAGATCAGAAGAAGGTAAAATGTAAGATAAAAGCTTAGAAGATAATGAGAATGTAAAAGGAAAATATGAACAGGACTTGGTCATTGTCCTCCCAAGGTGACCTAAAAGAACACCTCCAAGAATCAGTATTGAATGCTCTAATTTGGAGTTTGCAAATTAGTCTGAATGTGGAATGAAGCTGTGGAATGAAGCAAACAACTGGTGACTGTAGCTTTTACAAGCTAATTCTACTATGAGAGCTTCAGCTGAAGTGTGTAAGCCTCACATACTGCTCAAGACTGACATATTCAATCCAGTCCCTACTTAGAACTCTTTCCAGTGGCATGATTAACGGCTATGTTTGCTACTAAACTGATAAACCTCCGTTTAGGTTAGGTTAGTGTTAGGTAAATTACTGTTACCATCAGTGAACTGGTCTGAGAATTCTGCCTCTCTTCAGCTTTCTGTGTCTTCAATGACCGTTTCCCCAGAAAGATGTTTATTTGCAGCTTACAGGACAGAGAAGCCCTAACCCTAACCCTATACCTTGCTTAGAATTTTCTTCAGATATTATACTGTTGATTTTTTAGCTCACTACAGATAACCCAGCTTTGCAAGTTTTTTATTTTTTATTTTTATTTTTTAATTATTATTATTATTTTTTAATTTAAACCCACATAATTTTAATGGAGTTCAACAGCTCCAGTAGAGTCCAGTGAAATGATACAAAGCCATATCCTTCAGTCCAACACAAGGTGCCAGTCATCAGCACTGTATGAGTTAAAATTTTAATTCTGTTTCTGAAGTATCACCCTATTTGTTCTAGGAATTCAGATATTATAATTTAGTACATTCTATTTCATTATCTAATTTCAAGGTGTTCTAGTGATTCAAATGTAGTAATTTACTGCATTTGATGTATTTATTTGACCAGGAAAAATTAAAAAAAAAAAAAAACGAGACATCTTTCCTGTGTATAATGAGTGATTTTATCTCTGTCTTATTTTGAAATATAGTTCTGGCTTCTGTTGAAGGATGTTTTAAGACAGTTACCTTCTCAGTGGTACTTTTGTTTTAGTTATTATCATGCAATAATGAGGAAATAACAGTGAATTAATGTGCTTTTGCACATTGTTTTCTTCTTTTTGCCACTTTATTTTCATATTGGCATTTCTAAACTTTAAGTACTAGATGATGTAGCTGCCTTTCCTTGTATGCACAGAACAGTGAAGTTTCATGGGAAGAGATTTTGGCTAATTTTCTCAAAGACAAAGATGCAAAAATCATAATTTGTTAAAGTTCCAGTTCAGAGAAAGTCAGTGTTTACACATAGAAAGTTAACTATTTGTAATCTTAAGAAGGCTATCATTCATCGAAGATGGTTGATGTTCAAGGTAAAAAGTTACATGAAGTAGAGGTAAAAGCTTTAAATTGTTTCCAAGAACAAGGAGAAAAAGTCCTTAACATATAGCAGTGATTTCAATAATCATACAAGGAATCCTGCTGTTACAATTGGTTATTCCTTTAGGCAGCAGGAATAGAGCTTGGAGCAGAATGTCAGGAAAACAAATTTGCTAGAGAACAACACTAATAACATCTGCACCTGTTCCAAGTTCATCATCTAAGCAATTATTGATTTTAATATTTAATGCATCTACTCAGTTAATTTATATGAGAGTAGCTATTGCTTAGTAGCTAAACACCTAAGATGCTGAATATTTAAAACACACAGTCAGAATCCCAGAACTTTTCTGTGAAAGCTGAAGTTTGTTTCAGTCAGTGTGCATGTTGCTTTCACAGGCTCACCATCCCACCTTCAATTCTCCGTTTCATAGAGTACAGGTTAGAGGATGTCTGAGAGAAAAACATACCTTTCCTATTCCAGGTTTACCACCTCATAAGTGGAAGTAACAGTGCATTCCCCATTTAAAGACATTAAGAGTAACTTCTTCCACAATACTTCCTTCTTTCCATGTTCTAAGACATGGCTGAGTATGGAGCCATGGATTCCTATTGTCTACACAGTTCATCCCACTAGCTTACTTGTGAGAAAGTCAACCCTACTTCTGGCTTCACAAAATCTATCAGCACTATGAATAAGCAAAACAACACAATACATAAACAATTTATTTTTTTCTTGAAGTCCTTCCTGGGTTCTGGTCTTATTAATCTTTTGGGTCAAATGCCAAAGTACTAGTTTGGACCAAGGGGCAACTAAGATGTTCAGATGGCCCTTCTCTGATATTTTACTGTACAGCAGAAGTAGCCTGAGGGTCATGCTCAAGTCTGGATGCACTGCGTTTACACACCATTCTTTTGCTTCAGCATCTTCTTGTTCTGGGGTGACCCACTAAATATGCTCAAGTTGAAAGTCAAGTTTTGGACTGATGGTGGATTGATGTTCAAGGAATACATAGAGTCCTAGGAACATATTAGGTTTCCAGGCTGGACAACATTTTGACTGGTTTAGTGCCTTCATGTGACCATCAGAAATGGAGGTTACATACATCTTTCCCTGAAAAGACTGATTTCAAGCTATCTTAAAAAAATAAAAATAAAAATACTGGTACCATCAGTTTTGCCATTAAGGCTGTGATAGTTGATAGTTTGAACTGAATTTACTTGTCTTAGGCTAGTTCCTTTATCACACTTCCCTAAGGGATTGCTTAACATAATCCTAAAATGGAGATTTGTAGGGCTGTAATACTTGCTTCCTGTTGTGCATTTTATTTTTAAAATGCTGGCTGCAATAAATTTAGAATGTTGAAAAAACAGTCAGAGTATCTTATATGATTTTAAGTGTTCATCTCTCACTGTTAGGAAAATGAAGATGGAATAGCACAGTTTTGCTGTGCTATTTCAACATTTCAAATAACAGCAATGATCATTTTTCTTTTTTTTTCTTTTTTTCTTTTTTTTTTTACCTGACAAAGAAAATTTCATTTAAAAACACCAGTTTCATTGAGCCTGAAATGCTTTGTATGAAAAAAACTGGGTTTGATAAACTGTCTGGACTGGGAGAGGTCTGTTGAAAACTGTAGGAAGCACTGGATCTCATTTACGAAGACAGTAAGGAAAACTATGTCAGCCGTCTCTAATATCAATCCTTTTTGAGTACTCGTCTTCAAGAAGATAAAGTTACCTGTTTTGAAATAGACCTCTTTTCAACATTCTTCAGCATACATTATTTATCTGAGCTTATTCATTTAACAGAGAATCCTCATGAGTTAATCACATTTTTAGAATCATTTATTGTGTTGGAGGACAAAAACCATTCTTAAGAATTTTTGTTTTTAGTCAAAATAGCTCATTCTAAAGCAACCTATAGCTGAAATACTGGCCACTGTTTCTTCTCTCTGTTCTACTCTAGGGTAAAATCTGGCAACATAATTAAAATTTTTTTCAGCTGTGATATGGCAGGAAGTAACAAGGTATAAAAAAATAAAGTCATCTTGAACTGTCTCCAGAAAACCTTTACATCTTTGACTCACCATTGAATTAAATCACTCGTTCTAGTGATGCTAAATCACAAGGTTTTCTACAAATTATTGTTCAGTTATAACTTTGTCTTACTCCTTACACATGTACACTTAATAAGTGGAAACACATCCTCTTTCTGGATACCTAAAAGCAAAATTCACTGTTATTTTGCTTTCATATCGTCAAGGCTCCAGTATGACCTGACGAGAAAAATCTCTTTTCCATTTTCCACTGGCTACAAACTTCTCTTGGCTCAACAGTAATAGTTGTGGCATTACACCAAGGAAACTGTCAAGTTCAGCCTGGTTCCTGTGTTCCATTGAAGAACTATACTTTCCATCTCACAAAGGAGGTTTTTCCCCCCTCAAAATGGTTCAGTCCAAGAACAGGGAAGAAACCAAATTTCTACAGTGCAGAGAAATTTCTCTTTAGGGCTGTCAAATAATTGCTAAAATATGACCTATTTCACTAGATATATTTTCAACTTTAAGACAAGTAACTTGCAGTGGGGATTTAAAGATATGTCCCTTAATACTAGTCAAAATAAAACTTTTTCTCTTACAATATTTATCGCTGGCTGTTAAAGTAGTGAGCTTCATGTGCTTCATTTCCAGAGTGCTGGAAGAGTTCTTTCTGAACAGCCATCTGCTAAAACATTTTCTATCAAGAAGAAAGGAAAAGGTCTGTTCCAGCCAATTATTTCCCTATTCCTCCTATTTTGATCATCTCCAGCATCATATGGAAGCCATCATTGTTATAAAGTTAAAATCATATTTGTAGCAGACAAGCTGACTCCAAATATGGATTTTATTTTGGACACCACTACATTTGACATGCTCACTATAATAACCCATTTCTTGTGTTTAAATTGCAAGCATTTCTGTGGTAATTAGAATAGAATATATTCTCAGTCGGATGTCTGCCTGACTGTTAGTTTTCAGAATAACAATTGTCCAAGAAGCTTGGGTGTAATGTGAAAAAGTCAAAGAGAGGGAAAGTTTTAGTTTATTTTTGTGTATTTCTAAGTTTTATTTAGTTAAAGCACATGGCAAGAGAAAGTTTAATAAAATTATAAATGAATAATAACAAGGACATATCACTCATTTAAACCCCTGGTGTGTTAACATACTCAACATGGTGGTAACATATTGACAAGGAAGGAAATTAAATACTGGTCTTTTTAGAAAACACTAAATCATCCTTCAAATTTTTTAGTGTTCAGTACATGGAGCACTAGAAATGAAAGCTTTTAAGAGACTGTTCATTTAACATCTCAGTAGAGTAAGTACATGAATATGAAGGTGTGGATAATTTCACATTTATATCTGTGAATGTTTCATTTTTCCCAAGGTAATGCAGTTTACTTTGCAGCAATTCCAGACTGGTAATAACATTTCATACTTCACTTTTTTTCCACGTGTATTCCAAGATTTTTTCTTCTACAGGAAGTGACAGAAACCTATGAGGTGGTTAGTCGCCAGACGTATTCTTGGTTTTAACTCAGGATCCATCACTGACTCATTGTCTGACTTTGCTCAATGTGAAGATAATATTTCAGACAGTTCAAATGCTAAACCAATAAAAAATAGGATCTTATTGACCACCAAATAGTCAGCTGGAATGTCATTTCTGTGTTGATCAATTGAAACCAAACAGAAAAATCAGCTGGGCTCAAAGGGCTCAAACCTGGATCAATAAAGAGCAGCAAAATTATGTTGCCAGTGTTACAACTTTCTGAAATGGGATTTGGGCTTGAGATATTTTGGGCAGAATTATTAAAAGCCACGAATATACCACCAACAAAGATGTGATAATTGCTTCTTAAGTGTTTGAAAATTATTTTTTGCTTTGCTTAAAATTCAGTTACTTGACTGATATGGAAATGCTATGATTAAACACTATATGAATTTGAGTTAAGTAGAAACTGAATGCAGAACAAAAGAAAAATGCTGTTTCTGTTTACCAAAATGCATTTAAGATTGGCAGAGTTTGAAGGGTTGGGATCAACTAGGACAATATATGGGAAATGGAAGAGCTAAATGAAATCTAAAGAAGCAAAAGTCACTGTGGGAAGTCCAGAGTAAAATACCTTAATTTAATTTATTACTGGAGAAACTAGGGGTATGAAACAATTTTTCCTGTTGAAATGATTTTTAGTGTAGATTTCCTGTTTCCTAACTGTGTTACATAAAAGGGAAAAAAAGAGAATGGGTAGGTCAAGGAAAAGGTTATAAAAAAGTCAATTATTCATTCTGAATAATATTAGTAGTGTTATGTAGAGAGTGATTAAAAATGGGCTGCACTTTTTAGCTAAGTTAGGATAACATCCTGCTTGATTAGTTCTTAGAGAGGCCAAGATTCTGGCAATGTTTATAATAGCTTTCCCAACCTGAAGGGGATGAATGCAGAAAAGTCTAGCACTTCCTCTGAACAGTTGGATGGGAAGTAAGGGACAGGGAAGTGTATACAGGAAATTAATGAGGTTGGCGGACTCTCAGGGGATAATCTTTTTACGGTGTATGATGTATTTTGTGGCCTGGCAGTGTTCTCCATCTGTTTGCTCTATGTACATTCATTTGGGTAGTGAACCTTTTAAGACATTTCATAGATATTTATTTAATTGGGGAGGGTTAGGGTTTGGGAGGGAGATTTATTTTGCAGATGGTTTACAGCAGATCTTGAGGATAGTTTAACCATGTTAATAGTTAGGATTTATTCCCTTTGTGATTCCAGGCTCCAGGCAATAATAATCAACTAACTTCGGAGCCTTGTTAGGATCTTGGAGGAAAATAGGCTTGCCTACTTTTTCCCATCACAAATAACAATACTCTGTTTCAAACTTACTCTTGCTACCCAAGTTTCTTATTCCTAACTGGATCTGTGGTCTGTCTCAGTTTCTTACAGGAAGGTGGAAGTGTCCATAATGGACAGGCTAAACTATATCTTGTTATTGCTCAGCAGAAACCCATCACCACATCTCTTTTATTACCGGATGTTTTAGTTCTTTAACTCACTCCAGTGTCTCAACTGGAAAGTGAAAATGGGGATGGTGTTAATTCTAGTAGCTGGAACTATACTGACTACATCTTAAAATGTGATATTTAGAAGCACAGCTAAGTTTTGAAAATGAACTTTTTGAAAATTTTGGAATTGTATTCATTTCACACAGAATAAAATTTAGGCTAAATTTTGACTAGACTAAACCAATGGGAGAGCAGGGAAGAAAGCAATCTAAACAATAAGTATTTCTTTTATTTCAGCATCAGAAACATTAGTTATTCTCTCATATCCTGATACCAGAATATAGGCTAAAGCTTTCCTTCCCACTTCACAGAAGAACAATGGGGCATAGAAAGGGATCATTGTATCTAAGAATACACGAAAATGAAAAGGCAATTAAGAAAATATAATTCTGAGTCACATGCTACCACCATTGCATGGAAAGGGGAATCCATGCAAACATTTAGACAGAGAGGAGCTTCAAACAAGTTTTGTTGAGAACAAAAATATAAACAAATTAGAAACAGAAACATTATGCATTCACATGACTGGATGGACCACATTATTCACTCGCAAGACCCTACAGCCTTTGCTTTTAGAGTACATTTGCAATGGGCTTTTCTTAAACTTGGGTATCCATTAGAGCTGGCATAGTTTTGAAAGAACCCACAAGCATAAATCAAAGTACATTCTACATTATTATCTTTTCATGTTTTCTGTCTCTCAGTTCAGTTCAAATTAAGTTTCATTGTAGCTTTTGTTAGTGCTCAGAAGTACCAGCCAAATTATGTCAAATGTTTTCCAAAGATAATTTTGCTCCCTTCTTCTATGATGAACTACATGATCCTAATTGTAACTATTGCAGTGCCTGAGTGTTATTTTAATCTCAAATTGCTGAGGATTATGTGGTCCTGAAATGCAAAAAGATATGTCATGACTGCTAACTTCAACTTCTAATTTCATCTAGACCAAGAATGAAAACAGGTTTGCCATAATATTTTGAATTAATAGTTTACTTTACCCACTTGTATATTGCACTGATTTAAATGGCTAAAATTTGTTCCATTACCTAATTAATTTCAAATGCAAAGATAGCATTGCTGTGAAATCACGCTGACTTAATTTTCAACTTGCTTTTAAAAGAAAGAAGTGCACAAAACCCAAGCTGTTCACTATTATTTTTCAGGAACTGTGTATAATGACATATTGCAGCGAAGAGTACGGCCATTTTCTGTATAATACACGTGACGAATAGATCTGCCTCCAACGCATGTATGGCTTTGTTTAAAAGGAGTAGAGGTTTTGTAGAACAGAAAATACATAAATAGAATTAGTCCTACTGGATATTATCAAAGAAAAAATAAACATGGTTGAAAAATGAATTTGAATATCAGCTTCAAATTTTCCATTCTATGGGGAAAAAAAAAAAAAAAACACAGCTTAGCATTTCCATGTACATTCAAGACATTTAATTACGTATTTTACAGTACATGACTTTTAATTCATTTTACCCATTAACTTATTTATAGAAAATTTTCCAGAACAGGAATCTGCTCTGGCAGACTAATTTTAAAGAATGTTCCAGCAATGTTTTTTTTTTTTTTTTTTTTCTTATGGTAACATTACATCAGATGGTCAAGTACACATGTCCATAACTAATTAAAGTACCTTGGAAAATATAGTCTGTCATTAAATAAATGCAGTTGTGTGCCAAAGTTTCACGTATCTATCAGATTCTGAAGTAGATACGAACATAGAGTAGTAAATACCATTTTGTGTTTGCAGCTGTATAGTCAGTCCCATAGAACGGTACAAAACATCATTTATACAGACACCCTTAAATTCTGTAGGAGAGATTCAGATCTCAGTTACAGCACTACACATCCAGCATAACTCCATTGTCTTCTGTTGGATTTCTTCCAAAGAAACTGAGATCAGAGTCTGTCTGGCTGGTTTTGTATGACAGTCCTGGCAGTGTTAACCTCCCCTGATGTTTACTGCTGGCTCCTGCAGCACTTCAGAAATTCTTAGTGTCTTTAGGAGGGTAATAAATACAGGGGCCTGACCAGCTCTGAAGCTCTGTAGGGGCTGATAGACTATGGGAAAAAGAGTTGTCTGGTATCTTCTTGCCCCAGGATATAGTTGCATTTGTCAGATAAGCACCGAAGAATGATACACTTATTTTAGCCTACTCTGAAATTTCATTCATTTGATGATGACAATCCATGACTACCTGTTGGCTGAACAGTGAGGAACAATGATGTTAGATTCAGTCTGCTGAAAGTAACTTGAATTTGTCTTAATTCATGCCTTCTTTTCCACCTCCCTCCAAAATGGAAAAAAAAACATTTATTTGAACAAGATGCACTCTTTCCTACAGAATCTTAATAATATCATTTAACACTTCATCTGAGCATGTGGTTTGATGTCACTTACATTATTTGAGGTACAATCTTTCACATTTTACAAGCGGTTCCATAATGTGGTTGAAAACTGTTTATTGATTAGTTTACTCAATTCATTTATTCATATTAATAGTTAAATAGCCTTTTAGGTGATAACTTTGGTTCTGTTTAAATTGAAGAAGACAAAGAACCCCGATTACTTATTCCAAAGTAATTCTAACCAGTGGTTTTGTTGTTGTTGTTGTTGTTGTTTAATTTCTGGTAAAAGATAATTAGTGTGCCATAACATATCAGAGACTGGAATGTAAAACCACTGTAAAAGTATAAATAAAGTCTTAAAATGAGAAAGAAAAATGCACACATTCCAAAACAAGCAAGCAAACAAAACCGGGGTAAGTAGTAAGAGACCACTTAAAATGTCATCCTATTTTGGTTCCAAAATGAAAACTGCTGTGGTGATACAAAATGATCTTGAGATTTTTTTTTCTTCCCTAAAGATTTGATGAGTCAACAGTTACAAAAGCTGAGAAGCACTGTTTTGACAACTAAACTACTGTATAGAAAGGAAGAAGGTCCTTCTCATTTTATTAGCATGTAAACAGTATCACTCAAATGTAGTTAAACAAATCGGAGTCATTTGGCTAGCATATGTTTATTGGACAAGCAATTGTCTGTATCTACCCAGGTGGATGTTCTCAGTATGGAGTGGGGCATCCTAGGTTCTGTATCCAGAAAGCAGCTTTGAATTATTTTTTCTACATTTCTGATCTTGTCATTAGGTGTTAAACATTTTTGGAGCATGCCTACCATATTAGACTTCACAGGGGATTTATATGTCTATTCAAATCTCTTGCACTTGTTTGAGACTGTTCTGGGCATGCAGAAATATTGTGCTTGGACAGTTTGCTGTATTGCCAGCACAGGGGAATTCAGTGGTCAGTTCAGGTATGCCCTAAAGGAGATGGTTTGTTTCAGTTAAATACAAAGAAAGAGATATAACATCTGTCTAAATCTCTCTTTTAGTTTCAGACACTCTCCTGACATATCAGCGAGATATGTGTTGTTTCCAGTGATGGACCTCATACAACCTGCTGGACCCTGGAATCCAAATTTTTTTACAATGCTGGAATACAGATACGGGTGTCAACGCATGTCTCTCTTTTTCGCCAACTCTTTGAAGATTCAAAGGAGAAACAATGTGAGGTGTGTAATCCAAAACTTTGTAATTCCTTCTGCTTCCACCAAACTTAAACCTTCAATGTTTTTTCAAAAGAAGATACCTTTTTCTTAGGAACTCTGAACATTTCTTTTTCTTTTTAATGGGATTTTTGCTAGCGTAATCAGTATTTTTATTTATAGATATATATATATTTTTTCCATAAGAACCCCTGTCTGCTTGAATATAAATTTATCTAAACACTCTTACTGTATTTATAAATCTGTTTTAGCAACATTTTTGACTTCATTACATCCCTAGTGTTCTCTCTGGTTTTCCTTGTGTGATTGTTTGAGAGTTGTGAGTGGTGTTGAAACAGCCATTTTGAGTTCTCTGGTAAATAATATGTTTAAAAAGAAACTTTCTGTAGCAACTAGTTATGCCAAATGTAAATACAAACTACCACAGCTTTGTTGAAGACTTTAGATCATTTTGGAACAGTTTGTCAATAGAGAAGTCAAAAGGTGAACAGTTCTAAATGCCATTTAAGTAGGGATGGATAAGCTCTATGTAAGAACAGAATGATGAATTGTTAAAAGTAAATTTGAATTTCCTAGCTTTTTTCATTGCATGCTATAGCCCTACTACTTTTCCAGCTTAATTATCTGTCCTGACGGTAATTTGTTCCATGTGGTTTTAACAACTATGTGTACTGGAGATAGGGGATTTTATTGATTATCATAAAGTTTTGTTACAGATTTCATCTCATTTTCCTTTATGCATTTTTATTTTTTGAAGTATTTCTTTAATCAGTGTCTTCCAAGCACCGTGACCAACAGCTGCACACAAGGACTTTGAAAAACTGCAGTGCTATTTATCATGACAGATAAGATGCTGAGAAACAATAAGGAAGATAGGAAATTATATTAAATTAAAAGATCTTGAAGACCTTTAGACTGAGGTGTTCTCTTTAGTTGTTCATGTTAATGCAACTTGTGCTTCAGCAGAAATGCAGGTTTGAATTTCAACAATGGAATGCAAATGGTCTTACAAGATGTAAAAACAGTACTGATTTGAGACAATTATCATTTTAAGTTTTCAAAAATATAATAGCCACATTAATTTTGTAAAAGAAAAGGGTGCACCACTAGAAACCAAAATATCTGCTATAAGAACCACTAAAAGTAACCCTAAAGAGTGAAAACCCAGAAAAACTACTCATTCAAATGATTATATAACATATTGTATGTAATAGTATATATATAATAATTATTATTTTCTTTTAAAATCTTGGAGCTCTCTTGCTTCTGTCTAGTGATGTGAGTATAAACTATCCGTTGCACTTACTGAAAAAAAAAATCCATCTAAACATGCTTTTCTGACCTAATACGAAATCCCAAAATATAAAAGCATGTTATGCAATGCTCTTAGTAATTATATTTGTGTGTCAGTAAATGGATTCTTAGCAACCACATACCATTCATTATTTGTTAATGCTTGAGTTCTGGAGGGAATCCTTTGAGAAGAAGGTTGCAATGTACCAAAAAACATAGTGTTGCCCCCAAGACAGTATAATATTAGATTAAAGTATATATACTTACTGCATTTTTCACCTTTCACGAGACACCAAATGTACAATCACAACAGACCTACCTTTCTGGAATAGTATTTTATTGTTGTCATCTTTCCATTTAGAAGTAGAAATTAGTCATACATATAATTATATTGAGACATTGTTTTGTTGACATTACCTAGAGGGAAAACATTTGAATCAAGTCATTCTATTTATTTTGAACTTTCAGATAGCAGCTAAATAAAAGAATCTCAGGACTATGCTTACATATGTTCGTGTATAGATATATACATATATACACACATAATTACATATTATATGTACATTTTCTGCATATGCTACTAATTTCAAAATTATGGTGTAAAGATATATGTTATACATCTTATTTCATTACTTTATTTTTTGGCCTGCATAAAAAGTCTCATTCCTTAATGCTCAGTGCTATTTTTCAGAAGTCAGGTGATGAGACCACTTGCACAGTCCTCTGGAGACTGTTTCAAGCTTATTTGGTATACTCAGGTAGATCTCAGTTACATAAAGGCTTCTGCAGTTACTTGACTTTATATACTGTGGTGCTTGTTTCCACTTACTAGAAAAAGCATGAAGTCAGCTGAATGGTTCTTGACTTATGAATATGTCAAAATCTATGTTAGAAAGGATCCTTACTTGGTCATTCTTATAAATGACTGCCAGTTTGTTGAAACCTTCCGTACTGAGGTACTCAAAACTGATTGCAGTAGATGCACTCAGTTCTGAGTCAACTGAGCAGAATTACCTCTGTGGAGTGAAGTATTGTGTGTCTGCAGCCCTACAGTTTCCTGTATTATTTTCTGCTTTTCTTGTCTTCTCAATCCTGTTTGTTTGTTTGTTTATTTGTTTTTCCAGGTTATATTCCTTCTCTTCAACAGCTACATTTATTTGCCACTCCTGAATACTTGGAACCACAATGGAGATGTATTTTTTTTTTTTTCATTTTCCTACTTTGAGTCTCCTTTTCTTTCACTTTCTATCTATTCAGTCATTAAATGCTTTTGTAACAACTCTAAGTTTATCATAAGTTGTATAACATGTTTACATGATTTTGGATTCATCATTATTTGAAGATGTTGCATCCATTTTGCACAAAAGGCTAACCTTATTATCTTATTATCCCCCCTTTCTGTGACCTATTTCTTAAGAAAAAGATTTATTAAGGAAAAGTTTTTTCTTAAGATCCTAAGGTTCTTCCCCAAATCTACCTTCACCTCAGAAATGATTAATATTGTCTTCCATGTTCAAAAGAACCATATAACTAAGGAAACTTGAGGGGTGATATCTCAGATAAGATAAATCATAATAGCCTCACTAAAGTTAAAAGGAGATGAGATTCTTGTCCTTTTTTTTTGAGCAGGAAGCCAATGCAGACAATACAAACATAACTCAAAACTTATTTGCACCCCATTACCTTTATTTCCCTTTGTCTCCCTTTGTGTTAAATGAAATGTTCTTTTACTAAACTTTAAGAATCTTTTTTTTTTAAGATTCTATTTTTAATATCTATTTTAAAATCTATTTTGTTTTTTAAGATTCTATTTAGCTATTTTAATAGCTAAATAGCTTTAATTTTGCTCTGTAGCAGAAATAATATATTTATGTTGATTGCTCCAAAATTTAAATACATGAAGGGGTCTCTAACACTGAGGAAATTTCAGTGTTTTGAAAACTTACCCAGAGATAACACTACTGTTTTTTCAAGCATTTTACTGGAAAAAAAAAATCACTAAATGTGTTGAGTAAACCATTTAATAGATATTGCTCAAACAGCTCTAATTGTCAATGCCAGAATGCTATCAAGTTAATTTGTCTTTGATATTCTTGTTCTCCACAAGAACAATGTCTTACAGATGCAGGATTTATTTTCTTTTTCTAATAAATTTTCTCAAAACTGTGTCTATTAGTCACAGTAATAACTTTCTCTGTCTGACAGCTTGAAAAAAAAAAAAACAATGCTTTATGGCACTTTCTTCTTTAAGAAGAAAGAACCTTCTTAAAAAACCTGCAGCACTAGTTAATCTCAATCTATTTTTCAAGGGATTTACTTTTAATATAATTCCAAAACTAAGCTTGGGTAACAGAGAGGAAGTTAGATGAATCTTTGTCAAGATGGGAAAAATATTTCTAAGCAAGATTAAAAATCAGAACAACAATTGAAACACAATTATAAGCCAGGCCAGAGATTTTATGTGCCTCATGTAGCTCACAAGGAAGTCAACAGAAAGATAATTCTGCACTACAGCGAGAGCTGAATCTTACCAAACATACAGTGGGTGGAAGTAGGGATGTGTATCCTTTTTTTAAGAGTACAATGAGATTTACATGTGACTTTCTCTTTCTTCATGGAGATTATGCTGGTTTACTGGAAAAAGTCATCAAAGTAAGCTCATCAGATGGCTACACAAAAGAACATATTATTACTTAGCTTTTTAATGTGGCAAGATAATGAGCAATCTGAATTCAGCTACAGCTTAGAAAGAGCTCTGAACATGAAACAAAAGTTACAGATTTAACTTTTCTCTGAATTCATGCATTGCCAATAGAACTTTACAAGGCCTTTTTTTTTTTTTCTTTTCTTTTCCCAATAAGGTATAAAGAGTTATTTCCCCCAACAAAGATCTCTTCTAATAAAGATTAAGCTGATATCACAGCGAAAGGTAGGAGATGAAAGTCAAATGCTCTGTTTTACTCACTATCACTCAAGTTTACATGTGACCATCATTTTTGAGGCATTCAAAGTTTCACACTTGCAAACACAGAAGAAAATTCCTTTCACCTTTTTTTTTTCTTTTTCTTTAGTGTATTCTCATGGAAAATAAATATGTGTTACTATCCATCCTTCTGCACTATGTGCAAAAGAAAGTCACATATGACCCCCTTCTTTTTTGTTTTGACAAACGGGTTGATGTGAGCCTTTTGTATCTGGGGAGAGCAATATCGTGGTAAGCAGAGGTGAATCAAACTAATGTATATAAATATAAATACATAAATATCTATAAATGCACATAAATATAATAATTATAAAGGATTTCTCAGGCATATTGTAGCCCTATAATCTGCTATAATAATTTCTTTTTTCTGGTGAGCAGTTTGTAATTAAATTACACATACAATTCTTGCTAACTGTATCTATGACTCTGGCAACCATGCCTCATATAAATGTTTTGGCTGAATAGCTCAGCTGTGAGATAGGACAATCAAAATTTGCTTTTTATGGTGTTTTGGGTTAGATTGACTTCAAACAATAGTGTGCCTGTATGCTGATTCCAGGTATTACAAATATAGATACATTCCTCATTTAACAAGTATTCTCGAAAGTATGGTATTAGTGTCTCATAATATGGTGACTGGCATCGACTGTGACATCATTTGATGAGACATCATTGAGAGGCTATACCTCTCAATCTGTATAGCATATAATATAGCATCAATTTGTATAGCATATAGTACATGAAATGACAGCCAATTAGTTATCCAGTTCCTTTGTAATATCACGAGTTAATTCCACTCCAGTGAGCAGACAAGGTAGTCATAATACCAATTTATTTTAAAAGCTATTTATGTAATACAATATTCAGATTATACTAATAATCCCAGTTCATTACACTTAAAGAGTCCCTACTATATCTTCACGTAGCTTTATCTTGTCAACTTTTAATTAGTGGCAGCAGCATGAGAAGACTAATTTCTGGAAAGTTAGCTGTCATTAACAGGCATCAATTTGAATTTGCTTGATGCTCAGACAAGACAACTGAAGTTTTGAATTTTATCCTATTAGTAATTTTTACCTATGCAGTGTCTCATGTTTAGCCCTTTAATTTGAAAAAAATTCTTGTTAATTAATTAACCAGTTATATTGAAGTAGATTTTATGATTAAGTTTTGTTTAATAGGACCAAGAATAATACAAAGACAGTTGCCCTGAATAGATTTTTCCTGTTGTATGCCTTACTATATCTTTAACCTAATGCTAAAATCAAACATAAAGCAATGTATTCTTCAGTTTATCTGACATTTACTTACTTATTGATGAGGTGTTCTCAGTGTCCTTCCTGAGACTGTAATTAGAAAGAAAACTGAAATAATAGTATTACTTTTGCCATGATGTTAATCTCAAAGCATTTTACAAATTTTACAGAGGAATTACTTTGTTTTTATTTGAATTAAACACTCTAAAAGACTGTATCTAAAAGATTGAGTAAGAAAGAAGTCACAAGACTGGACAAGCATGCTTCATGTGCACTCTTCACATTGGATCACAGGCCCCAGTCCTTCAGCTGATGGATGGTCTGAACCATATGTGGTTTCTGTGTATTTAGTAATCCACAATGGATTTGTCTTCTCCAAAAAGAGTTTTTATTTTATTTCTTTTGTTTGTTTGCTTGTGGATATGTTTTTCAAAGGAGCTCTGATCATCAGTTCGTCTAAAGATTGTCTCAGCATTGCCATCACTTCCTTACTTCGGGAACCATTTTTCAGAAACAATAATTACACTGTTTACTTTTTCTCCTCAGGGAGTCAGTCTATGGGGGGAGGCACTTTTCCCCACTTCTTCACTTTCCCTTTCTCCTTCACCTCCCCCTTCTCCTCCAGGATAGTTACAATAGCTCTTCAAAGCTTTGAATATCCTTGGGATGTTCAAACCAGCATGTCCTTATTGTTATGTCTGCTGAATGCATTTCAGGTTTTGTTTAAGGTTAAACAACCATTTAAGAATGCTATCCAAAGATTTGTCCCAAAGCAGGATAGTTATGAGTCGCAGGGAATGTGGGAGGATATGGGCAAGCATCTAGATCAGTGGGTACCTCCAATGCTTTGAAACTTCACCCCTGAACAAGTGCAGAACCCTAAAAAACTGGTAAAATGCTTGGAAAAAAGTGTGTCATCTCACGGGCAATTCCAAAGAGACACAAATCACTGCAACATGCTGGGGCCTGGCCTATGCTCACCGAGCCGCAATCAACCCCTGCGACAGGCCCTGCNCGCAGGGAATGTGGGAGGATATGGGCAAGCATCTAGATCAGTGGGTACCTCCAATGCTTTGAAACTTCACCCCTGAACAAGTGCAGAACCCTAAAAAACTGGTAAAATGCTTGGAAAAAAGTGTGTCATCTCACGGGCAATTCCAAAGAGACACAAATCACTGCAACATGCTGGGGCCTGGCCTATGCTCACCGAGCCGCAATCAACCCCTGCGACAGGCCCTGCAGCTGCTTCAACCTCTGCAACAGGCCCTGCGGCCACTCCAACCCCTGCAACAGGCCCTGAGGCCACTTCAACCCCTGTGACAGGCTCCGCGGCCACTTCAGCCCCTGCAACAGGCCCTGCAGCTACTTCAACCCCTGCAACAGGCCCTGCGGCCACTTCAACCCCTGTGACAGGCTCCGCAGCCACTTCAGCCCCTGTGAGAAACCCTGCAGCTACTTCAACCCCTGCAACAGGCCCTGCGGCCACTTCAACCCCTGTGACAGGCTCCGCAGCCACTTCAGCCCCTGTGAGAAACCCTGCAGCTACTTCAACCCCTGCAACAGGCCCAGCAGCTTCTTGCTCTTACCATTCTTGTGGAAGGGTTTATTATTAATTTTGATTACTTTTGCTAGCTGTTTCTCAAATATTTATGAAATAATATTCCTCAGATTGACATAGGCAGTGAAAAAATTGTACTATATCAAGATGAAGGTAAAATTGAACATTTTTATTAATAGAACTTTTCTCAAGCAGGACTCACCTTCAGAGAGTGGGTTAAAAGTTTAATATTGCAGGTCACTGCAAGGCTGTCATGTAAAATGTTCAGGTATTTTTTATTTTATCTACCTACTTATTTTGATTATTACTATTCCTGAATTCCAACCAATTTGACTATTTTTCCTGTTGCCAATGCACACTAAACCGAATAAGATGTTCCAGGTGCAGCTGAAAGAGAAACTTAGGGGAACTATTGTCTCTTATGCTATCTCATGGTGACGTTCATTTTGCTGCCAATTCATGTGGTAAGCTTCTATCTGATGAGATGCCACGTATAGATCTTTTTCCAAAATTTCCAGAGTTTTTTTTTTTTTTTTTTTGCATTGCATATTTACATACATATAGAGAGAGACATCTCAAATTATTTTTGCCCATCTACATTATTTTCATCTCTTAAAATTATTCTGCACCATATGGAAACACTGATTAGTCAGTACTGTTATGTTATGTCTGAAAGTGCTGCCTTCTGAAGAAACTAAGAGGCATCCAGATAGTAGGAAAAGTGTTTCCAAATACATCTATTGACCTATGAATTTTCTGTCTCTTTCTTATTGGGCTTATCACAGGCACACCATGCAAAGCTGGCCTGCAAAGTGATTTCAGGTTTGTGAAAATGTGGAATGACTCTAATCTCATCTAGACAATTCTCTCTAAGGTTGTTCTACTTTCAGTGTTATATAGTGAAGACATCTGAGACCATGTTTATTTATTTACTTCTCTTGCTGCAGGCTGTCTGCTTGCAGATATATTTTTTCAAAAGCTGGCTTTACATGTACATTTTAGAGTAAATGACCTTCACTAGGAGAAAGAGGGGAAAAAAAACAACCCCAGCCTTAAAATTAAACTGGCAAAAATGTTAATAAACCTACTCTTGGAGAAATGCTCACCAAAATGGATATATTAACTTTTCCACTGTCTCCGTATGTCCTCTAGAGTGTCAATTTTAGAAACCATAACTGGCAATTTGCTTCAGCTACAGCCACCAATCACCAGCATGTGGGAGAAAACCATGGTAGAATTGACAAACATATTCTTTATGGCATGTCAGATTTCTAAACAAAACAGCCATAAACATATGCTCTCTCTTACGAGTTTCAAAATAACATTTCTCAGTGACAGAGAAAAAAAGAAGAAATACTGAACTTTAGTGGACCAGAAATATGTGGCACATCTTGTTTTGTTCTTTGCACACATTTGTCAAATGGTGCCACATTCAAAGCTCACCATCCATAACAGGAAACTATGTACACAACCCTTTCTTCTTTGTTCAATGTTACTCTTAGATTTGTCAGCAGTGGAAGCTTGTGGGAGTGGAAAAAATTCAGTCTTTGTTGTTTTGGAGGATTGTTTATCTCAGAAGAAAGTGCTAATACAGATCTTCTGTTTCCTCTTTGTGTGTGTGTGTGTGTCTGTGTCTGTGTGTCTGCGTGTGTTTGTGTGTGCACAGGGATGCACATGTATTTGAAATAGTGGGGAGCAGAGCTGCTCAGAACCTGCTCTCCTGGACTATAGGTTAACATATAGGTAGTTGATTAGATAAACCATGTGACTTGCTGGACCATAAGTACAATCGAGAGACTCAACTCATCTCTAATAATGCTGGTCTGATAAAGGTGTTTATTTGGGTACTGTTGGATGAAGAGTGCCATGTACAGGGTTATGGATGGGAGCTGAACACACAGACTTCATGAAAGAGTGCCCCACTCTGAGCAAGCAACAGGAAGATCCCCTGAATACCAGCCAAATGGGAAAGAAGTAGAAAAAGGATAGAAAAGAGTGCAGGGAAGGAAATACCTGGATTACAGTGGCAATCACAAAACATAAACTTGGCATATGGTTTAAAATATGTGGTTATCCATAGGTGTTAATTTATATTGCATATAAATTGCACATATTTGCATATATATGCAAATCATTGCAAATAATTGTGTCAGGGCATACAGTGATTTAAAAAGAGCTTTCCCCCATAAGGAAAATATTCTGAAATGATCAGACCTATTTGGGCATGCAGGGAATAATATATTTGAATAGCATCTTTCTACAGTGTTATTTAAAGTCACATAAAAGCTATTCTCCACCTCTATACTTCTTTTTTTGCTTTCTCTTCTTTTTCTTCTCTTTTAATTTTCTGTTCTTATACTGAGAGCTTCAGCTCTTGCCTCTCATCAGCTGAAAAAGCAATGAACTGCTTCCCTGAGAGTTAGAAACCAATGTTCTATGATGTTTTGTGTTTTCAGGAAAATCAAAGTTGTTAGGCTCCTGCAGGAACAAAAAGTGCAATTTGAGGCATGCTCATCCTGTTCCTTTACTGAGGCCTTGGACTTTAAGTGGATTTTTAAGTTGGGTTTTGTACAGGTAAAAATAAGGCTTTAGACCACATTAGTTGTCTGGTTAATAAAGCTCATTTCCACTGATAGCACTAGAACTTACTTTTCTCCATAGTGAATTTCACTTTTAACAATCTGCTGGTTTTAGAACACATGATCATTTTTCCTAGAATAAATCCATGAGTTTATCAGGATATAAAACACTTGTGTAACGATCACAGTAGTGTACATATAGACATAACAATAACTACTCTTACAGGAAATCTATTTCCAAAGTTTATTTCTGAGAGAAATCATTTTTTACCATTAAAAGCATATTGTGGATTGTCTCCTCAGACATAAGAAATTCAGTAAAAGGTATTCCTAAGAGTTTAAGCCTCTGTTCTGTCAGAAGATAATTTTATTTTAGATGTCATCACTGCATTGCTACTGAAATAATGACCCTTCTTTCTCTTTTGTAACTGTTCTCTACAGGATTTGTGAAAGGGAAGAGATTTTGTGAAACACTAACTTCCAGTCAATCCACAATTTCATTCTCATATCTGAAATATGCGTTATTTTTTAGCAGAGTTATCTTCTGATGTACAACCCAGTGAAAGCTTCAGAAGTGGAGGACAGTGCATTGTGCTATATCCCTAGAAGTAAGTCTCTTTTATTTCTTAAGGGGAACTAATAGTCACCTCTTGACAGGCCAAGCGATTATTAGATCTTTGGGAGGTTCAATCAGGTTGTATGTCATAAACACTTTTTAGACTCTTTGTCATTAGATATAGCAAACACTGAATTGCTTTTAGCAACTGCACAGCAGCCCTACAATATCTGAAATCTAAGAAAGAAAGAAATTTTGGAACCGCTTGAATATTCTTCACTGTGTTGATTAATATCTAAAAAGTGTGAGAAATGAACTAGAATAAAGGTATAACTCTACCATTTCAGAACGTTCACAAGATAAGTAGCGAGCTTTTTCCCCAAAATGCAGGGATTGATTTGCCTTTGCCTACCCCAAGCTCCCCCCCCCCCNGTTTCACAATGCTTCTCTTATCTAGCAGGCACAGCTGTCACATACCCAAATGCTTTTATTTATGTTGTCTGTGTCTGGAAATATTAATGCTTATGTCTTTTAATGGAAAAAAAATACTTATTATCAAAGTACGTAGTGAATTTTAACTAGCTTACTAATTTTTTTTTGTCCTGTAAGAGGTAAGGATTGATTATTTTATCCAATCCACCAAAATGTCTTCTTTCTTTTCTCTCTCTCTCTGTCATACTGATGACTATCACTGGATTAACTGGCAGATGCATGCTGTAAAATGTATGCAAACATGAAAAATTCACCTTATTTTCTAGTCCTTTTGTTACCATTTACGCTCTTCTATGAAGCCCTAGATTATTGTAAAGCATAAAGAAAAGTGCCTAGAGTTGTGTCTTGTCAAAACTAATGGTTAAAGCTTCTAAGCAAACAAAAAATCATTTTTTCAGTAAAAAGTTGCTCAAGAAAAATGGAAATTTTATACATAAATATGCTGGCAAGTTTTGTGTTCCTATATAGTTTATATTTAAGTGAATGGAATCAGTAAAATGAGGTTCTTGGTTTCATTTTTTAGTCCTCTTAAGCTTTTAGTTTTGTAATTCCGTATGTAGGTTTACAGTCCTATAATATAACATTTAGAAACTTGCTGAATTTGTAATTTAGAAACTACAAAATCCACTTAAAATTTACTGAATGTTTTAATGTGATTATCTGTGCCTGAAGTGTGTTACATCCTTGTTCTTTTTACCAGTTGTCTTTAACCATATCTGAAATTTTTTTTTCAGAGATTTTTATTTTAGAATGAAAAGTCATCTCTAGTTATGAATTAAAAAAATGATGTGAAAAACAATTTAATCAAATTGTTTTAATAAGATAGTGAATGGCATGAGGGGAATCCAATAGAGTGTACCAATCTTGAACACCATAGGGAAAATGAATTTTTATTATTGTTGTGAATTGTAAGGTTACATTTAACAAGTTGACAAGTTCTCCATTATCACCACAGAAAAGAACAACAAAATATGATAATATTTTAAAATCTACAAAACTCCATGCAAAGCTATTAGGAGTTTTGTATCACTAGGGATAATACAAAACTATAATTTGGTGGTTACACATGTGGAAGTTGGGAAACTCTTATGTCAATATACTTTGTGACAGCCTTTAATTTTTTTTTTTTCATGATTCCTTGGAAAACCAATCTTATATTGTAGTTAGCTACTTCATCTCAAAAAGAGTTCTTGTGGATGAAATAACACACAGTATCTGGTTTATGATTAAGGTACAGAGCTGGCTTTTTTTCAAGCAGAGTAGGGGCATACATTGTACAAGATTCCATTAAAATAATTCGGTAGAATATTCCAAGTGTAAGTGTTAAAACTGCATCATTTACAAAGACAATTCATATAATCTTTGAAGAACTCTGTCAGTAAAGGTCAACAATACATGGATTTGTATAGTGACCTTATTGTTAAAACAGCTGAATGATTTCCAGAAGTGCAGTAAGCAATATAAACAGCATATGTCTAATCTATTTGATTCATTTTCTGCATCACAAAAATTTGTCTCATATGGTAAGATTTAATTACTTACTCATATTTTGTTGTAATCTGGTAAATATTTATTTTACAGAAAATTGCAGAGTTTGTACCTTGTTCTTGGAGCCAGATATCTCTGATGATCCTCAGTTCCTATGGTAGTTCATTCCACGTTACTGCACTGGTCAAACTTTATTATAAGGAGATACAGTATGTTGAATAAATATGATGTCCTCTTTCTTTAAATTTAAATTGTATTGGCTGTCAATTAAAAAGAATGGAAGAAATTATGACCAACATTATGCATGGTAAGTTTTTGTTTGTTGTTGTTGTTGGTGGTGATTTTTTACTTTATGTTTTTAAAATAGGGATATAATACATAATAAATTAATTTAAAGACTAATTAAGTTAATCATGAGAAGGCAGAAAAGCTCAATTATATTGAAAAGATGCCTTTATTTTGTCAAAAGGAATCACAGTTTTTTTAAAAAAAACAGCAAGGAACAACGTAAAGATGTTTGCTTTGTACATTGCAGTCTATCTGTTCCTTCATTGAAGGAGTATTTTTTAAATGAAAAGCCTTTCGAGGAAGATTACTGTTAAAATTGCCAGTGTTACAGACCCACATGATAATTTATAAGGTGAGTCAAACCTGCAAAATTATCTAAAAATGCAAAACAGAAATGACATACTAGAAGACTTTTATAAAAAAACTAAGGTACTTGTTTCCAAAATATGTGTTAAAAAGGAAATTCTCCCACACTCTTGTTGAAAATGTTTCCTTGTTTCCTAGTATGTAAAAATAAAGTTAGCAAAAATAATCACAGAGATTTATCCATGACTCTGTAACAGTATAAGTAATTCTTTATAATTTCTTCAGTGTACAAAATTCACATCAAGCCATATTTTATACAGGCTTTTGTGCCACAAATCATTTTACCTTCTTCCCACACATGAAAGAATGAACTTTGAGTTGGATAGGTAAATATTGTTCTATATTCATTAATCTTCTAAGCTTTAGAAGATGAATAAAATTCAACTAGTGCTACATGGCTGCTGTCAAGATCCCGTACAATCTTGGCATGTTCAGGAGTGCAGTAGTATGGACGCTATGCCAGCTCATTCCTGAAGTCGAAGGATACAAAACCTCTGAGCTGGGGTGAGAAGTGTGAAGATTCTGTCTGTCCATTTGAACCAGCTTAAACTCAGTGCACTTTCTTCTCTAGGATATGTTTTCTGCCCCTTCATACAGTCCAGTTTATCAAAGCTTATTCTTCCCACTAAGAATTTAAGCCTACTTGTAGTGATACTACCTGTAGCATGGTGTTTTCTGCTTTAAATTAAGCTTGAACCTTATATGTTCAGCTGTGTTATGCTCAAAAGGCAATCACTGTTGTAAAATTTCTCTGTCATATAAACTACTGACATTTTACTCAAGTCTTTTGCCCAACTTTTTTTTTAGTTATTTTTTAGGGTTTAATTCCCCATTCTTAGATTTAATTATTGAAGCTGAATGAAAATGCAAATCCTTGGGGGGGGTGGGGGAGAGGGTAGAGAGGGAGAAGAGCTTGTTTGACTTTTGTTTCTAACCTAACCTCCAGAGAAAATGTATTCCTACCTGTACCATTTTTTAAACATTCCTAGGGATCTGTTTCTTTCAACAGAAAGGAAATGAAAGCCTTGGCTTTTTGTATGTCTACTTGAAATGGTCCTTTTAACTTTATCTTTCTGCAGGCAAAAAGAATAATTGAAAAGAACTGTACAGAGAGCAGGACATTTCTGATTTAAAAAAAAAAAAGAAAAGTAAAAAGGGGAAAAAAAAGCTTTACATCTTCATCACACTTTTTCCTCTACAAATTCTAATTCTCTGTACTCACACAAGAATATGAGGTTGGCTGCCATCCCATACTAACCACTAATAGACACATAGAATAATTTAGGCTGGAGGGGACCTCTTGAAACCACCGAGCCTAACTCCTGCTTCTATTAGCAGCACTGCTCACCAGCTAGTCAGTCCCTAGCATCATTGTGTTGGGTTGTTTGATCCCAGATACAAGATTTTGCATTTGACTTTGTTGAACTTTCTGAGCTCCTGATAGCCAATTCCTTCAGCTTGATGAGGTCCCTCTGAGACCTTGCTAGTAGGGTGGGAGTAGTCCATCTCACGTTCAGACTGTTGATGAAAACATCCAACATCAGCCCTGTTACAACTGCTGAGGAGCACTGTTTACATCTGGCCTCCCGATAGACATCAGCTAAAGGGTGGTATGCGGGATCATGTTGAAAGCCCTGCTAAGGTCAAGATAAACAACATCCACTGCTCTTCTCTTGTCCCTAGAGCTACTCATTTCATCAGAGAAGGAGAAAAGGCTGGCCAAGCACCTTTTGCCCTTGGTAAGACTATGCTGGCTGTTCCCAATCACCTTCCTTTTCTGCATGTGTCCAGAAATGACTTTCAGGAGGATTTGCTTCACCAATTTCCTGGGGACTGATATTAGGCTGACCAGTCTGTAGTTACCCAGATCTTTGTCATTTCTTTATTTGAAGATGAGTGTAGCTTTTTTTTTTTTTTTTTTTTCCAGTCACCGGGTACCTTCAGTTGCATAACACTTCAAAGACGTTAGCAGGCAGCCTCCCAACATCAGCCAGGTCCTTCAGGATCCTCAGACATCTTCCTGCTGGCTTGTCCACTTTACTCAATTAACCCCTAACTCAGCTCTCCTCTGCTATGGGTAGCATTTTCAGAGAACCTGCCGATAGATGCAGAGCACTGAGATGGCTGAAAGCAGACCTTGCCAGACTAAGGGTAGGAGGCATAAAGTTCCTCAGCCTTTGCCTCACTGCCTACCATTTCCCTGAACAAGCCAACTCCAGCATGCATGCCAAAATATTGTCCCCACTGTATTCCAGAAATCTGTGGGATTGCTTGCACTCCACTGTGTTGCCCATCTAGCAGCAGGAAATAAAAAGTTCCTTCTTGAACCTGCTAAAGGAAGAGAAAAAAAAAACATAAGTCACCAATGTTCATCTTAGCATTAGCATAGAATTCAAAGCTAAAGCCCAAGCAAGTCTGATGTTTGTCCAATGCACACTTTCAACATTCTTGTCAGTGAAAAGCCCAGTGTATTTAAATCATAACAGGTGAAACTTTCTCTGTATAGCTTCACATTTTCTTCTTCATTATAACTGTTACTAACAGCAGCAGGAGAAACTCAGACAGATGTGTTTAAACTTTTGTGTGATGGTATCATGCAGAGTATTCTAAGGATTTAGTCCCCAAAAGTTTTGAAGCAGGTAGTGTCTGCTTTCTTCCCTGCATTCCAGTTTTCACTATTGGAAATGCTCTTTGGAAGGGATAGCAACCTGACCTTCTTCACATTATTGCAATTAGGGATCTGGCAGCTTCTTCAGTAGAGATTTAGTGTTCTTGGCAGTGTACTATAAATGTGTGAAAGAAGTGACCATCCTTGAAAAGCATTGTGAATTACAGGGGAAAAAACACAGACAGACAGACAAAAAAAAAAAAAAAAAAAAAAAAAAAA
>VXAA01000731.1:0-11665 GCA_013399115.1 Anseranas semipalmata
TTAAAAATTAGATTGAAAAAGCAGAAACAAATGTGTGGCTCAAAATAAGCAAAATAGATTTGACATTAATTGTAATATTGTTAAGATTGTATTTACTATTAGCAGTGCTATTGTTTATTCTTAATTATCATTGAGAATTAAGGCAAAGGGAAAGATGAATGCTACTGGTTTATGCAAACAGACAAAAACAAAAGCAACTTTCCAGTTTGGTGTGAGCTGAGACAGACTGTAAGAACAAATACAGAATAATGATCAGGTTAGGCAAAAAGACAAACAAACAAACAACAACAACAACAAAATACTATTCTATAATCAAGAGCTGACAAAGCACCATGTAAAATGATGTTTGAAGATGGGAAATTCAATTCAAAATTGCTCATTAATCAAGACATTTTTACATAGGGATGCTCAAATCTCTGCTTTTTCAAGGACAGTTTTTTTTCTGCTTATTCCAGATTGCCTTCCTGATGCAGGGACACAGACCTGCCCCATCCTCACAGCTTTGCCTGTGCTGCAAACACTGTGCCCCGGTTGGGCGGAAGCACGGTGCCCAATGGCAGAGGTGCAAAGAGCCAGCTGAGTACTGCAGAGGCGTCAGCTGCATGGTAACAAGTCCCAGGAAACTTATTAAGAACATACAGGGGTGGCAAAACATATGTAACACAAAAGCAAGACAGAGGCAAGCTCTAGCACAAGAGCAAGGAAAGCCCCTGGCAAACACAGGTACAGGCCCCAGCACAAAAACATTGGTGGGATGAAGCAGAAAACATGCACTGCATACTTATCGCAAGACACAAGGCACCCAGCTGTGTTTTGCTGTAGCTGTTCAGTGACCATTGCAACGGATCGGAGTGCAATAAGGCCAGTGGGAAAACTACGTCCAGGGACATTTCGAACAGAGGCTTGTTTAAGCAGGTCCTTGTCCATTCACTTTCCTGATATTCACCCAGGAAAACTTGAGCTAAATCAAACATTTGCAGGCAGCATGTTTCAAACTACTTATTCATTTGATTATGGAATAAGAATTGAATTTCCATGGAAATGACATCAGAGCAGACGAAAAGAGGATGTCACTGAGCAGCATGCAGAAAAGGATGCCAACACTGCCAAATAAGAAAAGTTCCCATGAGAGAGGTCTGCATCTATTTAAGGGTCTTAAACAAGATTAAAAAATAAATCAAATGAAGTGTACGATCAGGATCTTCCACCCTTGTCCCCGCTCCTGCTGCTTAAAAGCAGGTGATGGCAATCAAAGAGTGAGTACTACTGCAAAGAGTTTTTCCCTCTCCCAAGCCTTCCTTGCTAGAGGTTGACCATCACCTGAACTCACGGACCCTCAGCTGCCAAAGGCCAGTTCTTTGCTAGTAAGGTAGCAAGGCTCTGCTTCTTAACAAACCTCTCCATTTCATTTTTAGTAGTCCCAAGAAAATGCTCCTGCATGGTAAAAGATCTGTGGCTTTCTTCTCCTCTTATCCCCAGTAATGCTGGAGATAAGGCACTACCTATATGCAAAAGACCACAGAGGTCACTTCAGTACTTAATAAAATGGTTTAGAAAAGTTAGTTTGTCCATCCAGGGAGCAGAAACCCCACCACATGCCATAGGGGTAGCAGTTAGCTTGTTCAAACACCCACTGCAGTAAGAAACTTTGCAATCAAGAGTTTACTAATCCCGCCTTCAGTGAGGCACACAGGTCTCCACCACACAAGGACAGGGAGAGGGCAGTCCTGAGGCAGGGAAAGGTGCTCCTGCAGTTCATCAGTCTGGTCACTCTGACCCCCAATGAGACCCAAATGGCTGTCACCATCTTGCTGTGTTCAGATTCAGCTGGGGCTAATCTCAGTGCAGAGCTTTGCATCAGGGGCAAAGCTGATCTTACAAGAGCTGTTGTTGTATCAGGACAATCAAGATGCCTGTAGAGGACAGAGGCAAGGAAACTAGAAATGTTTCCCAAGGAACATATATTATATACAAGTACAGCAAAACACAGCAAGCCATAAGCGATGATACCTCACACTGGTGATTAATGCACCTGCTCACTTACTCCTTTGAATCCAACAAGTCCATGCCTGTGGGATAGCCCTCACTGGTCAGAGAGAGAGGATGATGGCAGCTGGTTCTTCTCTTTTCTTTTTGTCTTTTATAATGTTATGCTACCTGAACATTAACTCCTATCAGATTCTGCATGCACACAGCTATTGCATGATAGTCTTTATCAAAATAAGTATATTTGGCACTGAAATCATCCTGGTTTGAGGTCACCTTATCCTGCTTCCAAATCAAAGTTTTCATACAAACAGTAACTTCACTTCTACAAGCCAATAACTTAATCAGAAAACCAGCTACTGTCCCCTGCCACAGTTCTCCTGTCCAGATGAAGCCACAGGTATGCTCAAGACAGCTTGCTTATGGGCAGCAGCACCTCATGCCTTCCTGCTCCACTTGCAAGGCACACCGCTTTGCCCTGCTTTTGCTCTTGCAAAACACACCACTAGGTGTGTGCCCAGAAAAAGCAAAAATCATAAGTCACTTTGCATGTAGAATTGTCCCCCAGGAAAGAGCAATGGACTGACAAACGTTAATCTTGAGGAGTAATGTGTAACTTAGCCGTCATCACTGCAGTATCATGAACCTGGTGTAGAACCAGCTCCTCCTCAGGACAAAGTCTTTGGGAGGTAGGATACTCTCATCCAGCAGGCTTCGGAGCTAAAATTACCAGCTTCCAGAGTATGACAGACTGTGTGCAATTCTGCCTTACATCCACAGGTGTCAGTGAAAGACCAGCACTTCTGAGCTGTCTGCAGCAAAAATCAGAGAGCTACATTTTGACACAGTTAAGTTCCAGGGCTCTAGGCCCATCCCTGAGAAAACATGCAAGATAAAAAAAGATTTCAAAAGGCACAGCACCCTGGCAAGCTCAGGAAAGGCTATTCGCGAAATGAGCAGGGCTGCACACACCAGCAGAGCAGTTCCTTTCCACGCCAGCCCTAGTGACATGAAACCCGGTCTGATTTCTCTTTATTCCTCAGGCCAGACACCTCCAGTTTTCCCATTCCGCAGCTCCTTTCAGGTGCTAAACCTGCAGTGTGTTTTCCCGTCCCTCCACGGGGCCCTGCAGGGGACCAGCCTCCTCCAAACTCACTTTCTCCATCAGTGCTGGGTCACTCCTGCCTCATTTGTGCTTTTCCACACCAACCCCACCAGGCTTCTAGATAGTAACTAGAGCAACCTGGAGAAGGGACAGGGGATACCACTGTCCGCCGCCAGTGCCAAAGCGAGCTCTGTGTCCCCACGGTCTGTCAGAGGGCTGTAGCGATGTGCTGTGACTTGGCATGATTTGCCCCAGAGCTACGCATAGAAAACACGTGGGACATGCCTTGGGGCAGCCAGTGGTGACGCAAGCACGTGAGCTCCGGGGCCAGATCCTGCTCACGTGGACTGATGTGCAGCAGCAGAGGGTATGACCATGATGAAGTATGGTAGAGGTTTCCAAAGCAAGTTAATGTTTGCGAAATGGTTCCATTTTCCATCAGATGTAAGCAAGTGAAGAACTACATTATGCCAACTGTTGTTTCTTTTGAAAACTTCACTTTACTTCCAACTGCTCCAAAATATCTAGGGAGTCTCTGGCAGAGCCACCACAGACTCAACCAGCATTACAGGCTGCACTAGTCTGTGCTATTTACTGTTAGTGAAGCAGTGTCATGCTTTGCAATTTACTGGCTGGTTACAGCAAATCTCTCCAGTTGCCGGTCTCCATCATAATCTGAAGTAATCATTTTAATCTACACAGTAATCAAGGTCTCTTCAGTTTCTGAAACTGACATGAGCCACAATTATTCTGTCGTGCTGTTCCACTGAGTTAATTTGTCTTTTGGTGGTTTCTTTTTATTTGGAGGAAAAAGTTTTCATTAAATCTAGCCCCACCCTGTCAGCCGTGCAGACTACCCCTATCACGTGGAAAGGGGTATTTGGTGCTCAGATTTGCATTCAAGACAGTGAAACATGATCCCTGAAACATTATATGGGTGGTGTTGGGGAGAATCATCACCAAAGCCATCTTACTCTCATTCTGTGTCCCAGGCAAACTTTCAGAGGTCAGTGTGGTAGCTTCCAACTGCCTAAGGTTGTTCCTGAGCCAAGCCCTGATTTGTGGGACTGCGGGAAGCTGGTGGTGAGGTTTTATCTTGGAGGTGTTATTGCAGGAGATTTTACAGCTCCTTTTCTGGTGTGGTTGGTTCAGGCACCATCAGTGAGGTACAAGGAGATCCCACACACAACTGTAGACAACACAGGAGCACAAAGCCACTACCTGTGGGTTGTGAAGAGCAGGTAAACTGTGAGGAGCTGAGAGGCTGAGCACTAGGGTGCTCCACCCTGGAAAATAACAGTCCCTCCTGACCCTGTGGCAAATTCCCCTTGTAGCTGCTGGTGCTTGCCAATACCTGGGAAACTCAGTTTCAACTAAATAATAAGCATTTAAGGAGTTATAACTAGATTTATTTTTCCTCTAGCAAATTTCCTGTACAGTGAAAATTGAAGAGAAAGCAAGCCTAAGTTCTGCAGGGGCTGGTAAATACTGTGCAGCCTCACTTATAGAAAGGGTAACAGTGTTGAATTTTCATGTTTTACTTCAAGAGGATTGCTAAAGGGCTTCTGGACTCTGCACTTAATCAGACAATGCTTCTGTTGAAGTAAGGATGGAGTTAGGATTCTTGGCTTGTCTGTATTTAGGGTAAACAAATAGTAGAGAATCTGTCAGCTTCTGCTGGCTTTTGCAACCTGTGAATGTCAGCCAATCCCTCAGCAGGCAAAAGCCACCTCTGTGCAGACAGGAGGCATGTAAACAAACTAAATTATTTTGTGACAATACAGTGTGATCTATCTTGCATCCCTGTTTTGGAAAATTGCACATACATGTATGTATCTGAATGAGCTGAGTGCATTCTCTCACACAGCATCCATCCTCCAAATTTGTATCATGACGTTTAGACTTGAAAGGGCTCCTAGCACCACTGCTGCCAGAAGTGTTGTTGTTTACAAACCCACCAACAGCGAGCTCTGGCAGCTCTCCCAGAAACAAATGTTGGTTGGCTGCTGACACGACTGCCAGATGGTGGGTGAGTGCTCCCATGCCCACCCAGTGCACACCCAGCAGCCCATGGGCAAGGGGAGCTCCTCCGCCACCACCCGCCCACTCTGTCTGACGCTCTCCTTGAGACACAGTTTGTGACTCGCTGGCACATGGTCTGGTTCTTCTGGCTCATGTGGTCCTTTCTGGAAAAACCTTATCATCTTTTTCTTGTTCAATAATTCACTATTGGGTCCACACCCGACCAGCAGGTGTAAGTAACACAACCCAACTCTCATGTTTCTCCAAAACCCCAGGTGAAAACCAGCTGCCAATAACATCTCCCTCCTATGTCAGACTCATCCTGTGAGAAATGGGTGGGACATAAGCTGGTGAGGTTCTGTTGCAGGATTGGTCAGTTCCAGTCCCAAAGTTCTGCAGGCATCCACGTTCAGTATGTGAACTTTACATCATGTCTGTTGTAAGGGTGCAAGTGGAGACTAGATTCTACACAGACCTTGAGGGCATACTATAGGGACATTTCCAAGGTTATTATAAAGGCCCTGACCCAGTGCCTGCTCAGCTCACAAGAGTATCTGCTTGTATTTCAGAGATTTAAAAACCAGCATCCTCTCGCACATCCTAAGCAACCCTGGTACTATGAATCACACACTTTTAATGTACCACTGACATCTACCTCATTTCATACAAAGGAATTTTGCCAACAGAGCACAGACAGGATCCTTGCTAGCTAAAATAAACAAGTCATCCACAGGGGAAAAGAATTAAAAGTTATTTTTCCTTTGAGCCCAAAAGCTTCGTCACAGACACATTTTATAGCAGTCATTTATCAATTACGTACAAATACAGACCTTTCTCAGACAACTATATACAACTTCCATGTCCCAAACATCATCTGCCTAATTACTGTGAACTGAAGGGAAAGCAAAATCAAGGCCTTTTGTAACCTGGCTTTATTCTTTTGCATTTTATATAAACAGCATACGGAATTTCTCTCTATTGTCCTGTTTTTCAAGCTGTTTTGTTTCTTAGTTTCAAAACCAACCCAAAGGCTGACCTTGCCTGACTTCACCTTCCTTCATACCTATCCGCTTGGTGTGTGACTCAAATAGGCATTCTCCTTTGCAGCTAATGGCATGCATATATTTTTTGTGCAAAAACTGCATTGCATCTATCAATAATCCAGTATCATGGATTCCATTTCAGATAAAGAACTTCCTCTTAGAGAGCAGCATGTAACAGTGGCAGCTGTGCGTTTTGTGTGTGTCATGTGCTTTTCTGCAATCCCAAACAGTGAGAGGGTAGAAGAGAATTACAATTTAGCTAGCATGTATTTTAGGACTATTGCTTACAAACATGCTTATGAATATAATCAGAGGATTGTGAACGTGTTGACCTCAGTTATGTGCTGCATACAGATAAGATCTTTTATCCTGTATTTAGATGGACATTTCCCCAGTTCAAGGGTATTTTTTTACCTCATGTTTGTACAGTGCCTTGCAGTATTCACATGAGACCAGAGTTATTAGGTGGGAAACTGCATGGAGTGAAAAGGGGCCAGCACTGTATGGAAATATGGATTTAGTAAAGAGGATTTCAGGTTAGTGGATAAAGTGACTGAAAAAGTGTAAGATAACTTATATTATTGTTTAAAATATTGCTTTAAGGTTGCTATTGAAGAGATTATATTTAGGAAAGTGAGCTGAAACCTTTGAAATGGACATACATTTCCATAAACAGTATGAAACAATTTAATTCTCAATTTATTTTGCTCACTGCAGAAGATGAAACACTCCCGTGATTACATTTTTCCAAAGCAATGGCTCAAGGCACACTAAAACAGTCTTTCTTTTTTCTTTGCCTTGACCTGAAGCATTTTGTTTAACTTCCATTGTGTTAAGAACAAAATCTTAATTAAAACAAGAAATCAAAGAATCACAGAATCACTATCCACTCATGTATTCCACATTTCCTGAACTCGCCTATGAGGATGTTGTGGAAGACAGTGTTGAAAGCCTTGCTGAAGTCAAAGTAGACAACATCTACTGCTCTTCCCTCATCTACCCAGCTAATCATTCCATCATAGAAGGCTATCAGATTGATTAAGCATGATTTCCCTTTGGTGAATCCATGCTGACTACTCCTGATCACCTTCTTATCCTCCACCTGCTTGGAGATGACCTCCAAGGTCAGGATGCACGGCTCAAAGATTAGATCTGTCATTGCACAGTTGTGAGGAAAGAAAAAAAAAAAAAAGTTGCATTACAAGAAAGTAGCAACAAAAAAATTTATTATTTCTCTTCTAGTCTGGCCCTTCCCCACCCACCACCCCAGGAAAAAGACTTAAACAGCAACAAATGTTTTTTGAACAAGTATGTTTGTACTGTATGTAGTACTGTCCAAGTGATGGAGCACTAAAATAGGTTGTACAGAGAGGTTGTGGAGTCTCCCTCCATGGATAACTTCAAAAACTACCTGGACGTGGTCCTCGGCAACCTGCAGTAGGTGTCCCTGCTTGAGCAGGAGTTTGGACCAGATGAATTCAAGAGGTCCCTTCCAGCCTCAGTCATTCCGTGATTCTGCGCCTCTGTTTCTTTCAGAGATAATGTGTGAACAATAGAATATATCAGAATTAAAATCAAGGTGTGAAGAAGAAGACTTATTGGGCAGAGGTATGCATGCTATCTATGTACTGCAGTGTCCCCCTCCCTCTTACTTGTGGTAAATAGCCAGGTTGGAGGATGACAGAAATACAACCAGCCTCCCTTTGGCACAACAGAGTTGAGACACAAGGAAGTAATACACCTGTCAGAGTCATGAAAAGCTGGATAGTCCCCCATTCTTGTCTGTGCTCACAAATCTATGCTTTACATGTATTTGGGCTGTTTTATCATGAGATTCAGGCAGGTCACATGTGGAGCTTTCCCCCAGGCCCTTTGAACCAGTGGTAAGAAGGAGGCAGAAATACAGCTATCTCCATAAGAGGTCATTGCTGTCTAAAGAGAGCAGATGAAACTCACAGAAAAGTGAGGGGGAAGACAACAAAGGCAGAAATACCTGACCAGAAGGAGGAGGGAGGAAGGTAAGAGACAAAAGGCAGTGATAAGGGTCCCAAAACAGCAAAGCAGATAAGGAGAAAGGCACCTACTTCCAAAAGCAGTAACACTTGTGCCTATCTCACTAAATAAGTAGTAAACAATCCCCACACATAGCAACGAATATTTTTTTAGAAGACATTCACAGCATTTAATAAATCAGACTCCAGCTGGCTTGCAGTCTTTGGCTGGCACCTTTCAGTAGGAGCTGGGATATCTGACCTGCCTGCAGCATGGTCTGAATTACACAGAAGAGGGCATCTAGGTGCACCCTCCATGCAGACTGTGGGTCAATTCCTGCTCTGGATGCCTGACATGCTTATCTTGCCCACTCTGCAGTCTTATTTCTCACTAGAAGTGCAGCCAAACCCCAGGTAATGCACTGGTAGCATGGTTTGTTTTACTCATAGCTAGAAACAGACTTACAGAAGTGAGTTATGATAATCATCAAAATTTTAAAAGCAGGGTGCCACTGGCAGAATGTGATACTGTATTTGTGGTGAAAAGGCAGTCCTCTGGGTTCCCTGTTCTTCCCTTCCCACTGATTCATCCCATCTGTTCATGTCTGTGGCTTCTGGGACTTACACCCACACCTGTGCTTGCATACTTTGATCCAAGGAGCAGTCTTACAAACAGGCAACATCCAAATCCAGCCCCCATTAAGCAGATATTCAAAAATTCTTCACCTGCTGATAACCATCTCATGTCCATAGCACAGCCTTCTCTGCAATTCTGCAAAGAATGAGCTACAGAAAAAAATGCACCTTCTCTAATTAAAAAAAAAAAAAAAAAAAAAAAAAAAGACTCAAAGCTCTACTATTTCAGCAAGTGGATTGTGATGATTTTCTAAGAACCATCTCCTAAACTAGTTTTTTATGGCTTCCCATTTTACTCAGGCAGCACAGTGATTTGGGTTCAGTTCACTTTCCAGTTTGAAACTTAATTCTACCAAAACATAATAATAGGAACATTTTGTGTTGTAAATTAAGGGGAAAGAACCAAGAGCAAAAAAATAAATAAAAACAATAAAAAAAAATAGGCTGGTCATGACTCTGTATGTGAGAAAAAATTGCAGAAAAAAGATGCCAAGTCAAAAAACTGAAGGTGGAAACATTAAAGTATGCTTGGGAAACAAGGCACATATTGTTATCAGTAGAACAAGTAATTATCGCGTTTCTTAAAGAAAAGTAAACTAATCATCACTTCAGTTTTCTAAAATAAGAGTAGAACATAAATATGAGAGACATACTATAGCTTCATCTTTTTCCATTAGGCTTCATAACTGCAAAATAATATCTCCCTTCCTCCAAGATTTATGTGTTCATGTTCTCCCATTTTTCTGGAGAGTAGGCTTAACAATCTTACCTGCGGAACTTAACAACTGCACCACAGGATAACTAAAGTTGGAAGGGGCCTCCTCAGATCATGTCCACCCTGTCCCTTGCTCAGAGCAGCATCAGGTAGAGCAGTTTGTCCAGGACTGTGTTCAGCTGAGTTTTGAATATCTCCACAGATGAAGATTTCACAACCTGCTTGGGCAACCTGTGCCAGTGTTTGGTCACCCTCATGGAAATACAGTGTTCTCCCATGTGCAGGAGGAACATGCTCTGTTCCTGCTCTGTTGCTCCTCCAGCAGATATCTGGGTGGTTCAACAGCCCCATGAGGAGCAGAGCCTGTGAACGTGAGGCTTCTTGCATCTGTTTGAAGAAGGCCTCATCTACTTGGTCTTCCTGATCAGGAGGTCCATAACAGATATTCACAACATCAGTGATGTTTGTCTGCCTGCTCATTTTGATCCATAAGCTCTTGACTGGCTCCTGACCTATCCCAAGGCAGAGCTCCATGCATTCCTGCTCCTCACACACATAAAGGACAGATCCCTCTCCTCACCTTCCCAGCCTGTCCTTCAAAAAGAGTGTCTATTCCTCTGTTGCAGCACTCCAATCATGTGAGCAACCCCACCACACCTCTGTTACCCTAGTAAGGTCATAGTCGTGTAACTCATACAGATTCCTAATTAATTCCTCCTGTTCATTCCCCATGCTGCATGCATTGATGTAGAGACATTTCAGAAGGGCACCCAAGTGTGATGATTCCCCAGAAAGGACATGGGAGTGCTCCCTGTAAGGTTGTTCCCCAGGCACTTCCTTCCTTACACACCTATGCCTGAGGTAATTGCAGTGTCCTTTCTGTTTAAAGTCTACAACTTTGTACATTAAGTTGGTGAGTATCGACTATAATGGATTTAACAGATGCTTTTGGTTTTGTTTGGGCTGCTTTCTGGTTTGTTTTGGCTATTTCCAGTTTGTATTTCTATCATCTGGATATGCATTTCTGTGGGGTTTGTGACGATGATCTCCACAGCCATGTTTTCCAGCTTTATTTTAAAAAGTGGCTTGAGACATTAAGGAAACATCTGTTTCATATGTGCTACACCTTCTTTGGGTTCAGCTCATTCGTTTGAAGAGATGCCTCAAATCTACAAACCACTCGGGTCCTGCACTGTGGCGCGTGCCTCTGTGAAGAACTGCATGAGCACCGGTGCTGGCACAGCTGCAGGTAGCACGGCTCAGTGGTGGTGGGAGCTTACGCCTGTGATGCTGCTGAAAAGCTGTTTGTGAAACAGCACAGCTGCTTTGCTCTGCCTCTCTAGCTGCTTTTCAGCTGGCTCAGCTCAGCTAGTTAGTATCTTCTGCGCATGAATAGGTGTGCTGGCATGATGGAGAGTGGTGGGGCAGAAGGGCAGCAGCATGCTGCTGGAGGCATCAGAAAGCTGCAGCCATTCAGGTTACCTCTGTAGCCACAGACATACACTGGAATAAGAGTGCTCTGCCAAAAAAAAAAAAAAATCTTCCCAAATCCCTCTGCCGAAGTGCAGATTTTTGGCAGAAGTGCAGATTTTTTTTGTATCCTGCAAGTCATTTCACAAATGCCTATGTATCATCAACCTCCACATATGTATCCACATTTACCTTTTACATCACAAAGATCTCCGTGTTCAAATATGTTTTTTCATCCTTTATGCCTCAGGGAAGGGGATTTTTTGCACTGCTTTGAATGTGAATGCTGTTACTCGTCAAATTGATCAGTATTGTATTCAGTATTCAGTATTCAGAACTGGCAATTCTAAGGATATTTTTCTTAGAGCACAAGAGCTCTCCATCCCCATGTGTAATAAATCAAGCAGGAAAGGCAGAAAACTGGCATGGCTGAGCGAGGACCTGCTGCTGGTCAGACTTAGGTGAAAGAAGGAACTGCACAGGCAGTGGAAACAGGGCCATGTGCCCTGGGACGAGTACAGAAACACTGTCCGGATGTGCAGGGATGGGATCAGAAAAGCCAAGGCACTGACAGAGCTAAACTTGGTGAGGGATGCAAAGAATAACAAGAAGGGATTCTACAGGTACATTGGCCAGAAAAGAAAGGCCAAGGAGAGTGTACCACCTCCAACAAATGAAGATGGAGGACTGGTAACAA